>CM064499.1:5637650-6120150 GCA_032716605.1 Paralithodes platypus | reverse complement strand
ATATACATATATATATATATATATATATATATATATATATATATATATATATATATATACAGTATATAAATATATATGTATATATATATATATATATATATATATATATATATATATATATATATATATATATATATATATATATATATATATATATATATATATATATATATATATATATATATATATATATATATATATATATGTATATACAGTATATAAATATATATGTATATATATATATATATATATATATATATTATATAATATATATATATATATATATATATTATATATATATATATATATATACCGTACCTGTATATTGTAAGAATGCATACATACACAATACATAATAATAATCAGTAGAGCGTAGAGCGTCGGCTGCTGATCAAAGGGTCGGCGGATCAAGGCTGCACTGTCAAAAATGTTATTAGTAGATGTCAAGCCCGGGCAACTTGACCTAATGATTCGTGACAAACACCTAATGTTCATTCTTGGGAATTGCATCGCTTGAAAAAAAAAAATACATACACACATGTATGTATACAATCACGTACATTGAACTCAGGCAACATTATAGTACATCCACTTTGACACTAGAAGTAATTAGACACACACAACACATTTGTTGTTGTTTGCTTTCTAATCTTTTGAATTGAGACAACTCTTCATCATTATTCCACCTTGGAGACACAAACTGGTGTTACAATGTTGTGGTTGGTAACAAGATCGGCTTGCAACTGAGAGGACCCGTGTTCGATCTCGGGCCAGTGGAGATATTTGAGCAGTCTCTTCATCTACCCATTCCCACTGTTCACCTAACAGTAAATGTGAACCTGGAACTATTGGAAAATTGTGATATATTGATGTATCATATTGGGTAATAGTCTGTGGTATAGTGTTCCGATCGCTAGTGAATTGTGATATATTGATGTATCATATTGGGTAATAGTCTGTGGTATAGTGTTCCGATCGCTAGTGAATTGTGATATATTGATGTATCATATTGGGTAATAGTCTGTGGTATAGTGTTCCGATCGCTAGTGAATTGTGATATATTGATGTATCATATTGGGTATTAGTCTGTGGTATAGTGTTCCGATCGCTAGTGAATTGTGATATATTGATGTATCATATTGGGTAATAGTCTGTGGTATAGTGTTCCGATCGCTAGTGAATTGTGATATATTGATGTATCATATTGGGTAATAGTCTGTGGTATAGTGTTCCGATCGCTAGTGAATTGTGATATATTGATGTATCATATTGGGTAATAGTCTGTGGTATAGTGTTCCGATCGCTAGTGAATTGTGATATATTGATGTATCATATTGGGTAATAGTCTGTGGTATAGTGTTCCGATCGCTAGTGAATTGTGATATTGATGTATCATATTGGGTAATAGTCTGTGGTATAGTGTTCCGATCGCTAGTGAATTGTGATATATTGATGTATCATATTGGGTAATAGTCTGTGGTATAGTGTTCCGATCGCTAGTGAATTGTGATATATTGATGTATCATATTGGGTAATAGTCTGTGGTATAGTGTTCCGATCGCTAGTGAATTGTGATATATTGATGTATCATATTGGGTAATAGTCTGTGGTATAGTGTTCCGATCGCTAGTGAATTGTGATATATTGATGTATCATATTGGGTAATAGTCTGTGGTATAGTGTTCCGATCGCTAGTGAATTGTGATATATTGATGTATCATATTGGGTAATAGTCTGTGGTATAGTGTTCCGATCGCTAGTGAATTGTGATATATTGATGTGTCATATTGGGTAATAGTCTGTGGTATAGTGTTCCGATCGCTAGTGAATTGTGATATATTGATGTATCATATTGGGTAATAGTCTGTGGTATAGTGTTCCGATCGCTAGTGAATTGTGATATATTGATGTATCATATTGGGTAATAGTCTGTGGTATAGTGTTCCGATCGCTAGTGAATTGTGATATATTGATGTATCATATTGGGTAATAGTCTGTGGTATAGTGTTCCGATCGCTAGTGAATTGTGATATATTGATGTATCATATTGGGTAATAGTCTGTGGTATAGTGTTCCGATCGCTAGTGAATTGTGATATATTGATGTGTCATATTGGGTAATAGTCTGTGGTATAGTGTTCCGATCGCTAGTGAATTGTGATATATTGATGTATCATATTGGGTAATAGTCTGTGGTACAGTGTTCCGATCGCTAGTGAATTGTGATATATTGATGTATCATATTGGGTAATAGTCTGTGGTATAGTGTTCCGATCGCTAGTGAATTGTGATATTGATGTATCATATTGGGTAATAGTCTGTGGTATAGTGTTCCGATCGCTAGTGAATTGTGATATATTGATGTATCATATTGGGTAATAGTCTGTGGTATAGTGTTCCGATCGCTAGTGAATTGTGATATATTGATGTATCATATTGGGTAATAGTCTGTGGTATAGTGTTCCGATCGCTAGTGAATTGTGATATATTGATGTATCATATTGGGTAATAGTCTGTGGTATAGTGTTCCGATCGCTAGTGAATTGTGATATATTGATGTATCATATTGGGTAATAGTCTGTGGTATAGTGTTCCGATCGCTAGTGAATTGTGATATATTGATGTATCATATTGGGTAATAGTCTGTGGTATAGTGTTCCGATCGCTAGTGAATTGTGATATATTGATGTGTCATATTGGGTAATAGTCTGTGGTATAGTGTTCCGATCGCTAGTGAATTGTGATATATTGATGTATCATATTGGGTAATAGTCTGTGGTATAGTGTTCCGATCGCTAGTGAATTGTGATATATTGATGTGTCATATTGGGTAATAGTCTGTGGTATAGTGTTCCGATCGCTAGTGAATTGTGATATATTGATGTATCATATTGGGTAATAGTCTGTGGTATAGTGTTCCGATCGCTAGTGAATTGTGATATATTGATGTATCATATTGGGTAATAGTCTGTGGTATAGTGTTCCGATCGCTAGTGAATTGTGATATATTGATGTATCATATTGGGTAATAGTCTGTGGTATAGTGTTCCGATCGCTAGTGAATTGTGATATATTGATGTATCATATTGGGTAATAGTCTGTGGTATAGTGTTCCGATCGCTAGTGAATTGTGATATATTGATGTATCATATTGGGTAATAGTCTGTGGTATAGTGTTCCGATCGCTAGTGAATTGTGATATATTGATGTATCATATTGGGTAATAGTCTGTGGTATAGTGTTCCGATCGCTAGTGAATTGTGATATATTGATGTGTCATATTGGGTAATAGTCTGTGGTATAGTGTTCCGATCGCTAGTGAATTGTGATATATTGATGTGTCATATTGGGTAATAGTCTGTGGTATAGTGTTCCGATCGCTAGTGAATTCCTCTGGCAGAAGTTGTTGTCGCTTAATATACAAATGTAAGCGTTTTATTATTATTATTATTATTATTATTATTATTATTATTATTATTATTATTATGCATATAATTATAATGGATAATGGACGCTGGAAACTTGTATGTGCTTCAAATTATCAGGAATATATAACTGGAACCCAACCGGCTTACAAAGGAAGCAAGCAACACTAGATCTACAGCTCCTTCCTAGCCTGCTTGTTAAAGAGTAAGGAAGGTTTGCCACAGAACGCAACTGGACGACTTTTGCTTCCATAAAATGTTGTTGTGATAGAAGGAAGGGATCAGTTTTATGAGACCTATGAATAATACAGTACATTACTCGGACACAAACGCAATCAGTCGGAGATTTGAGGCAAGATATTTTTCTATGTAACTTTTGCATGTTGTAATTGTCCACATCCTCTGACATCATTTGGTAATATGTTCCGTAAGTTAACCACTCTGTGTAAGACAAATATTTTGAAGGGTGTGAATGAAAGGCATTTCCAATGCTAGTGTGACCAATACTTATAGTGTAATTCAATGTATCTATCGTGAAGTATATATACTTGCATTCATATTATCAAGTCCTTTGACATTTATAACATTTTGATTTGGGTACTGTACACCCATATGCTGCGCATTGCCTAGCTAAATTTGTTTCTTTCGTTAGTAACTCTTTGTGTCGGGGAAACATTTTAGTTATTCTTCGTTTTACTCTCTGTAGTCTTTGTCTGTCCTTATAAGATATGAGCTTGATTTGTGTTTATGTGGACCCAACATTGTATCCTGTTAACAGGTTCTGGATCAGTGTGAGTCCCCTGCAGGTCCCCAATTGGGAACTGGACTTCACTAGGGGTCCTGTAGCAAGGGAGATAAGCCATTTGGTTCTTTGGATACCATGTTGGTGCCGTAATTATCAAATCAGAGACTGATATATATTTTAATTATGTAGAATATAGATCCAAGAAGCAAATTATTGTCTTTGTTATGTACTAGTATTATGCCAAATATTTAGTATGGGTATGAACATATTTTATTGTAAAGAGAAGATAATGACAGCGTGGCAGCAATGTGGCTGTGGTTGGCTGATCTTTGTTACTAGAAGGTCTCTAAACTGAACTAGTCTGACTTTGATTGCATTAAAGTGTTTAGGCATTACAAGGATGATCATCCCAAGGCCTCAATCACCCTTTAATCTATTGGCTGTATCTGAACTTAATTCGGAAGCAATTATCATAGGTACAATGGAACACGAATATCACACTTCTTTGTTTGGCACCTAAATAACAATCACAATTATATATGGCATTCAATATAAAGATGAAGGTGTTTGTAATCGGTTACAAAATATGCAAAGGATAAAATTAATATGGTAGTCTAGCATAATAGTTGGTGCTTTATGTTCTCTTTATAATTGTACGTCTTTATATGAATGCAAGCCAAGATTTGTAACTTTTCCTCTTATGATGTGTTAGTAATACTGTGCATAATTTTCCTTGTTTTTCGTTGGACTGCCTCTTGATAATTTGTATTAAGGACGCTAACACAGAACGGTGTAATGCATACAGAATCTTACTAAAACCTAAATAGATTTACACTGTACCAATTTGTTTCGACTAAAATATTATTGAGTAATGTCTATACGGAGTAGATGGCAAGTTGCTAAAAGCAGTGAAGAGCATGTATGAGGGTGCAAAGGCGGCAGTACGTGTGGAGAACGAGCAGAGCGAGTTCTTTGACCTGAGTGTTGGGTTGAAACACGGGTGTGTGATGTCCCCGTGGTTGTTTACTGTATATATGGATGGAGTCATGAAAGAAATACTTGGAAGAGCAGTGGATGTTGGTGTATTGCTGAAAAGGGAGGGAAATGAGTGGAAGCTGCCTATACTGCTGTTTGCGGATGATACAGTTCTGATGAGCGATAATGAATGGGAGCTGCAGGGTTTGGTAAATGAGTTTGGAACAGTGTGCGAAAAACGGAATTTGAAGGTAAATGCGGGGAAGAGCAAGGTGAAGTCACAGTCAGGCAATAGATAGATAGATAGATAGAATGTCTATCAATATATTACATGATTAAACTATTACATATAAATTCAATATATCACTACATTCTGTGTTTATCTTGCACTATAACCTCATTAAATTTAGGATCACATTGACATCGAAATAATCAAGGTGAAAAGTGTGAGTGATCCTGAATTTGAATTGTGACTGTACATTAGTGGAAGTATCAGGACCCCGCTCACGTCAGAGATTGGTATGTATTAATAATATTTCAGACACACACAGTCACACACGTGCACCTACACACAAGCACACAAATACATACACCTACACACAGACACACTTCCTTGATATAGCTAATTTGCGTAAATCCTCTGTATATTGTTTTCTTAAGTAAGGAGTTAACGATCAATATTTTGTTTACACACACACACAGACACACACACACACACACAAGGTATTTCCCTGGGTAGGGCAGTTTCCTGGAAGAAGGAGGGACGTAGACAAATGAGAGGAGATGGGAAGGAAGGGAGAAGAGTAGGAAGGATAGACGATATGGTAAAGGAGGATATGGGATGGAAGTGAGAAAAGCTGGATAGAGGATATGGTAAAGGAGGATATAGGATAGAAGGAGAAAGAGAGAGATGGACAGAGGATATGGTATAGAAGGATATGGGGTGGAAGGGAGAAGAGAAGGAAGGATAGAGGAAATTAGAAAGAAGATGGGAAGGAAGGATGAAGAAAGAGGAAGAGATATAAGGAGGATAGGAAGACAGAAAGAGGGAAAAATAGAAAAGAAGGTAATTTTGTGATTTAATCTTATACACCTTATCAAAATGACGTGTTGGAATACTATTCTGTGTGTGTGTGTGTGCATAATAAAAATATGAATATACATTAGTAATAATAATAATAATAATTAAAGTTGCAAGCAACGTTGTCCGGGCTTCGAGCGGTTTTGCACGCAGGGTATTGTGTTGGATACAAGAGCTGTGTCACAGATATCAAAAATTCATTTAAATTATCGAGCATGGAGAAACTACTGCTATTTTGGCTGTGGACATTTAGGAGTGTAGCTCTTTTGGTTGTGGCCGTTGATGAGTGTGGCTGTTTTATGGTTGTGGCCACTAATAAGTGTGGCCATGAATGTTGTGATTATTTTATAATTCTGACTTTTGTTTTAGCCTTTGTGGCATTGTCCTTATATAATTAGGTTATTACTTCAGCATTACTAAATACACCAATGCACTGTACTTTATTATATGTTTTGAGCACTTTTTACCTAAAGTAACCTAGATATTGTTTGATTATCAAGGAGAAGTCTTAGACATAAGCTGACATGGAGGTGATTCACTCATGTAGATATATTATTGGGCTAGGAATAGCTATATTATGGCATAGATGTAAAAATATGATCATGTATATAAAAAAAATAGTATAATTTTATCATTCCTACATATTGACAAGCACTTAAATTTAAGTAAAGTACATAACGTAAATAATGTATAATTTTATGGAGGTGACACATTCGTGTATATTTATATAAACGTAAGGAAGACAGCGATAAATGAGAGAGAGAGAGAGAGTGCAGGATGGGTTGGGAGTGAAAGGGATCTTCCATGTGTAAGCTAATCGGCTCTCTGCAGGCCCCCATTTTCCTATGTTCTCATTTGTGAGAAAGAGAGAGAGACTAGGATGTAATGAGAGAGACAGAGAGAGAGAGAGCTGCCTAATTTGTACAGGGGTGCAAACAAACAAGAGCAAAAGAGAGAGTGATTGGCTGTGCAAGGGATTTGCCTCTTTTCGTTTGGTAACAGATTTGTAGATATGTGGAATTGGCTACCGAGTGTCTTGTGTGGACCAATTGGCTCTCTGCTGACTCCCATTTTCTTATGTTCCTATGTTTTACAATTATATCTTGGTTGCAGGTATATGAAAACATTGCTGTATAGTAAGTAGTGTAAGTAACATATAAGGCTTATGAGATGAGTTAGGTGTGAAAGGGATCTGCCTTGTGTGGGCCACTTGGCTCTGCTGACTCCCATTTTCATCTTGGTTGCATGTGTAAGGGATTTGCCTAATTTGTACAGGTATGCAAACAAGAGCGAGAAAGAAATTGGCTGTGTAAGGGATCTGCCTCTATTCATTTGGTAATAGTTGTAGATATGTGGAATAGGCTACCGAGTGCTATAGTGGGATGAATAACAATAGAGCTTCTACATTAAATATGATAGGATGAGGTGGGTTGGGTGTGAAAGGGATCTGCTGTGTGTGGGCCAATCGGCTCTCTGCAGACTTGTTTTCTTATGTTCTCATTTGTGTGTGTGAGAAAGAGAGAGAGCATGGCGATAGAGAGAATAGGATGTCGTAAATATAAGGAAGACAGAGAGAGAGAGAGAGAGAGAGTGGGATGGGTTGCATGTGAAAGGGATCTGCCGTGTGTGGGCCAATCGGCTCTCTGCAGACTCCTGTTTACTTATGTTCTCATTTGTGTGTGAGAGAAAGAGAGAGCCAGAGAGTGAGTTAGAGTTTATAAGATGGCTTGGGTGTGAAAGGGATCTGTTTTGTATGGGCCAATTGTCTCTCTGCTGACTCCCAGTTTCTTACTTTCCTATTTCTTACAATTATATCTTGGTTGCAGGTATATGAAAACATTGGTGTATAGTAAGCTGTGTAAGTAACATATGTGTATGAGATGGATTGGGTGTGAAAGGGATCTGCCTTGTGTGGCCCACTGGCTCTCTGCAGGCTCCCATTTTCATCTTCATTGCATGTGTAAGGGATCTGCCTCATTTGTATACCGGTGTGCAAATGAGAGAGAGAGAGAGAGAGATTAGCTGTGTATGGGATCTGCCTCTTAAGAACATAAGAACATAAGAAAATGGGAGTCTGCAGAAAGCCGATAGGCCTAAGCAAGGCAGATCCCTGTCCCACACAACCCCAGTTCAATTACAAAGCCCAATTATAGGCTCAACACTCTAATACCCTGAGGATCATCTTACCAAAACGGTTAGAGATTAACGCAGGATTATGGGGGTATGCAGAGTGCTGATTGGCCCAACCCGGCTGATCCCTGTTCACACCCAACCCTTCTCGTCCATATGCTTATCCAATTTTATCTTAAAGCTCCCTACCGTTTTAGACCCCACTATAGCACTTGGTAGTCTATTCCACCCATTTACAACTTTGCCTATATCTTTTCTGAAACGAAATTTATCTAATTTGAAACCATTGGTACGAGTTATTTCGCTATCACTGAGCTTTAGTACATTTGTCATGTCCCCTTTGTTAATCCCACTAACCCACTTGAACACCTCTATCATATCCCCTCTAACTCTGCGTCTCTCTAACGAATGTAAACCTAATTTCTTCAACCTTTCTTCATACGAAAGATTTCTAATATTATGGATCATTTTTGTCATTCTACGCTGTACTCTCTCCAATGAATCTATGTCCATTCTGTAATAAGGACACCAAAATTGGACAGCATAATCCATATGGGGTCTCACTAATGACAAGTAAAGTTTTAAGATAACATCAGCATTTCTGTTACTCACACTCCTAGAGATGAACCCGAGAATCCTGTTTGCCTTATTACGAACGCTTATACACTGTTTTCTAGGCTTCAAATCATTGCTAACAAACACACCTAGATCTTTCTCACAGTCTGAATTTTCTAATTCTAAATTAGCTAGTTTATATTTAACATTTGTATGCATCTTCCCTATCTTTAATACCTTGCATTTGTCAATGTTAAACTTCATCTGCCAATTTACTGACCATTCATGTAAGGTATCTAGATCCCTTTGGAGGCACTCTATATCGCTATCTGAATCAGTTGATCTCCCCATTTTAGTATCGTCTGCGAATTCACTTATCCTACTAGTTATACCTAAATCTAGGTCATTTATGTATATAAGAAACAACAGGGGACCTAATACCGATCCCTGGGGGACACCACTTTTGACTGCTCCCCACTCTGACTTGGTACCATTTATGCTGACTCTCTGTTTCCTACCAATTAGCCATGACCTAATCCATCCCAACAACGATCCTCCTATTCCATGTGCCTCAACCTTTCTCATCAATCTCTCATGAGGGACTCTGTCGAAAGCTTTACTGAAATCTAAATAAATAATATCATATGACTTGTCACTATCTACTGCTTCATATACCTCTGAGAAAAAGCTAAGCAAATTAGTAAGGCAAGAACGTCCCTGAGTGAATCCATGCTGAGAAGAATTTATTAAGTTAAATTTGTCTAAGTGGCTTCTAATTTTCCTAGCAATAATAGACTCTAGCAACTTTCCTATGATTGATGTGAGACTAATGGGACGGTAATTGGATGCTATCGATTTATCACCTTTTTTGAAGATCGGAACTACATTTGCAAGCTTCCAAGCTTCTGGAACTAAACCTGTTTCTAAAGACTTGTTAAATAAAAATGCTAATGGGCTACTTAACTCATCTCTGCATTCTTTTAATACTCTAGCATATACCTCGTCAGGACCAGGCGATTTTTGAGGTTTCAGTCTGTCAATTTCCTTAAGCACATCATTTCTACTTATACTAACTGTACTTAACATATTTTCTATACTATCACTATATACCATATTGACTTCTGGAATCTGTGCCAGATTTTCATTAGTGAAAACGGAAAGAAACTGACTATTTAATGTACTGCACATTTCTAAATCATTTTCTGTTATTTCTCCTATTGAAGTTTTTAGGGGGCCTATTACATCTCTAACTTTAGATTTATATAGTTGGTAAAAAGCTTTAGGGTTATTTTTTGAGTCACTGGCTATCCTTATTTCATAATTTCTTTTTGCTTTCCTGATTTCCTTTTTGACCTGTCTTGATAGAGTCTGATAGTATATATGTAGATGATTTTCGCCTTTCTTTATTTTTCTATATATTCCTTCCTTTTTTCCTATAAGATCTATTAGCTTATTAGTCATCCATTTTGGTTGGTTCTGCGGCGATCTAAATTTTCTTTTAGGGATATATTTATTTTGAGCATTGTGGAGTGAAGCAATAAACTGGTTATATGTAGGTGGCAAGTTTAACTCTGGCATATCCTGACTTAATTGCTTAACAATAGGGTCCACCCTTAACACCTTACGAGCGGCCTATGCGGTTTATTTATGTGTACCGCCCAGCGGGGTGTTTTTAGCCAAAATAGGGCTGTTTACGTGATCATTTTCATGCCTAAATAAGACCCAGAACGTAAAACAAGTATCTATCCCTGAAAGGGCATAAACAGAGCTTTCGAATGACACCATAACGATCCTTGTATGATGGATAGTTTTCTTGCAATAACCGTGCAACGCGAGTGCAAAAAGCAGGTAATTCGGTACTTTCGGTACATAATTGAGTATGTAGCGAGTGAGAGAGGGAGGAGGGAGCTGAGATTTGTGTCAGTAGGTTCGCCGCGGTGGTCTGGAGCAGTCATACGCTCGCTAGTCTCCTGCCACCACTTGTCTCTCTCTCTCAGCCACATTACGTGCTGAAATTGCCACTCGAGTTATGTCGAGCGCCGCCACATAGTCCAGCTTTATTTAACTCGACTTAAGTGGTGGGCCGCTTTTTAAGGGTTAAGTCACTTCTTAGCTCACCATAATCGGCTTTTCTGAAATCTGGGATAAGTTTCGTATTCTCTTTAGCATTCCCTGTCCATTGTATATTAAAATAAATAGATTTATGATCGCTATTTCCTAGGTGGTCACCAATCTCTACATCATTTATCATATGTTCATTGTTACTGAAAACTAAATCAAGAATATTAATACCTCTAGTCGGCGTTTCTATGAATTGAAATAAAAAACTATCTTGTACTACCTCAATAAACTCTACTGAATCGGAGTCGCCTATTTGGTGCTGCCAATCAATGTTCGGAAAATTAAAATCCCCATAATGCACACATTGCTAAACCTTGATGCTATTTTAATTTCCTCCCATAACGATGTTCCGCCATTTCTACTCATATTAGGCGGTCTATATATAACTCCAATAACTATGGTCTCACTACCTTCGTTAACCTCTACCCAAACACTTTCATTATCATTATTTAGTCTAATACCTACTTGTATACTCTTGTAACAGAGTTGTAGATATGTGAAATAGGCTACCGAGTGCTATAGTGGGATCAATAACAATAGAAAGCTTTAAGATAAAATCAGATAGGGATAGGGATGAGATGGGGTGGGTGTGAAAAGGATCTGCTTTGTGTGGGCCACTTAATTGTCTCTCTGCAGGCTCCCATTTTCATCTTGGTTGCATGTGTAAGGGATCTTCCTCATTTGTACCAGTGTGCAAACAAACATGAGCGAAAGAGAGAGAGAGATTGGCTGTGTAAGGGATTTGCCTTTATTCGTTTGGTAACAGAGTTGTAGATATGTGGAATAGGCTATACTGTGTGCTATAGTGGGATCAAGAACAATATAGAGCTTCAACAACAAAAATAGATAGGATGAGATGGGTTGGGTGTGGAAGGGATCTGCCGTTTGTGGGCCAATCGGCTTTCTGCAGACTCCCTTGTCATGTCCTAATGTTCTCATTTGTTAGAGAGAGAGAGAGAGAGAGAGAGAGAGAGAGAGAGAGAGAGACTCACTTTCCGTATGCCACGACTTCATAAGGCCGAATTACCGCGCCAGTAAACTGTCCTGTTTACACAACATACTGTTGTTTCATCTTTTCTTATCTACGACATTATTTCCGTCTTTTTTACTGTGTATGGCCTAGTTATTAGTGTTCACTCTTGACATAAGTCTCCTGCTACTTCTGCATGCATACATAATAGCATGAAAGTGATCAATGCGCGCCTATGAAGTTATGTATCTCGTATATCGGGGTCCCTATCGGGGTCCCTTCCTTCCCACTGTCTTGGGAAGGGGTGGAGGTGGGTGAAGTTTGACGTCTATGGGGAGAGATCGGCCATCTCTTCTTATTACACAGCATTTCAGTTCCCTCCACTCAATATTTTGCCCGTTAGGGCGAGTTATAAAGAGCGCAAAAATGCGTATTATGCGCAGAGAGAGAGAGAGTGAGAGCATGGAGATAGAGAGGAGGGAAGGATATATATAGTAACATGTTGTAGGCAACGAAAAGGAATGCGCTCTCTCTCTCTTTAGCACAGATATTAATACCTACCATTTGTGCAAAACATTTATTTCAGCTTTCCGAAGGCAAATAAGTACTTCAGATGAATATCTAGCCTTGTATTTATATCATGAATCCCGTTTTGTTTTTGTTTTTTTTCTATGTGATTGAGGGAGGCAAAAGGCATAACTGCCTATAGCGAGTGCCTCCCCCATAGTTGAAAGAGTGACAGGGCCAAAATCAAGGGACGTTCGAGCCAAAATGCCTGGACACACGGAGTTTGAAGCAATTTAAGTCTTAGGAAGAGGGAAAGACTGATTCTGGGAGAGAATTCCAGAGCTCAGCTGTTGAGTAGAAGAAAGTTTGAGAGTAATGTTTCACTCTTGGGTTGGAGAGTTGCACAGAGTAGGGGTGGGATTGAGTTGCAAGACGGGTACCACGTGCCCTACGTAAAGGAGGGGGTATACACTGGGAAAGCTCTGAGGAACACTGATTATTATAGTAGCGATAGAATAGCGAGAGAGATGCAACATTGCGGCGGAGAGAGAGAGATTGCAGAGAGTTGGTGAGTGGACGGGAGTTAATGATACGAAAGGCCTTCCTTTCAACTTTGTCTAGGAGAGCGGTGTGAGAGGAACCTCCCCACACATGTGAACAATACTCAATACAAGGACGCACTATGCCCCTGTACAGAGCAAGAAGCTGTGCAGGGGAAAAGAACCCCCGTAAGGCGGTTGAGCACACCCAGTTTCTGGGAGGCTGCCTTAGTAAGACTGGTAATATGGTCTTTCCAACTGAGAGCAGAAGAAAAAGAGACACCAAGAATATTGAGAGAAGATGAAGGATTGATTTTTGTATTGTTGAAGAATAAGGGATAGATGTTATTACTTAATAGAGACACGTGGAGACACGTATTGGGCGGCGATGAGAGGGAGGGAAGTGGGTGCTGTCTTGGGAGGGGGAGGAGGTGGGTGACTTTGCAGTGCTGCCGGTGTTACGGATACATTATACATTACCGCTAGATGTAGAGCTGGTATTTACTTTAATCTAGCAGCCATTTTTTTATATCTAGAGACATTTACTAGGGACAATTTTAAAATTTCAGACATTCTAGCCATATTACATTGTAAAATTTGCAAAACAAATAAACCAAAACTCTGTAGAAATTGCAGCATTATTCTAGCATTGTTTGACTATGTAGCAACATGCTAGCGACTTTTGAGAAAGGATCTAGCGGTATTTTGTGGTAACACTTAGGGTTGAAGGAGGAGGGTTAAAATACGAGTACACAAGCAATTGTAAAAACTTTAAAGGTCTAGATTTTTTTTTTATTAAACTAAGCATTTGGCAAAGGGAGGAATTGTTAAAAACCTTAGCCAATACTCTGCTATTCACCAAAAATAAATTTGAATTATCATTATTATTTGGTAGGGTAGGTATATATAGGTACGTTGGTTAAATAATTGGTGGAATTCGTAGGGACTTAACTATTTTGAGAGAGTTAAATTTTTAAAAATGTATGGATCTAAATGAATAATATAACTATTATTAACCCTTTCCCTGCGGGTGATGTTCTGGAACGATAATAATGGAACGATTCTGGATAGACAATTTACAGCAATTTCCAGGCTTTAAAAGCCTGTAAAAGCCGTAGAAATCGAGTGTCAGTGGGCGGGAGCATGAGGGACCTCTGTCCGACCCTCAGAGCAGCCAGCCGCTCACTGAGGGAGACTGTGGTCTCGTGCGGGTGTCTCGACAGTGTTGCCGAGCGAGCGAGTGCTAATAATTAGCGACTTTTCCCGAATGTCTATGGCAACGCTGCGGGTTAACACCGCCACCTACGAAGCTCGTTCTGGTGTCATTTTGAAGCTATTTTCGCCTAGTTTTTGGCAAAATACAGGTCATTTAACCCACTGAACCCCAGCTAATTTAGAATAAATGTACATCGAGAGACCAGCGGATTTGGCAATTTTTTTTTTTTTTTTCTTAACCCTTGTCTAGCAGAGGGTTTTGGGCTTATTTGGGCATATTCAGGCCCTCCTGAATTATAAATCAAGTATCTGCATGAAAAGAAATGTATTCAGCAAAAAACTAGGTGCTAAAAGCTTCAAAATGAGACCAGAACGAGCTACGTAGCACTCGTGGTTCTCATACAGTGGTACCAGTAACATGGGAGTTTAGCGTATAGCGGCATATTTTTCCCAGCTATGCTCACTACTGGCTACACTGCCGGCCTCTCGAGAACACAGGGAACATGAGTTAATGGGCGGCGGTAAGCCCTGGGAGTCGGCTGTCTGGCCCGCTGCGCTCCCGGCCATTTGCACTCGATTTTAACCCTTTAAAAGCCTTAATAATGCTCCTAACTTGCTGCAAATTGGAGGCGGACTTAAGTCCGCCCCCGATCTTTAACCCTTAATTAGCGGCTCACCATATAAGTCGAGTTAAATAAAGCTGGACTATGTGGCGGCGCTCGACATAACTCGAGTGGCAATTTCAGCACGTAATGTTGCTGAGAGAGAGAGACAAGTGGTGGCAGGAGACTAGCGAGCGTATGACTGCTCCAGACCACCGCGGCGAACCTACTGACACGAATCTCAGCTCCCTCCTCCCTCTCTCACTCGCTATATACGGAATTGTATCGGGAAAGTGGCTAATTACCTGCTTTTTGCACTCGCGTTGCACGGTTATTGCAAGAAAACTAGCCATCATAAAAGGATCGTTATGGTGTCATTCGAAAGCTCTGTTTATGCCCTTTCAGGGATAGATACTTGTTTTACGTTCTGGGTCTTATTTAGGCATGAAAATGAGCATGTAAACAGCCCTATTTTGGCTAAAAACACCCCGCTGGGCGGTACATATAAATAAACCGCATAGGCCGCTCGTAAGGTGTTAAGGGTTAAATAGCTTAAATAGGTGAGATATGAAGAATAACACAAAAAAACACTCACCTCGGTCATTTGGGAGTCCTAGGGGGGGGGGGGGGGGGGGGCACCCTCAGCAATCAGCTGATGCCGGGCGGCCTTCAAGCTTCCTGCCCTCCTCCTCCTCTTCCCTATTTGATAGGGAGTCAACTATGTTATGGGAAGTGTTAGGGAAGCGATAAACATAGCGAGGCGGCGAGGTAAACAAGGTAAATGGCCGGGAGGGAGGTTGGAGGCCGCCCTGTCCTTCCACTCCCGCGCTCTCTCTGCCCATTCCCCACCGCGGAGGGACTTGGGTATTGCCAATTGATAAGTATTGCCACTGTTGGGCAACATCATAAGGTATATCTCATATGAATTTGAACCCTCTAGCTACCATAGGATAAGAATAAATAAGCACAGAAGTGGCGGTGGGATAAGTTGGTAAACTGGATTTCCCCATCCACCCTTACTCACCCGCGCGGATGGGCTAGGGGTTTGCGCGTACTGCCACTGTTCGGCAACAAAATAAGGTAGTTTCCCATACCAACCTCAACCCTCTAGCTACCATAGGACAAGAGTAAATCATTTCGAAGTAGCGGACGCAACGAATGCGGCGCTGGGGTTTAGCGTTACATACATTGCCGACGCATACGCTGCGGCGCTGGGGTCCAGTGGGTTAATGCAGATACTTGATTAATCATTCAGGAGTGCCTAAATATGCCCTAAATAGCGCTAATAAGCCCGCAGAGAAAAGGTTAAGCAAAACTAGGGGATGCGGGAAAGCCTATTGACTGAAGACTGAAAACGTTGTGTGGGTACCTAATACGGTTTTAAAGTAATTTATGAATAGACAGTTTTCAATGCTGCGGCCAAACTATTCCACCAATTTCTATTATTTTGGTACCGAAACGTTCAGAATTGCGAGCCTCACCCAACTACGCACACATGGATTTGATCATCCACGTAGTTTTCAAGATGTGGATTTTTAAGTGTTTTCGAGTTTTTTTCAAGATTGCCGAAAAAAACCCCACGTGCAAAGCAAAACCTTTTCCATAACATTTGCGGAGCATTAGTAGTGGAGTCTATATGCCAAAGCCCAATCATTTCCTATAAGTAGGAGAGACGGTATTTAGGTTTCAAATTTTTCGGGAAATCGGCTGCCACGGACCTGTTTGGCCTCCATTTCAGATGTTTAGCATATCAAAAGTTGCCCAATACAAAAACGCACCTTGTGTGAAAGTTTGATCCCGAAAAAAATAAGCGGTTCTGGAGTTAATGCGTAAAAACTGGCGTGGAAAAATAATTTGGAAGAATAAGAAGATTTAATGATTACAATATGGGTTCCCCGCAGGGCTCGAACCCCTAATAATAATATTAATTAAAATTGCAAGCAACGTTGTCCGGGCTTCGAGCGGTTTTGCACGCAGGATATTGTGTTGGATACAAGAGATGTGTCACAGATATCAAAAGATCATTTAACTTATCGGGCATGGAGAAACTACAGAAGGAACAGATTGTAGCCATTTTGGCTGTGGACATTTAGGAGTGTAGCTCTTTTGGTTGTGGCCGTTGATTAATGTGGCTATTTTCTGGTTGTGGCCACGTATAAGTGTGGCCATGAATGTTGTGATTATTTTATAATTCATTTGTTTTAGCTTTTATGGCATTGTCCTTATATAATTAGGTTATTACTTCAGCATTACTAAATACACCAATGCACTGTACTTTATTATATGTTTTGAGCACTTTGTACCTAAAGTAACCTAGATATTGTTTGATTATCCAGGAGATGTTTTAGAAATACGCTGACATGGAGGTGATTCACTCATGTAGATAATTATATTATTGGGCTAGGAATAGCTATATTATGGCCTAGATGAAAAAATATGATCATGTATATAGAAAAGTAGTATAATTTGATCATTACTACATATTGAAAAACACTTAAATTTAAGTAAAGTACATAACGTAAATAATGTATAATTATATGGAGGTAACACATTCGTGTATATATTTTATGGCGTAGGTGTAGATAGTTAGGGCAAGTTAACGATTAAGGGGACCGACCGGTTAATTTAGGCTTAAAAAACTCGAAATCCTGAAAATACCAATAGGTGTTTACTCAACAAGAGTCAACATCCCTTCATAAGCCAGTGAAATGTTATTAGTGAAAACCCATTTGAATTTTTTTTTTTTTTTTGTCCAAACTTTTCCTGTAATTCTAAAAACGTTATATAGCGAACTTTGAAATTAACATGCTCAGTAACTACTGGTCGTACGAGGAGCATACCTATATAAATCGAAAGAGCGTAAGCTACTCTACAACCTCCCATACGCTTTATCTTCTACTTTGCCATGTTCCTGCGTAAAATATTGTAAATCTAAAAAACAAAAGTAAAATTGTTCACCTAATGACCTTAGACTTTCACCTGTTTTTCTCAGAACCTACTGTATATTGCCGCACTATCGGATGTTATTCTACAGTTATTATTGGACCTATAGGAATGGTGTATATACCATTGGAAAGGTAATTAAAAACACTAAAAGGCCTATGAAGCCAATTTACTCTAGTAATTTAATTTTTTTCACAATATGTCGTCAAAGTTGTAATTTTCTATAAATATATTCGCCTGAATCCGTAATCACCTAAATCGAACAAATACACAAAATATATAAAATGTTTTTTTATAGAAACTACAGATACACCTTTTGTGAGTTGATTGATCACATAAAACATGTGCTATGGGGATTTCTGTAGGAGTTTATCATTTTCTGCAGTGCTATGATTTTCAACGTTTTTTTAACTAAATTGCAAGAAAATCGCAAAAAATAAAAAAAATAATAATAATTTGATCTAGTTTTATGGTCATATACACCTGTCCCAAATTTCATTTAAATTGAAAGTAAGATCTGGAAGTTTGTAATTAACCGGTCGGTCCCCTTAACACCTTACGAGCGGCCTATGCGGTTTATTTATGTGTACCGCCCAGCGGGGTGTTTTTAGCCAAAATAGGGCTGTTTACGTGATCATTTTCATGCCTAAATAAGACCCAGAACGTAAAACAAGTATCTATCCCTGAAAGGGCATAAACAGAGCTTTCGAATGACACCATAACGATCCTTGTATGATGGATAGTTTTCTTGCAATAACCGTTCAACGCGAGTGCAAAAAGCAGGTAATTCGGTACTTTCGGTACATAATTGAGTATGTAGCGAGTGAGAGAGGGAGGAGGAAGCTGAGATTTGTGTCAGTAGGTTCGCCGCGGTGGTCTGGAGCAGTCATACGCTCGCTAGTCTCCTGCCACCACTTGTCTCTCTCTCTCAGCCACATTACGTGCTGAAATTGCCACTCGAGTTATGTCGAGCGCCGCCACATAGTCCAGCTTTATTAAATACGACTTAAGTGGTGAGCCGCTAATAAAGGGTTAAGAGTGATTATGAAATATGCGGCCATTTTATTTGTGGCTGTTTATGAGTGTGGCCATTTTGGTCATTAAGAAAAGTAGCCACTTTGGTTGTCGTCGTTAAAGAGTGTGACTGTTTTAGAGTGTTTGACGGTAAGGAGTGTAGCCGTTTTGGTTGTGACCGATAAGGTGTATGGCCTTTTAACCTCTCGGCTGCGCATGGGGGGTATGAGACACCACATGTCTGTGCGCACGTATTTGAGCTGTTCCCATCACTAACATCGTTATTTTACCAATAATATCGTTAATACTTATTCATATGCGCCTATTTTACCATTATTATGAAGATATTAACCAGTTACAACAATAAAACAAGTGGAAACAGTGTTTGGCTGGTCAAAATCGCGAAATGAAAGTGAGAGTGTGTGTGAGTGAGTTTGACCCAACCTTCCACTCACGAAGCTTTGAGAGACACTGGAGGTACCTCTCAATTCTCTTCCTGACTTCTCCCCTAATTCCCACGCTTGGTAACACTGATGACAACGCCCTGCTAGCAACTCGCTAATGTTAGCACGAAAATAGACCACATAATAATGGAATAACAGGGAAAATAGGTGATAATTGAAGGAGGGGGGGGGAAGTGGGGAAGGAGGGGATGTGGAGGAATGATATTTGGCATGTCCCAGGGGCCAAAAAAAAAAAAAAATTCAAGTTTTTTTTTGGGTGTTTTAAATGGATTTTTTTAGGCCCAGGATCTTAACCCTTAAAGATCGGGGGCGGACTTAAGTCCGCCTCCAATTTGCAGCAAGTTAGGAGCATTATTAAGGCTTTTAAAGGGTTAAAATCTAGTGCAAATGGCCGGGAGCGCAGCGGGCCAGACAGCCGACTCCCAGGGCTTACCGCTGCCCATTAACTCATGTGCCCTATGTTCTCGAGAGGCCGGCAGTGTAGCCAGTAGTGAGCATAGCTGGGAAAAATATGCCGCTATATGCTAAACTCCCATGTTACTGGTATCACTGTATGAGAACCACGAGTGCTACCTAGCTCGTTCTGGTCTCATTTTGAAGCTTTTAGCGCCTAGTTTTTTGCTGAATACATTTCTTTTCATGCAGATACTTGATTTATCATTCAGGAGGGCCTGAATATGCCCAAATAAGCCCAAAACCCTCCGCTAGACAAGGGTTAAGAGTCTTCCCGCAGTCGCCCGGGGACACTCTTAACACCTTAACACCGCCTATGCGGTTTATTTATATGTACCGCCCAGCGGGGTGTTTTTAGCCAAAATAGGGCTGTTTACATGATCATTTTCATGCCTAAATAAGACCCAGAACGTAAAACAAGTACCTATCCCTGAAAGGGCATAAACAGAGCTTTCGAATGACACCATAACGATCCTTTTATGATGGCTAGTTTTCTTGCAATAACCGTGCAACGCGAGTGCAAAAAGCATGTAATTCGGTACTTTCCCCATATAATTCAGTATGTAGCGAGTGAGAGAGGGAGGAGGGAGCTGAGATTCGTGTCAGTAGGTTCGCCGCGGTGGTCTGGAGCAGTCATACGCTCGCTAGTCTCCTGCCACCACTTGTCTCTCTCTCTCAGCAACATTACGTGCTGAAATTGCCACTCGACCTATGTCGAGCGCCGCCACATAGTCCAGCTTTATTTAACTCGACTTATGTGATGAGCCGCTAATTAAGGGTTAAGAGTCTTCCCGCAGCTCCTGGGTTAGGAGTGGCAATTATGGTTTTGACCGTTAAGGGAACCGACTGGTTATTTAGGCTTAAAAAGCTCGAAATCCTGAAAATACTATTAGGTGTTTACTCAACAAGAGTGAACATCCTTCATTAGCCAGTGAAATGTTATTAGTGAAAACACATTGGAATTTTTTTTGTTTTCCAAACTTTTCTTGTATAGGGTAAGACTGGGTAATTTCGCCGAAAATTGCGGTTTTTGACAAATAGAAACTGCCACAAATGGATTTTTTTATTTCTTAATTTTTTATCTATACATTCAGCCTTTCTGCTATAGATGTCCAAAAAACAAAAACAAAAATATAATGTTGTGGTCATGCTGCCGATTTTTTTTTTAAAGTTACTCTCGCGGCGAAATTACCCCGCCGGGCGGGGTAATTTCGCCGCGACCTATTTTACGCATCATCTAGCTAGTAAACTAGATAACATTATATGATTAATGGCCAGACAAAACACTAGCGCACAGGTAAAAGCAATGAAAACATTCACAAACCCAAACTGCCACTAAACATGCCAATAGAAAAACGTCGCACGCACGCACACACACACAACTGAACAGGGCGGGCAGAGATGCAGGTGTGTCACATGTGTAGGCCTAGTCGCCACTGTGTCTAGTGCGGGTGTGGACGTGTCTAGTGCGGGTGTGGACGTGTCTAGTGCGGGTGTGGAGTTGTGGACATGTAGTGCGGGTGTGGACGTGTCTAGTGCGGTTGTGGACGTATTTATTAGGCCTACGGGTGTGGAAGTATTTAGTGCGGGTGTGGACGTGTCTCGTGTGGGTGCGGCGTGTAGGGGGCTAGTGGGCTAGTGCAAAGTACCAGGCAGCAGCTGACGGCTACTGCCAACACTGTGTCACACGCAAGCATACAAACTAACAAACATACAAACACACCCACAAACACCCCCACACACACCCGACCATACCGTCAGATGCGCCGCTAGCCCCGGCGCCAGGCCCCGCGAAACTGCAACAAAACCTAAGCCAAACTAGCTCTACAACCTAAGCCAAACTAGCTCTACAACCTAAGCCAAATTAGGTCTACAACCTAAGCCAAAACTGCTCTACAACCTAAGCCAAACTGCAGCCGAATCCATGTAATAGTTTCAGAGATATCGGCATTTGAATGCAAATTATTAGCATCGCGGCGAAATTACCCCGTCTTACCCTATCTAAAAATGTTATATAGCGAACTTTGAAATTGACATGCTCAGTAACTACTGGTCGTACGAGGGTGTACATATATAAATGGAAAGAGCGTAACATACTCTACAACCTACCATATACTTTATCTTCTACTCTGCCGTGTTCCTGCATAAAATATTGTAAACAAATAAAAATAAAATACAAATGTTCACCTAATTACCTTAGACTTTCACATGTTTTTCTCAAAAGTGTTTTGCCGCACTTTGGGATCTTATAATATATGTATTATTGGACCTATAGGAATGGTGTATATACTATTGGAAAGGGAACTATTGAAGCTAATTTACTCTAGCCAACTTTGTTTAATTGCAGCATGTTGTCACAGTCGTCAAATTCTACAAAATAATTTCACCTTAATTCATAATCACCTAAATCCAAAAATACACAAAATATATACATTTTTTTTTATAGAAATTACAGATACACCTTTTGTGAGTTGTTTGATCACATACAGCAGGTGCTATAGGGATTTCTGTAGGAGTTATATGCGTCTTAAGAGTGCTATAGTTTTCAACCTTTTTTTACCTAAATTGATAGAAAAAAGCAAAACAAAAACAAACATACTTTTGACCTAGTTTTATGGTCACATACACCTGTGCCAAATTGCATTTAAATTGAAAGTAAGACCTGGAAGTTAGTAAATAACAGGTCGGTCCCCTTAATTAAGGAGTGTAGGCATTTTAGAGTGTGGCCGGTTTGGATTTGGCCATGGATGTTTAAGAGACTGACCATTAAGGAGTGTAGCCATTTTGTTTATACATTTTAAGGAGTGTGGCCATTTAGGAGTGTGGCCTTTTTGGTTGTGACCATTAAGGAGTGTAAGGTTTTAAGAGTGTGGCCATTTTGGTAGTCCTTAAGCTAGCCTAGTTTTAAAGAAATGGGCAGTTAGGATATGATAGGGAATGAAAAAGCTGTTCATTCATGGGTGTGTTATGACTTTCCCATTCGCAGTAACTAAAGCCATTCAGTACCGGTGACGTCCTTTTCATAATATTCCAGCAATTATTCATATGATTATATAAAGTTCAGGAAGGGCGGCTACCAATTATAAGGCGACAAACTATCTGAATTTATCCTTTTAGCTACTATATATCCCTCCCAAGCTTCATAACTCTGCTATGGATGTTTGATGAAATTCCACACACTTGTCAACTACTGAGCATGGCAGTGGTAGTTTGACATATGTGGTGCAAGGCAGGGCATTTTCCTGCCTTAACACCTTGGAACATTGAGTTGGGGTTAGAAGGGAAGACTAGGGAAACTACCCATCACTGCCAACAAAACCCCTATATCGATGATTCTTCTGATCCTGTATTTCCCACAATGCTGAGATAAGTTTAAACGCCACGTAACATAATTACCAGTTAAAATTAATCTTTCCAGGCCGTAGGGATTTCAGCTATCAATGGATAACTACATTTTTAGATGAGGTGGTGGGTATATATGAAAACATTGGTGTATCGTATAAATACGATAGAATATGACTCCTTTGTGATCTCGTATGTCTCTGTGACGTCACGATCGCTCCTACAGCACGATGTAGGACGAGTAGATCGTACATTATAAGATTGTAAATAAGTCAAGTTATAAAAGGCCTAATATACTATTAAGCAATATTGCCATGGTCTTATGTAGTATATATGAATTTATCGTATATATTGTTACGTCCTGGGATATATAAACACTGGGCTCTTTCTATTGGACTAGGTATGCGGCAACAAGCAACAACGGAAAACGCTAGATCCAACCCTTATCTATAAACCCAGGCAACAAACCACCCTAAACCGTCAAGAGTCCTGCCTGGACAACGAGGTATCCTATGACTCGGTTACAGGGTGCACGCACTATAGACTGCTGATAGTCAAGCAGGCTATATAAAAGATCACACAATTAAGTTGACTTAAAGCTTCAAGGAAAAGATAGATAACGGAATTAAATTGCAGAAACAATTTAATAACAAACTAGAAGAAAGTACATTTAACGTTACGTTAATTAATACAACTAATCACCCCTGCGTGAAAGAAGGTGAAAGCAAACAGTCCTCAAAACATCGTACAGGTAGACAAGATGCGGGTTTCTAAACTGCATGCGGCTACTGTAGGATCTGATGCTTAGCAAAGAAAGTACGTTACGGATTTAGAGAACTCTTAACTCATAAGCAGGAATAAATACTAGTGATAGGACATACAGTGTATAATGGCATAGGTATAATTAAATAAAGGCAGCAACTCGCAACATAACCACATACAGGTGTGCTTCTCACTCTTAGTCAGGCAACCCTGCTCGGACAGAGTCTCTAAGCCACACCCTGACTCACAATGCTCACAAAAACGGTAAAGTGTGGCACAATAACAAGCATACAGAGATGATAAACCCCTAGCTGTTAATCTGCCAGGTGGCAGAGGTCTAGCCGGAAGGATATAGGCTTCGGATACCCGGGCTGAGCCACCTGCTCTAGCCTAGGGACGTTCCCAGGTCTGTGCGCCAAATTACTCTAATTGAAAGGGTGCTCTCTTGAGAGACTCAGATCGCAAGTATCTGACTCTCTCCTGGCGACCCTAAGACAAAAGCAAGACGTGCTAGCGCAGTGCTGAGTGGACTAGGCAATGGCCCTCACACAACACAACGCTAGACACACAGGGACACAGACAAGAAAATGCCCCCAGACTCCCACGGGTATCCTAGTAAAGTCGTGCGGGTCCACGGGACTCGCACCAGCAAACTTTACTTAAAGGATCGCAAAAAGCCTCCCCTCCGGTCTAGCCCCTGCTAACCTGACACAAGAACACACTAGCAAGCATGAAACCACCAAATATGAGACAACAAAAAAGCTTCCTAGGTCTCATTAACACCTTACGAGCGGCCTATGCGGTTTATTTATGTGTACCGCACAGCGGGGTGTTTTTAGCCAAAATAGGGCTGTTTACGTGATCATTTTCATGCCTAAATAAGACCCAGAACGTAAAACAAGTACCTATCCCTGAAAGGGCATAAACAGAGCTTTCGAATGACACCATAACGATCCTTGTATGATGGATAGTTTTCTTGCAATAACCGTGCAACGCGAGTGCAAAAAGCAGGTAATTCGGTACTTTCAGTACATAATTGAGTATGTAGCGAGTGAGAGAGGGAGGAGGGAGCTGAGATTTGTGTCAGTAGGTTCGCCGCGGTGGTCTGGAGCAGTCATACGCTCGCTAGTCTCCTGCCACCACTTGTCTCTCTCTCTCAGCCACATTACGTGCTGAAATTGCCACTCGAGTTATGTCGAGCGCCGCCACATAGTCCAGCTTTATTTAACTCGACTTATGTTGCTCGCCGCTAATTAAGGGTTAACAATTACATCCCTGCATAAGGCCAAAATCCTATCTAGTTATCTGAGAGCTCGTCGTTAATACAATAATAGATATAAGGTCTATCAAGGGGATGGGATAATTAAATAGATTGGTGAAGTAGTGGAAAGAAGGTATACAAAGTAAGAGCGAACGTTTCCAAGTGAGGTAGAGAGGGATAGATATCAAGGGGGTCCGAAGGGTACGACAATGAGGTGAGCTCTGAGTCTTGAATCTGTCTGGACCCCACCCTAGGCATGCAGAATACATCCCAGGCTTGGCAACACTCAACACTGTTGCCTGGTCAAAATCCTCTACCCCGTGCGTGAGTCGAAACTAAGCCTAACATTGCAATCAAATGCATGTGGCAACGCTTCAGGCTCGTCCCAAGCTGGACTCTCCGCGCGAAGCAACGTCCCCAAGCCGGTCTCTCTCTCTCCCGCTCGTCTCCTCCCACTCTCACTAGACTTACATCTTATATATTATAATGAAACAATCAACTATCGAGAATAAAATATACTAAGATGCGTTGGTTAAGAATAAGGGCAGCTTCAAGCTGTGAAACAATATAAGAATATCCCAGACATTAGTTACATTGTCGTAGGATATATACTAAGGGAAAGCCTACCGGCCGGCTACCACCAGCCGGTTTCTAAACGGCTGGGCAGCCGACGCGCGCGCATGCCGGCACGTGGTTACTATGCAGAAGCGTCACACCTCCCCCAAGATATAAGATCCTTGACTAAGTTCTTCATATCTAACAGAAAGCTTCTCATAGTACCACACACTGTTGTGACACAAGGCACTATATATAAAAAAAAAAAAAAAATGTTGCGCTCCACCGAGCAAGTTCAACTAACTCAGCGACAATAAGCGAAAACATTCAACTTAGATACTGCTACAACATCTTATACAAAATTCTACACGTTATAAAAAATAAAGAGTTTTTATAAGGTTTTTGCTTTTTTAATTTGTTTTTTTCTGCTGAACTACAGTGACAGCCTATTTTCCTCCACACTCAACCCTCAATCCTGTGGCAGTCTAACCAACATCATCCACCCTTGATAGACAATCCGTTATCACGTTATCAGAACCGGCAATATGGCGTATGTCCAGATTATACTCCTGAAGCATGAGTGACCACCTGGTCAGCCTCATATTCCGGTTATGAAACTGATTCAAGAATTTCAGAGGGTGATGATCGGTATAAACCACTACGACTGGTCCGAAAGCAGGAACATATACATCGAAGTGCCTGAGCGCCAGCACTATCATCAGGAGTTCTTTTTCAATTACAGAGTAATTCCTTTGTGCACTATTGAATTTTTTACTGTAAAAACTCACTGGATGTTCGATACCTTCATCATCTGTCTGTAACAAGACAGCCCCAGCCCCTACGCCACTGGCATCAGTCGCCAGCTGAAAATGTCTGCTGAAGTCCGGGGCCCTGAGTATGGGGTGGGTACATAACAGGTGTTTCACCAAGGAAAACGCCTCTGCACACTCAGGAACCCACCGGAACTTCTTGTCCTTAGATAATAAGTCAGTTAAAGTTGCAAGTACAGTCGAATAGGCTTTGATGAAGCGACGATAATAGCCTATCATACATAGAAACCGCATGATTTGTTTCTTAGTCGTAGGCTGGGGAAACTGATCGATGGCTTTGATCTTTGTCTGTGGAGGGCACACCTGACCCATCCCCACCTCGAACCCCAGGTACAAAACTGTGGCTTTGACAAAATCGCACTTACCCAAGTTTTCCACCAAACCTGCTTCATTCAGTTTATTAAAAAGCTGTCCGATGTGAGCACAGTGACTGTTAAAATCCTCGTCGTATATTATGGCATCATCTAGGTACACCGTACAGTTGGGAATGTCGGCTACAATGTCGTTCATTAATTTCTGAAACGTTGCAGGGGCATTTTTCAGCCCGTATGGCATAACATGGCAACGATATGTGGCACCGTCCACCACAAACCCACACACCTCTCGCGCTCGCTCAGACAAGGGCACTTGCCAATAACCCTTAACAAGGTCTATCTTAGTGAGGAACTTGGCTTTTCCTATCTTATCCACACTGTCGTCCACGCGAGGGAGAGGGTAGGCATTTGTGGGGGTTAAACCATTCAACCTGCGGAAATCTATACAAAACCGCACCTTGCCATCTGGTTTGGGCTGCAGTGTGACTGGGGAAGTTCACCTTACTGCAACCTCAGAAATCAGCCCACGTTTCAGCATATAATCCAGCTCTTCCCTAAGTGCTGGTAATTTAATAGGGGGAACACGGTATGGCACTGATTTAAAGGGCGGGTGATCCCCAACATCGACATCGTGCACCGCTTGAGTAGTGAGGCCAGGATGCTCCGCGAAAACAGCTGGGTTTGAATCAAACAAGTGCTGCACAGCTACACGCTGTTGCTCAGGCAGGTGCAATATCAACTAGTGAGCCACTTGTCTAGAATTCCCCGCCCACTGATCCGCGGAAACATGACAATCCCAATTATCCTCTCCCGCAGCTTGACTGTCCCTTCCTCCTTCTCCTCCTCGATCGCTGCAGATCAACACCGGGATAGTGAGAGGCTCGGAGAGGCGCCTCACATACTCTTTCATCAGATTTACATGGCAAAGTTGGTTCTTTTTCTTACGATCAGGAGTAGCTACTAAATAGTCTAGATCAGAAACCTTCCTTACAACCCGATACGGACCAGAATACTTGGCAGACAAGGGGTGTCCCACCAGAGGCAGTAGTATCAGTACCTCCTGATCTACTTCAAACTCCTTCAGCTTCACCTTCTGGTCGTATCTGTCCTTCATCTGAGCTTGTGAACTCTTAAGGTTCCGACCTGCTACATCCAGGCTCTTTAGCATTCTCTCACGGCTTTCAACAACATACTTTAGAAGCGAGCATGGCTTTGTGACTCCCTCCCAGATCTCCTTGACTATGTGGAGGGGCCCCCTGACCCTGTGTCCAAAAACCAACTCGTTCGGGCTAAATCCCAAGCTCTCCCCAGGTACTTCTCTCGCAGCAAATAAAACGTATGGGAGACCTAGATCCCAGTCCTTCCCATTTTCCATGCAATAACACCGCAACATACTCTTGAGAGTCGAGTGCCACCTTTCCAAAACTCCCTGACTCTCGGGATGGTAGGCAGATGACACCACAGACACTATCCCATGTTGCTGCATGGTCTGCTTAAACAGAGCAGAAGTAAAATTGGATCCCTGATCAGACTGGATCTCCTGAGGGTAGCCATAACGAGAGAAATAGACAAGTAGGTTTTTGACAACAGTCTTAGCCATCCCGTTGCGCATGGGGTAAGCATCTGGATACCGTGTTGCTACATCCATTACAGTTAGTAAAAATTTATTGCCGGCACTAGTGGGGGGCAATGGGCCAACCATATTGATAACTACTTTGCTGAAGGGCGGCCCAATGACAGGGATGGGTTGTAACGGGGCTCTCGGGATGACCTGATTGGGTTTCCCAACAACTTGACAAGTGTGACACTGTGACACCCATGACACGACACTCGCCTTTAACCAAGGCCACCAGAAAAGCTTGCTCAGAGCTGTCTCCGTCTTACGTGCCCCCAGGTGCCCTGCCAAAGGCACATCATGAGCTAATCTCAATAAGCTCTCACGGCACACCCTCGGTACTACTAACTGATCCACTAATCCTGACCCGCCATCCCACTTTTTCTTGGGATCCTGATGTCTCCGATACAAGATCCCCTCGGACAAGAAAAAATCACCAGGCTGCGCATCCCCATCGCTCTCCAGTTCGACAGCACCATTACCACACGCCCTGACTTCAGGATCTTCCAGCTGCAAGGAACATATATCAGCAGGTGCGAGATTATCCAAGTTCATCATTAATAATTTATTTCCACCTCCAATATCCCGCTGACCCATCCTTTCCTCACGCTGCGCATAACGATGCTGTCGCAGAGTCTCTTCCTGCCCTGCACCTGCACTAGTGGTGACAGGCCCCGGGGCCTCTCCAGACTCTAACATAGGTGCCAATAATGAGTCACCAAGAAACACTGCCGGCTCAAAACTCTCCAATTGACCAACACTTCCCGTTTTCCTGTGACCTTTCCTCTGCGGTATGATAGACTGAAGTGGTGGCTGCAAGGCTCCGGATGTCTGAGAACGCGTCACAACACATGCCATGGTTTGTACGCTACACTTCTCAACCCACTCCTGTTCCTCCCTACTAACGTCGGCCGCCTTCTCGGCAACGACCAAGGGTGAAACCTTAGAAGCAGGCGCCGCAAAGTCGTTGCCGAGGAGGAGGTCGACGCCCCCAACAGGCAACTTCTCTACAATTCCGACATCCAGCTCCTTCGCCACACCACCCACCTCCAGCTCCATCCGCACCAGCGGGTAGGACTTCGTAGCATTGATCCCCTGAACTACCACCACCCGAGCAGCGTTAATCGGTCTACCAGTAAAGTTCTTTAACAAGGTCTGAGAAGCCCCCGTATCACGCAATAGCTTAACTCCTCGCCTTTCGCCAGCCCACCTCACAAAACCATGCCCTCTATGACCCCCAAAGACGTCGCGGACAGGGTTCGAGCCTTCTGGACTCTTGAACACAGGCTGTGTCCCACCCTCTGACGAACTACCCTTGGCAAACTCAGAAGATATAGGCGACACCCCTATGCTGCGGGCCAATGACACAACCTTGTTTGGTGGCTTGTTCGGACAAGCATTTGCAAAGTGACCCTCCTTGTGACATGCAAAGCACTCTTTACTCTTTGGTTTCCCTTGGGAGTGGGAGGTACCATTAGACTTCTTATACGGGATGGTATTTGGTTTATGTTCAGTTTTATTGTCAGTGCTAGATGGTTTTGTGTATTTATGTGTATCAAAATTCTTGGGAGGGGGAGGGGTACGATCCTTTGCACCCGACTCACTCCTTGCTGCTGCTCCGCACCCTCGAATTAATGACAGTCGGAGGTCAGCCATTTCTGCTGCCTCCTGGAGAGTTCTAGGATTTTTGTCCTTTATATTTAATGTTAAGTCCCCGCCTGTGCACTTAAAGAACTGCTCCAAGAGAACCAGCTCACTCAACTCCTCAAAAGTAGCTGCCCTCTCAGAATGCAGCCAATGTCGTAGTGCATCAGACAAGTCCCGGGCGTGTTCTACGAAGGTACTATCCTTGCCCTTAGTAACACCCCGAAACTTCAAGCGGTAAGTTTCTGGTTGTAACTCATAGGCCAGTAGCACAGCCTTCTTTAGCTCATCATAAACTACACAGGACTCTAAAGGTAGTGCATCATACGCTTTTAGCCCCTTTCCTAGGAGTCTTGATGAAACTAATGCTGCCCACTTTTCCTGAGGCCACTGGTGTTCCTGACACTTCTTCTCAAATCGCATAAAAAACTCAGCCACACAAAATTCATCGAACACAAGAACTAGTTTAAGCAGGTGCTACACTGATTGGTCCCGATGTCTGTTACCTCCCCCAATATTTTGCCCTGTTACCTCCACTCGAGATCTCTCCAGCTCCCTGTCAGCCCGATACCTAGTAGACTCTGCCTGCAGTTCAGCCTCTCGTATAGCTGTTCTCTCTGCAGCCTCAGCCTGAACTCTAGCAGCCTCAACCTGAGCTCTAGCAACCTCAACCTTGGCCATCTCAAGCCGAAACAACAAATCTGGAGTCAACCCTTGAGGTGGGGAAGGTGCATTAATGGAGAGGGTCCCTGTGATTGAATTCCACGCTGTCATTGACCATCAACTTGGGGGTATGTACTAAATTCAGGCATCCTGATGTTTGATATGGGGGTAGAGTGGAGGGGGGGCTGGGGACCGGGGCCCCCAGTCGCCTCTCCACACAGGTCTCTCCCTTCTAAACCCAATATCAAAGTCCTCAGCTGATCTTTCCTCATGCCACTTAAACACTGGTGACCCTGAAGACCTGCCACACACTTTAAGCCATACTTATTCAGCTTCAACACCCTGGCAGCGGTAAGGGGCACCTCTAAAAATCTTCTAGCACCCTCCTCGCTATCGACTAGCCACTCCACAGGTCTTTCTCCCTCCGAGCCCGTATCGTGACCTGACCCATCACTGTGTTCTGATGTATTAGACATGTTTGTGTACTGCAGTAATTATCACGGTTATAGAATGTGCCTTATCTCCTATGCAAGTATGTATATACTAATGTTATTTAAAGTCTTTAATGTGTTATATTGGTTGCTCCAAAAAAAACTCTATATCCACTGTATTCCTCTAATCATAAGGAATCTCAAAACAAATGACCACTATATTCCTCTGTTCAGTAAATCCTATGCAAGGTCGCCATTTGTTACGTCCTGGGATATATAAACACTGGGCTCTTTCTATTGGACTAGGTATGCGGCAACAAGCAACAACGGAAAACGCTAGATCCAACCCTTATCTATAAACCCAGGCAACAAACCACCCTAAACCGTCAAGAGTCCTGCCTGGACAACGAGGTATCCTATGACTCGGTTACAGGGTGCACGCACTATAGACTGCTGATAGTCAAGCAGGCTATATAAAAGATCACACAATTAAGTTGACTTAAAGCTTCAAGGAAAAGATAGATAACGGAATTAAATTGCAGAAACAATTTAATAACAAACTAGAAGAAAGTACATTTAACGTTACGTTAATTAATACAACTAATCACCCCTGCGTGAAAGAAGGTGAAAGCAAACAGTCCTCAAAACATCGTACAGGTAGACAAGATGCGGGTTTCTAAACTGCATGCGGCTACTGTAGGATCTGATGCTTAGCAAAGAAAGTACGTTACGGATTTAGAGAACTCTTAACTCATAAGCAGGAATAAATACTAGTGATAGGACATACAGTGTATAATGGCATAGGTATAATTAAATAAAGGCAGCAACTCGCAACATAACCACATACAGGTGTGCTTCTCACTCTTAGTCAGGCAAGCCTGCTCAGACAGAGTCTCTAAGCCACACCCTGACTCACAATGCTCACAAAAACGGTAAACTGTGACACAATAACAAGCATACAGAGATAATAAACTCCTAGCTGTTAATCTGCCAGGTGGCAGAGGTTTAGCCGGAAGGATATAGGCTTCGGATACCCGGGCTGAGCCACCTGCTCTAGCCTAGGGACGTTCCCAGGTCTGTGCGCCAAATTACTCTAATTGAAAGGGTGCTCTCTTGAGAGACTCAGATCGCAAGTATCTGACTCTCTCCTGGCGACCCTAAGACAAAAGCAAGACGTGCTAGCGCAGTGCTGAGTGGACTAGGCAATGGCCCTCACACAACACAACGCTAGACACACAGGGACACAGACAAGAAAATGCCCCCAGACTTCCACAGGTATCCTAGTAAAGTCGTGCGGGTCCACAGGACTCGCACCAGCAGACTTTACTTAAAGGATCGCAAAAAGCCTCCCCTCCGGTCTAGCCCCTGCTAACCTGACACAAGAACACACTAGCAAGCATGAAACCACCAAATATGAGACAACAAAAAAGCTTCCTAGGTCTCATTAACAATTACATCCCTGCATAAGGCCAAAATCCTATCTAGTTATCTGAGAGCTCGTCGTTAATACAATAATAGATATAAGGTCTATCAAGGGGATGGGATAATTAAATAGATTGGTGAAGTAGTGGAAAGAAGGTATACAAAGTAAGAGAGAACGTTTCTAAGTGGGGTTGAGAGGGATAGATATCAAGGGGGTCCGAAGGGTACGACAATGAGGTGAGCTCTGAGTCTTGAATCTGTCTGGACCCCACTCTAGGCATGCAGAATACATCCCAGGCTTGGCAATACTCAACACTGTTGCCTGGTCAAAATCCTCTACCCCGTGCGTGAGTCGAAACTAAGCCTAACGTTGCAATCAAATGCATGTGGCAACGCTTCAGGCTCGTTCCAAGCTGGACTCTCCGCGCGAAGCAACGTCCCCCAGCCGGTCTCTCTCTCCCGCTCGTCTCCTCCCACTCTCACTAGACTTACATCTTATATATTATAATGAAACAATCAACTATCGAGAATAAAATATACTAAGATGCGTTGGTTAAGAATAAGGGCAGCTTCAAGCTGTGAAACAACATAAGAATATCCCAGACATTAGTTATATTGTCGTAGGATATATACTAAGCGAAAGCCTACCGGCCGGCTACCACCAGCCGGTTTCTAAACGGCTGGGCAGCCGACGCGCGCGCATGCCGGCACGTGGTTACTATGCAGAAGCGTCACAATATTAATATAATTTATCGTATAGAGCAACCTAGATGCAGTACGATAATTTGGGCTCCTGGCGTTTTGCCAAGGCAGCAAGGTGTGCCTTCGAGGAAGACCAGAGCCTTCACGAACACCAACCAGTTAACATATAATTTTCCGCCCTCAGTTGATCGTGCTTTTGTGCCTCTAATCACAGTACACATACAGCAATACACACAGCTACACCATCACAACGCTCTCATCGACTCCATGACTGACTGACAGATAAGCATAATATGCATGTCCATTCCCATGTAATCATTTATTCTTTCTTTAACTTGACTCGTGTCTCGGGACCGAAGTCTCGTTCTCCATTGTCCACCGCCATATTGGGTAAAACGTTCTCCTTTGCCTCATTGCCACGTGGAACTATTGGTGAGTTAATTCCTGGCTAATATTAACCCTTATAACCTTACCCTATATATAAATTTATTATGTGAGACCTTTGGATATAACTTAGCTTGTTTCAGATTGAATTCAATTTAGATATGGAGTAGTTTTCATTTAGATTGATTTATTTGATTCATTATAGCTTAGTAATATTTAACTTCCATTGATAGTTTACCACATTGGTGCCGAGACCCGGGACTTAGCTACCAGTAGGGGATTTTCTTAGGCAATGAGCAAGGGATTAGCCCAGGGATGCAGGAGCAAGGACCCCGGAGGGGTGGGGCTCGGCTATCTTCCTGTACCTCAGGCGCCGGTACCTCAGCGAATAGCCATAGTAGGGCATTCATATGCCACTAGGCTAAGGGCAGCTGACGGAGGAACTGAGTCGTATCGGGCGTCGGAGGGGGATAGGACATTCAAGCTGTCCTACTTCGGGGTACCGGGAGCAACCGTTGACACCCTGAGAGCCTCCCCACAGTGGGGGCAAGTGGTTCGGTTTAGGCTGCATATGATCTTTTTGTTTTTGGGCGGCAATGATATACGCCCCGGTACAGTACCCCGCGAGTTAGCTGACGCTATCAAAGAGGTGGCGCTGGATCTGGAGCGTGAGTCCGGGGGGAGCTGTAGGATTGTGGCAATTGAGAGCCGGATGAGAGTCCGAGGGTTGTCAGCGGCGGAGTATCAAGCCATAAAAAATTCTGTTAACCGCGCCCTGAGGTGTCGGTTAGTAGAAACGAGGCACCGCTTTGTATCGCTCACTCTCAGCATCCGGGACCTCGACCAGGATGGTGTCCACCTCGATTTAGACACCAATCAAATCCTGTATGATTAGATTGTAGGGCTAACGAAGCGTTGGCTAGAGAGGGACGCCGGGGTTGTATCATTGCGCCTGCCTAAGTCCTGCATCCCACCCATCATCTTTCCCCAATAATTTTCTTTTCCGTTTCAGACTTCCTGTGACATAAGACCTAACCTAACATTTTTTCTTGTTCAATATGATCCATTAGTAGGTATTGCTATTTAGTGTACTATTTTTTCTCCATAACATAGAATTCCGCCGGTCGGCGTCTCTTAACCCGTGGAGCCCCGGCTAGTTTTGTAATGTTTGCGCACCAGAACCCGGCCGGTTTTCAAAAAATTGTTTTATTCCAGAAACAATAGCGAATGGGTTAGGAATGAAGGAAAAACCACGAAAAACCGCTCAAAAAGCTTAAAAAATGGTCCTACAGAGCCCCCGAAAACGGATTTTATAAGAGTAAAAAATTGAAGGCAATTATCCCCAAAAAACAGGTTATTGCGCGCTCGCGCGCACGCACGTGGACTTTGAGAGTTTTCAACCATCGGCACGGTTGCGTGGGATACGTACACAGTTCCCATACAAATCTGAGCCCTCTTGAGTGGCTACACCTGAGGTTACGGTCGGCGCAATTAGGGTGACGCGCCAGGCGCGTCTCTGGGGCTGTGCGTTACATACATCGCCGATGCGTCAGGCGCGTCGCTGGGGCTGTACGGGTTAATTAGACTATTATTTGGCCGTTGTCTTTGTAACGTAACATTTAGATACATAGCCTATAGGCTCACATGCAAAATGAATAAAGACAATAAAGAGACACCGTCTAGTGGGGTGCTGATCAAAGCCCCTAAAAATCAAAGGGCGGGACTTCGGGGAGTATTAACCCTCTCACGACCATAGGACGCAGAGGTTGCCAGATTAGCAATAAGAAATAGATTACTCTCACTGTTATAATTACCTCTCCAAAATTAGTTTTCTGCCCACAGCTAACTCAAAGACAACTGCAGAGGTTGAAGTAAACAAACTAAAGGTTTATAGATACCCCTGACGGTAACAAAGGCTTTAAAGTATCCCTAATAGGCTCAAAAATCGCGTCAGGATGTGAGAGGGTTAAATAGGCTAATTGTGGACGTCAACACTTTCATCACTACTGCTGAACTAGAGGAATTGAAGGCTAGATTAGAAAACGTCCAGGCTACCCACGGTCGTATTACGGCTCTGAGTGAGGTGATTGTGGCTGACATGACAGAGGAGGAAGAGATAGTTACAGAGTGTGATAATCGCGCCCTCTATGACGAACCTGTCTATAGAGCGAAGTACCTATTACAGCGTGCTGTCGCGAGTAAGAAGGTAGGCGATAATGAGGCCCATAGAAGGGCTGACCCAAAATATACTGTACACCTCCCAAAGCTCAATCTTCCTACATTTGGGGGCAAGTTAACTGAGTGGTTAGCTTTTTGGGACGTATTTCGGTCTACGGCTCATGAATCCTCTTTGGATAATGTCTGCAAGTTTCACTATCTGAAGGGGCAAATGGAAGGAGAGGCCTTACATTTGATAGAGGGTTTTGCTGTAGTGGGTGGTAGTTATCTTGAAGCGGTACACTTATTAGAGTCCACATACGGGGATAGAGAGCAGTTGAAGATGGCCCATGTCGTTGCCTTGTTGGGGCTTGCAGAACCACAGTATAAGGTTGATGAGTTGACAAACTTCAGGGCAAATATGCAGTGCCATACTTGATCGCTAGACACCCTAGGGCTTACCACGCAGGAAATGATAGTCATTATCTTGCGTCAGAAGCTTCCTATGGCAATACTTGATAAGGTAAGATCATTTGAGCTGAGGGAGTTCAAAACTCAGTTCAGTAAGGAGATCAATAATCTACAGTTGAGCAAAGGGAGAATGTATGTGTCGGGAGGGAGTGAGAATGTGGAGAAGAGGGGAACAGTAAGCATGACCGTGGGGACTAAAGAAAAGAAAGAGGGTGCGTATAAGAAACCTGCTCAGATTCTATGTAAGCTATGTAACAACAAACATAAATGGAGTTTCTGCGTAAAATACCCAACAAATGAGACAAAACTAGCACAGGCGAAAAGATTGAAGCTATGTGTGGGTTGTCTAAGTGGGGAACATGGTAAGCAGGGACAATGTACTGCTACATATTTAAGGCCCTGTCGCCACAGCAAAGAACATCACTTTGATAAGTTGTGTCCTACTGCAGATAAAATCAAAGACGTAAAAAAGGAGGGTACTACAACTGTGGCACTAGGTAGCACGCAAGACACCACTATATTGCCCACAATACAGATTCCCATGGAAGGTAATGACAGTAACAAAGTTTGTCGGGTACTTCTAGATCAAGGGTCTCAACGTTCCTTTATAAAGAGGTCCGTACTAGTGGGACTGAAGCACCGAATCGTAGGGGCTGAGACTCTTCGATTACAGGGCCTCACAGGGGTTACTGATAAGCAAGGCTACGAGATAGCGGAGATTTAATATTTCTACCATAAAAACCGGTACTTTATGACTTGTATCGTGGTAGACACCCTACCAGAATATGTATCTGTGGGTGTGAAGAAGGTGGAACACGCACTACGTAGCAAAGGGGTTAACTTGTCAGATCCCATGGGAAATCAGAATGAGGTACATGTTCTACTTGGTGTGGATCATTATTATGATGTAGTATACCCTGGATTTAAAAAGATGTGTGGTGTAATATTAATCCCCACTAAATTTGGATATTGCATGAGCAGAGAGGTGTATACTACACAGTCAAAGGTCCTGGTCAACACGGTCTCGATATATAGAATCAATGTAACCGCGGTAGAGGAGTTGGGAAGGGAGGATTCCCAACCTAGTGACCCTAAGATGGCTGCCGAGTTCGACCTGGAACGACTGTGGAGATTGGATCACATAGGCATTAATCCTATGGAGACTGATTATGACTCGGAAGTTGCGCTACAAAGGTTTGACGAGTCTGTGTGCCACTGTGCCTCAGACAACCAATATAAAGTTAGTTTACCCTGGAAGAACAGTGAGATAAGCCTGCCTACCAACTATGGTTTTGCATTAGGTCGCTTGCGCGCATTACAGCGTAAATTGTCTAACGAACCGAGCACGCGCCAGGCGTATGACGATGTATTTCGGAGTTATGAGGATAGGGGCTTTATTGAGAGAGTCGATGTCAAGAAACCGTTTAAGAAGGGTAGGGTTCACTATCTGGCCCATTATGGGGTAAGGAAAGACAGCGTCACCACACCAATACGGGTGGTGTATGACTGTTCTGCCCACCAAGGTCAACAACCCAGTCTAAATGACTGCCTGTTGACAGGTCCGTCCATGGTGTCGGACCTGTCCCAACATCTATTGTGGTTTAGGCTGGGAAAGTACGCCTATACCAGTGACATCGAGAAAGCATTCTTGATGGTCAAGCTAAAGGAGGAAGATAGAGATGTTACCCGCTTTCTTTGGTTCGGCGACATTAGCGATTCTGAGAGTCCAATCATAATATACCGTTTTCGGGTTGTACTCTTTGGGGCCAAGTGCTCACAGTTTTTGTTAAATGCCACAATCAGAAAACATCTAGCTGACACTCATGAGGACACAAGTAAACTATCTCGCGGATTATATATTGACAATTTGCAGGGTTCGAGCGATAGTCAGGATGATTTGTTATATGCATACTGGCAAGCACGCAGATTGTTTGCGGATGCACATCTATTTCTCCGCGAGTGGGTTACTAATAGTGAAGATCTTCAGAGTTTGATACAGGTGAACGGTACGGCATCTCTTAACCCGGTGAGACCCAGCGTCGCACGTGTTGCGTCGGCAGTGTTTGATCACCAACTCCCAGCGACGCATCACGTGTGTCCGACATATAAAAAACACTTACGTGGCTCGTAAGGTAGGAAATGGCGGGAGAATAGGAGGGGGAGGTACCGTAGTGTGTGTGGGAGCCGGGCCAGTAGGTGTGAGCGGGCCGAGACAGCCGCGCGGCTGGTGGTGGTGGGCTTAGTGGGGATAGTTTACACCCTTAGTTCACCGCCACTTTGAACCTTCATTACTCCGGTCGTATGGGAGCTAGAGGCTTGAGATTTATGTGAGACACTCCTTAGGATGTATGCCGTACAATGCCATACTCAGTTTTTACCCTAGTGCTCCCGGGCGGGTGGTCATGCGGAGGAGACGAACTATTGAAACCCCCCCCCCGCCGCCCCCCAAATGACCGAAATGATTTTTTTTTTATTTTTGTCTTCATTTCTCACCATTCTCTTCCATTTTGTCTCAACAAATTTTTTTGGAGGCTCTCCCCCCCCCCCCAAAAAAAAATGTCCGAGGTGATTTTTTTTTTTTTTTTTTTTTTCATTTCTCATCCTTGTCTTCCATTTTAGCAAAAAAAACAAAATAAGTGAAAATGGCATGGGACTGGGGTGAACAAAATATTATAACTAGCCGGGACTCAACGGGTTAACCAGGAAAAGTCCAGAAATTTGGGGATGATCTGGCAACCTAAACATGACATACTAACTTTTCAAACAAGGTCTTTTGCTCAGCAGACAGGAGCGCACACCAAAAGAAGTGTGTTGAGAAAGTTGCGAATTTTTTTGATCCTTTGGGTCTAGCATTACCCATTACCATAAGAGCTAGGATTCGAATGCAGGAAGTTTGGAGACGTAAAATAGGATGGGATGACAGTTTGCCCGAGGACCTGAATGACCAAGGGACATTGTTGTTGAATGAATATGCCATCCTATGTACTAAACCTATACCTCGTAAAGTGGCGGCGTTCGGTGACGTTACATTACACACGTTTTGCGTTGCTAGCGCCACGGCATACGGGGTAGCCATATATGTCGTTACTTCATTTGGGGCACATTTAGTTACAGCCCGGGCCAAGGTAGCCCCAGTTAAAAAGGTAACTATCCCTAAAATGGAATTGACTGCCATGCTGCTATTAGCACGTCTGGTGCAACATGTACGCGCAGCATACGAGAGCGAATTAAATATTGAAATCGTTCACGTTTGGTGCGATAGTCAGGTCGCACTCAACTGGATACATAGCAAGAAGTCTCTGCCAGTTTATGTGCGGAATAGGGTAGATGAGATTAGGGCCCTATTGCCAGATGTTGCTTATCATTATGTAAATACTAAAGAAAACCCTAGTGATCTCATAACTAGGGGTATAACGGCTAGCCAGTTAATGAAGTCCGAATTGTGGTGGCATGGTCCAAACTGGCTGCTCCATGAAAGTGAATGGACGATATGGCATGCTGTTGGTGAGGGACTTCTGCCACTGGAAACAGTGGCAGTTACAGCCCAACCAAAAGAGCCACCGGGTCCAATCATAGAGTGGGCAAGATTCGGTGACTATAATAAACTAGTCAGAGTTGTAGCTTGGGTAATGCGATATGCATCCAATCTCAAGCTTAAAGGACGGGCCAACTCTGCAACAGGGGTCACAACATTGATGCTCGTGAATTTAAAGCAGCTGAAGTAACTTTGATCAAATAGGTTCAAGTAGAAACCTTTTCCAATGAATTAGAATCCTTGAAAAGCTCGAATAAGACATTAATGCCTAATATAGTGCGTCAACTAAGGTTGCACCTAGACAATGGTCTCATCAGGTGTGAGGGTCGCCTGAAGTGGTCGGGTGTACCAGACGGCACAAACCGTCCTATACTTATGCCAACAAGAAATCACGTTACTGATCTATTGATCATACGTGCACATAGGGAAGTAAAACACTATGGGGTATGTCATATTATATCAAATTTACGTCTCACATGGTGGATACCCAGAGTTCGACAAGTAGCTCGACGCGTAGTAAGAAAGTGTGTAATATGCCAGAGACTAAAAGGTAAACCATATGCAACTGGACCAGCTCCACCTCTACCTGAATGCCGTGTAAAGCACGTAGAACCTTTCCAAGCGGTAGGATTAGATTGCTCAGGGGCATTCACGACGAGGGAGAGTGAGAAGGTTTATATATTATTGTTTACCTGTGCAACATCTCGAGCGGTACACCTAGATCTATGTGATAATATGTCTAGCGAAGAATTTATGCTGGCGTTCAGACGGTTTTGTGCCCGTCGTTCATTCCCTCAACTCATTCTTAGCGACAATGCTCCCTCTTATGTCCAAGCATCAAAATATCTAAAGGATATGAGTAGTGATCCTACTATCATCACTTTTTTGGGAGAGAAGAAGTGCGAATGGAGGTTCATTCCAGTTAAGGCACCTTGGTTTGGTGGAATGTGGGAACGATGTGTCGGCATAGTAAAGTCAGGACTCAGAGCGGTTGTAGGACGTGCTCTATTAAAGAAGAGTGAGTTGACGACAGTCCTCACAGAGATAGAGGCAGTCGTGAATGATCGCCCGCTTACATATGTGTACACCGACCTGCAGGAACCACTACCATTAACGCCAGCTCACTTGCTATATGGAAAACCATTGACTGCGTTTCCATAGTCGTCCATAGTAGAGTTAGAGGATCCCTCGTTGTACTCTGAGGTAGCGGTGTCTAAGAGATACCAGTATATATCCAGGATAATAGAGGATTTTAGGAAACGGTGGATTAGTGAATATCTGCTAGGATTGAGGGAAAGGATTGTTACTCCCTCTGGTAGACCAACGGCACCTACAGTTGGTGAAGTTGTTTTAATTAAAGAAGATAGTCCTCGTTTATACTGGAAATTGGGCCGCGTGTTGGAGGTATACAAGGAGGCAGACTCTGTAGAGCGGGTGGCGCTATTGAAGACAGCCACTGGAACTACTGTTCGTCCTATCGCTCGTTTGTACGCTTTGGAGCTCGATTCCGCATTGCAATCTGATGCTCCACCTGTTATTGCTGGGTCCGAGGATTCTCATAGGAACGACTCACCTCTTGCTGATGGTGATCATTCTCGGACCGGGACGCGTCTCAGACGCGCTGCTGCTGGCGCCGTCGACTTGTGGCGTCAGAAGAAAGCCTCTGGGCAACTTTAGGTTTAAGGTGGGGTTCAGGTCTTCTTTTGTGGGGGGAGTGTATCGTATAAATACGATAGAATATGACTCTTTTGTGATCTCGTATGTCTCTGTGACGTCACGATCGCTCCTACAGCACGACGTAGGACGAGTAGATCGTATATTATAAGAATTGTAAATAAGTTAAGTTATAAAAGGCCTAATATGCTATTAAGCAATATTGCTATGGTCTTATGTAGTATATATGAATTTATCGTATATATTAATATAATTTATCGTATAGAGCAACCTACAGTAGATGCGGTACGATAATTTGGGCTCCTGGCGTTTTGCCAAGGCAGCAAGGTGTGCCTTCGAGGAAGACCAGAGCCTTCACGAACACCAACCAGTTAACATATAATTTTCCGCCCTCAGTTGATCGTGCTTTTGTGCCTCTAATCACAATACACATACAGCAATACACACAGCTACACCATCACGACGCTCTCATCGACGCCATGACTGACTGACAGATAAGCATAATATTCATGTCCATTCCCATGTAATCATTTACTCTTTCTTTAACTTGACTCGTGCCTCGGGACCGAAATCTCGTTCCCCATTGTCCACCGCCATCTTGGGTAAAACGTTCTCCCTTACCTCATTGCCACGTGGAACTATTGGTGAGTTAATTCCTGGCTAATATTAACTCTTATAACCTTACCCTATATATAAATTTATTATGTGAGACCTTTGGATATAACTTAGCTTGTATCAGATTGAATTCAATTTAGATATGGAGTAGTTTTCATTTAGATTGATTTATTTGATTCATTATAGCTTAGTAATATTTAACTTCCATTGATAGTTTACCACAGGTGTATGGTAAGTATTGTGAGTAAGTAACAAATACCGTTTATGAGATGGTTTGGGTGTGAAAGGGATCTGTCTTGTGTGGGCCAGTTGGCTCTCTGCAGAACCCCATTTTATTAAGTTCATATTTCTTACAATTGTATCTTGGTTGCAGGTATATGATAATATGGGTGTATAGTAAGTAGTGTAAGTAACAGATAACGTTTATGAGAGGGGTTGGGTGTGAAAGGGATCTGCCTTGTGTGGGCCACTTGGGTCTTGCAGACTCCCATTTCATATTACTTGCATGTGGAAGGAATGTGCCTCATTTGTACCGGTGTGCAAAAGAGAAATAGAGAGAGAGAGAGAGAGAGAGAGAGAGAGTTACCATAGACCTCCGGACCGTATGGGCTGGCAGGCCCTGGCTGAAGCCTCCACATCTATTCTCAGGAATCTCGCAGAACCTCCAGACATACAGACAGACAGAGAGAGAGAGAGAGATTGGCTGTGTAAGAGATCTGCCTCTCGTAACAGAGTTGTAGATATGTGAAATAGGCTACCGAGTCTACAATGGGATCAAGAACAATAAAGAGCTTCAAGATAAAATATGGACGAGATGGGTTGGGTGTGAAAGAGATCTGCCTCTCGTAACCCACTTATTTATCTGCAGATTCCCAAATTGCATTTGTAAGGGATCTGTCTCATTTGTACCGGTGTGCAAACAAACAAGAGCGAGAGAGGGAGAGACTGGCTGTGCTACGGATCTGCCTCTATTTGTTTACTCATGAATTACTTTATATATATATAATTTTATAGTCATACTCCAATCTCTGTTGATAGCTAGACATATCTATCATATTTTTAAGTCTCGTAGTTTAACTGGAGCCCGCGTCTCACACAGTACGCTAGCCGCCGACCACAGCCGATCTTTTAAAAAAATTTGAATTTTTCCGGGATTGTCTGACATCGTCTGTGTTCGTGTAAAAAGATCGCCTCGTATCCTGGTAGGCGAGGGGTGGTCGAGTGGTGCGGAAATGGTCGGCGGTGATCGGCCAAAAATTAGTGGCTGCACTAAATTTTGGCCGATAGTCAGCAGAAAAAAACTTTAAATTTTATCGTGCAATGCACGTGCATATGCCGTGCAATGATAGTACGTGAATCCTGTGTATATCTTCATTGACGTCCTCTGATCGGTCAACTTTTTTGACATACGAATAGTACGACCATAGTTCGATCGATGCACGATAGTTGCACAACCACCCCACAATAAATCGTGTGTCGCATATTATATACCCACGTTCCATTTCATTAGAGTACGACCGATACCTGATCACAACACAATAACTACACGATATATCGTATGGCAGACACGTCTACTGCACGATCAACACGTTAATTACTCGTTAAAAGTACGAAATCCCCAGGATCATTGCCTATTATATCGGGCTAGTCGTGTATGGCACCTCGTGGCTGTCTGGACAGCGTGGCGCCCAATCCACGCTCTGCTCAGGAATTTCCCACGCCACACACGTTCATCGTACGCCGTGGCAGCGCGGCTCGGTCCGGCAATAAAGGCGACCCGACTGCGCCAGGAACATTCACTTCTCTCTACAGCCCCACGCGCGCACAACACCTCCTCCTCCATATCTCCTGTTCCACCTTTCAGCCTAGACAACAAGCATGGTGGGCAAGGGACGAAAGAACATTAAGTTAGCTGCCCCCCCGCAGCAATCCGAAGACCTGTTCGCGTCCCAGAATGCTGAAGACGACGCCCAACAAGAAGAACAAACAACAGAAGATGAGGACAATGACGAACAACAGGAGTCTGGGCAAGCCTTGACCCCCTCACCAGGCCCCAGTCGCGAGATTTCCCCAGCACCACGCCATGTTTGCCATGAGGTGGTGGACACCCAGGCCGACGGGAAGGATCCGATGAAGAATCAGACCCGCCATCACCCACACCCGCTAAGCAACCATCCAGCAAGGGCAAGGCAGCTGCCAAAAGGAAGTGGGTCTACTCCATCCTCGCGGAAGATAAGGAGATGATTGTGGCAGAGTGGTACAGGGAGCATGAGCTCCTGTATAACAAGAAGCTGAAGGCCTACCGTGACAGAGAGAAGAAGGACAGAGTGCACCGGGAGATGGCAGCTCAGATCAACGTAACTGGTGAGTTCAAGTGCCTTTATTAATTGAGTGTTATTGTATATAGACAATGTACTGACCTAGCCTTTGATAATGTGTTTAGGAATGTTAGAAAGGCAGATGTATGAATAATGACATCGATGAGTTAATTGTGTGGCCAGGTAATATCCGCAGGGTACCTGCGATGGGCCACGGTCCACGGGCCAAATGAAATACGAACAACAACCTTGTTGTGAATTAATATTTACCATGGTTTAGTAGTTTTACGACATAGCATTAATGAACAATGTGTACACCAGTGCTTCTGTCATATTAAATAAGATCAATCTTGTAATCAGAGTGTGAGTTGTAACATTATTCAATACAGTTTAACAAATAAGGTGAATGGTACATGTTATGTAATTATTATTCGATTATTTCCAGTCGAGTGTCTTCACAAGTGGCTGGAGAGCATCAGGACACACTTCGCCAAACTCATCATGCTCAAGTCTGGCCAGGCGACCAAGGCGCTGACGGAGAGGGAGCTGTGGATAAAGGAAACCTTCAGTTTCGTTCCGTCCCCACATCGTGAGGTGTCCCACCCGTAAAAGCAAGGTATGTTCCAAACAAAAATATTTATTGATGTAGTCTATCATACTCATAATATGTACTGTTTTAGTACTCGTGCAACTTTTGTTATAACTCATAATCTGTACTGTTTTATCACTCGCACAACTGTAATGTTTGTTCATTTTTTATTTGTATATGATAGCAGAAGATTCCAATAATTATCATGCAAGCAATTCTGATCAGGACTGCCTATATTACCAGTGTTATAAACATCATTCGCCAATACTAATATTAACCAGTTTATTAGTTTCACATTTCCAATTTGTCTCATACGCAGGCATACATGTTCAATTAGTGTTTATTGCAGGCTAATCTGATCCTGGCTGCGTATATGCATCAATGCTATAAGGATATTCAGTACATTAACAATTAATAATACAGGCAGGTTATTAATGAAAGAGGGGTTGTAAACGTTTCACTATGAGTATTTATTCATATTCAAAGGCATACATGTTACTAATGGGATGGACACATAATTTATATATTTTAATACATACTTGTTTGTAAATTATAAGGTACGACAGGTTGATAGAGAGGTACCCTCACCAGGATTCTAATCCAGCCACCCAAGGTATATTTGGGAGAGTTGGGCACCGTAAACCAGTAGACCAACTCTCCCAAATATACCTGGGGTGGGTGGTTTCGAATCCTGGTCAGGGTACCTCTCTATCAACATACCTTTTATTCTTATGTACTACATTACAACCAACTAAACTACGGTTCCCCAACAGCTGTACCCTGCGGCCTCCCAGGACACCCAGGCCACCTCGCCGGATGTCACCAGCTAGGCGGTTGAGGTGGTAGATGTGGTGTTGGATGACCCTGACGAGCCGCAAGAGGTGTCGCCTGGTAAAGCGCCAGCAGACGTCAACCCAGCGGCAGAAGGAGCAGGCTTCTTCGTTGACAACCGAGGCTGAAAAGGAGATGATGGACAAGGTAAATTATTATAAATGTTTTTCATAACTTTGTACAAAACACCATAATAAAATTTATTCACACCCGACCACAATACAGACACACACACACACACACAAACACACATACATACATACATACAGACACAGTCACAATTACCTTGTGTGGGTGTATTGGAGTATGAATAAATGTATTGTCTTTATTTATGTAACCACACCATTTTCAGAGCTGGGAGAGGTGGAGAACCGCCATTTGTTTTTTATGTACTGTAATGTGTTATTTGAATGTATCTTTTGCATATGTCTAATAACAACATTTCTACACACAGCTGCGTGATGCAGAGCACCGCAATGCCCTGTTCTGCGAGGAGTGGAAGGCGGCAGAGCGTCCAGAGAATCGTCATGTCCAGGAGCTCAAGCAGTTCCACCAGTTCATGACGACAGGGATGGGGAACATGGATCATCGCCTCATGGAACACTACATGACCGAGGTGATGAAGATGGGCCAGGGGATGAAGGCCTACAGCCGAGGCACAGGAGGCATGCCCAGGGTCACCATTTCTGAGGTGTCTCAACCGCAGCAGGCGCCCATTCAGCCACCAGCACAACAGCCAACGTACGAGCAGTTGACCGTGGCAGAGTCATCGGGGTTCCACGCCACTACTCATGCACCGAGTACCCCTAGGGGCTGGATATCTAGTACCCCAAACTTCAGCCGTCCTGAGGCAACCCCTGTCAACATAGATTCACCTCACACACCCTCAAGACTGAGCGACCTGTCCTCCTTTGAGAGGTTCCTGGAGATGGCCGCCACCAAGGACTTCATCAATTATTAACTTTTCACATGTACACATACACGCATTACACTGACACAAGGACACCCACACAAACATATATGAAATATAATTTGTATTTTTATAAATAAATGTATTGTACTATTAATATTGTCTGATATTTCCTACCAATAATTTATGTTATACTATATTTTATATACTCTATGTTCTATAAAAATGGAAAGACCTATGTAAATTAATTCAATATAAGTCAAAATAATATATAATTATAAACTGATTAAAATAAAAAAATTATGATGAAAGATAAATCAATTACCATTATCAGAAATATTATACTTGGGAAACAAATAAATAATGAACATATGTAAACATAATAAATCAAAGAAGTAACATAAAGAAAAAGTTGAACACTAAAATTGGCGTTTATATAAACATCGAAGGTCATATGAAAATAAAGTTGATACAAATAAAAACAGAAAATATAAACTTATTCACATAAACTAAAGAACAATGAAAGATAAAAGTATTACCATAATAACCCTAACATTTATACTTGGCCAAACAAAGACTTTTAATGAAATTATGTAAATATAATAAATACAAACAGTAACATAACCAAATAGTTTAAACTATAATTTGAGGTTCAAGTTGGATTGGTGTATAAAGATACCTGCATAAATAAATAATGCCCCAAACAAGGTAATGACAAGAATGTGCACACTTATAGCAATCTCTTAAATGAAAACAAATAAAATATCAGGAATGTAGCTTTATAAAGAGTTTAGACTATATATGTGATTCATATAAGACGAATATGTTGGATATTTTTACTTACGTTTTGTTACTCGACTGGCTCCTGCCACGCCAGCAGGTTCTCGGGTCGGCTGTAGTAGTCTGCCAGGTAGTCCCTCACAACTTTGGCAGGCCCTGGTCCACTTTGTTGCAGACGTGGCTGGAGTCCATGCAGGGGGTCCCTCCTCCAGTCTGCAGACATTTCACCCACATCACCAGGTTGTACGTTCATGCCAGGGCGTCTGTCGATGAGGATGTTGTGGAGGATGCAGCTGGCGAGGACCACCTTCTCCACAGTACTAGGTTCTAAGTTGATGGTCGTGAGTAGGCACCGGAAGCGATTGGCTAGCATCCCATAGGCGTTCTCCACAACTCTCCTGGCCCTCGACAGACGGTAGTTGTAGTTCCGCTGTTTCTTCTGGAGACCTCGGTGGGGGTATGGCTTCTGCAGCCACTCTCTCATTGGAAAGGCGTCGTCACCCACAAGGAAATAGCGCACAGGCATATCGCATCCAGGTAGTGACTCTCTGGGTGGCAAACCTGCAGCGCCATCATCAAGCGCCTTCCGGAGGTCGGTCACCTGGAAGATACCTGCATCTGAGGTTGACCCGTTGGCTCCCACGTCGGCGTAGATGAACTGGCACTTGGAGTCAGCCAGTGCCAGCAGAACAATAGAATGGTACCCTTTATAGTTGTAGTAGTATGACCCCATGTTGCCAGGGGGCTGCATGGCGATGTGCTTGCCGTCGATGGCCCTGTGGTGTGTTTAAAACCCCAGGTGTCATCGAATCATCTGGCGACCTCCTTCCACCCATGTGGTGTCGTGGGGCACACGATGACCTCTTCCATGTACTCCTGGATGATGGCCTCACAGGTTTCGTGGACGACAATGGAGAAGGTGTTGGGGGCCACTCTGAAGTTCAGACACAGGCTCTTGTATGCCTCCCCTGTGGCAAGGAAGCGGAGTGTCATGGCCAGGCGTAGACCGGGCTCCAGGGCCTTCCTCCAGTTGGTGTCCTGCTTGGCGATGTGTGGTTTAGCCGCTGGACTATCACTTTGAAGAGGTCCTCGTCCATCCTGAGGTAGCACTTGTACGTTGCCTTGTCGGTGTTCTGGAGAGTCTGCATCAGTTGATAATAGTGGCCATACAGGGGTCTTTCCAAGATCCAAGCCCTGACATGACAGCTACGTTGCTTGCGTTGTTTTCTGCGGCTCCGTAACTTTCTCAGGGCGATGGTGCACAACAGCTGCAATCGGAGGTTGCTTATTGTAACTTGGTTGAAGTGTACTATAGCCATGTACGTCGTCTGTCAGGGTGGTTGTAAGGTGGTTTAGTACGTCCATGTTGGCCTCCATGTTGACAGTAGGAGCTTCGGTGGTAGAATGAATGGGCCGGGGCCACACCCAATTATATATAGGTGTGTCCTTTGACGTTTCAATATCGTGTGCGGCGTACGACGGGCGTATTTATCGTGCAACATACGTGCGTTTGTTGGGCTTTTAATGTATGGTTAACGACCAGAATCAGCATTATCGTGCTTTTAACGTGCTTTAAACGTATGACGAACGTGTGATAGCCGAATGAGTAGCGTCACCGGTCAGCGATTTATTCTACAACGGTCGTGTTGCCGGCGTGTGTGACGCGTGTGTGTCGAGTGACTGTCGAGTGACTGTTGAGGGCTTGTTGTACAGCAATCGTGTGCCGGCGAGGATCGTGCAGTGATCCAGTGATTCGATTAGAATCGACGAAAAAGTGCAAGTCCTCTGTCGGCGGTTGTCGAGCGGTGGCCGTACTGTGTGAGACGCGGGCTTAACAGAGTTATGGATATGTGGAATAGGCTATCGAGTCCTATAGTGGGATCAAGAACAATAGGGTTCCAACATAAATTAGATAGGACGAGATGGGTTGTGTGTGAAAGGGATCTACCACGTGTGGGCCAATCGGCTCTCTGCATGCTCCCGTTTCCTTATTTTTCTTATGTTCTCATTTGTTAGAGAGAGAGGGAGAAAGAGAAGTATGGCGAGAGAGAATAGAATGTCGTAAACATAAGGAAGACAGCGATAAATGAGAGAGAGAGAGAGAGAGAGCGCGCGGGATGGGTTGGGTGTGAAAGGGATCTTCCGTGTGTGGGCTAATCGGATCTCTGCAGACAACCGTTTTCCTATGTTCTCATTTGGTAGAGAGAGAGAGCCTGGGATGTCTAAATCGTAAGGAAGACAGCGATTAATGAGAGAGAGAGAGAGAACGCTGCCTAATTTGTACAGGGGTGCAAACAAACAAGAGCAAAAGATCGAGTGATTGGCTGTGTAAGTGATTTGCCTCTTTTCGTTTGGTAACAGAGTTGTAGATATGTGGAATAGGCTACTGAGTGTCTTGTGTTGGCCAATTGGGCTCTCTGATGACTCCTATTTATCTTATGTTCCTATTTTTTACAATTATATCTTAGTTGCAGGTATATGAAAACATTGGTGTATAGCAAGTAGTGTAAGTAACATATAAAGCTTATGAGATGAGTTAGGTGTGAATGGGATCTGCCTTGTGTGGGCTAGTTGGCTCTGCTGACTCCCATTATCATCTTGGTTGCATGTGTAAGGGATTTGCCTAATTTGTACAGGTGTGCAAACAAACAAGAGCCAGAAAGAGATTGGCTGTGTAACGGATCTGCCTCTATTCGTTTGGTAATAGTTGTAGATATGTGGAATAGGCTATTGAGTGCTATAGTGGGATAAATAACAATAGAGCTTCAACATTTAATATGATAGGACAAGATTGGTTGGGTGTGAAAGGGATCTGCCGTGTGTGGGCCAATCGGCTCTCTGCAGACTCCAGTTTTCTTATGTTCTTATGTTCTCATTTGTGTGTGAGAGAGGGAGAGAGAGCATGGCGATAGCGAATAGGATGTCGTAAATATAAGTGTGACGCTCCTGCATAGTAGCCACGTGCGGGTATGCGATAGAAACCGGCTGGCGGCAGCCGGCTGGCCGGCTTTTCCTTAGTATATATCCTACGACAATGTAACTAATGTCTGGGATATTCTTATGTTGTTTCACAGCTTGAAGCTGCCCTTATTCTTAACCAACACATCTTAGTATATTTTATTCTCGATAGTTGATTGTTTCATTATATTATATAAGATGTAAGTCTAGTGAGAGTGGGAGGAGACGAGCGGGAGAGAGAGACCGGTTGGTGGACATTGCTTTGCGCGTGCGCGGAGAGACTAGCTTGGGACGAGCCTGATGTTGCCAGTTGGTCGCAACGTTAGGCTTAGTTTCGATTCACGCAAGGGGTAGAGGATTTCGACCCGGCAACCGTGTTAAGTGTTGCCAGCATGGGATGTATTCTGCATGCCTAGGGTGGGGTCCAGAGGAGCTATTCTCCTCAGAGCTCACCTCACTGCCGTACCCTTCGGACCCCCTTGATATCTATCCCTCTCAACCCCACTTAGAAACGTTCTCTCTTACTTTGTATACCTTCTTTCCACTACTTCACCAATCTATTTAATTATCCCATCCCCTTGATAGACCTTATATCTATTATTGTATTAACGACGAGCTCTCAGATAACTAGATAGGATTTGGGCCTTATGCAGAGATGTAATTGTTAATGAGACCTAGGAAGCTTTTTTGTTGTCTCATATTTGGTGGTTTCATGCTTGCTAGTGTGTTCTTGTGGCAGGTGAGCAGGGGCTAGACCGGAGGGTATTTTTTTTTGCGATCCTTTAAGTAAAGTCTGCTGGTGCGAGTCCTGTGGACCTGCACGACTTTACTAGGATACCCGTGGGAGTCTGGGGGCATTTTCTTGTCTGTGTGCCTGTGTGTCTAGTGTTGTGTTGTGTGAGGGCCCTTGCCTAGTCCACTCAGCACTGCGCTAGCACGTCTTGCTTTTGTTTTAGGGTCGCCAGGCGAGAGTCAGATACTTGGGATCTGAGTCTCTCAGGAGAGCACCCTTTCAATTAGAGTAATTTGGCGCACAGACTTGGGAACGTCCCTAGGCTAGAGCAAGTGGCTCAGCCCGGGTATCCGAAGCCTATATCCTTCCGGCTAGACCTCTGCCACCTGGCAGATTAACAGCTAGCGGTTTATTATATCTGTATGCTTGTTATTGTGCCACAGTTTACCGTCTTTGTGAGCATTGTGAGTCAGGGTGTGGCTTAGAAACTCTGTCCGAGCAGGCTTGCCTGACTAAGAGTGAGAAGCACACCTGTATGTGGTTATGTTGCGAGTTGCTGCCTTTATTTAATTATACCTATGCCATCATACACTGTAGGTCCTATCACTAGTATTTATTCCTGCTTATTAGTTAAGAGTTCTCTAAATCCGTAACTTACTTTCTTTGCTAAGCATCAGATCCTACAGTAGCCGCATGCAGTTTAGAAACCTGCATCTTGTCTACCTGTACGATGTTTTGAGTGCTGTTTGCTTTCACCTTCTTTCACGCAGGGGTGATTAGTTGTATTAATTAACGTAACGTTAAATGTACTTTCTTCTAGTTTGTTATTAAATTGTTTCTGCAATTTAATTCCGTTATCTATCTTTTCCTTGAAGCTTCAAGTCAACTTAATTGTGTGATCTTTTATATAGCCTGCTTGACTATCAGCAGTCTATAGTGCGTGCACCCTGTAACCGAGTCATAGGATACCTTGTTGTCCAGGCAGGACTCTTGACGGTTTAGGGTGGTTTGTTGCCTGGGTTTATAGATAAGGGTTGGATCTAGCGTTTTCCGTTGTTGCTTGTTGCCGCATACCTAGTCCAATAGAAAGAGCCCAGTGTTTATATATCCCAGGACTTAACAAATGGCGACCTTGCATAGGATTTACTGAACAGAGGAATATAGTGGTCATTTGTTTTGAGATTCCTTATGATTAGAGGAATACAGTGGACATAGAGTTTTTTTTTTGGAGCAACCAATATAACACATTAAAGACTTTAAATAACATTAGTATATACATACTTGCATAGGAGATAAGGCACATTCTATAACCGTGATAATTACTGCAGTGCACAAACATGTCTAATACATCAGAACACAGTGATGGGTCAGGTCACGATACAGGCTCGGAGGGAGAAAGACCTGTGGAGCGGCTAGTCGATAGCGAGGAGGGTGCTAGAAGATTTTTAGAGGTGCCCCTTACCGCTGCCAGGGTGTTGAAGCTGAATAAGTATGGCTTAAAGTGTGTGGCAGGTCTTCAGGGTCACCAGGGTTTAAGTGGCATGAGGAAAGATTAGCTGAGGACTTTGATATTGGGTTTAGAAGGGAGAGACCTGGGTGGAGAGGCGACTGGGGGCCCCGGTCCCCAGCCCCCCCTCCACTCTACCCCCATGTCAAACGTCAGGGTGCCTGAATTTAGTACATACCCCCAAGTTGATGGTCAATGGCAGCGTGGAATTAAATCACAGGGACCCTCCCCATTAAATGCATCTTCCCCTCCTCAAGGGTTGACTCCAGATTTGTTGTTTCAGCTTCAGATGGCCAAGGTTGAGGCTGCCGAGAGACAGGCTAGTGTGCAGGCTGAGGTTGCTAGAGCTCAGGTTGAGGTTGCTAGAGCTCAGGTTGAGGCTACCGAAAGACAGGCTGAACTGCAGGTAGAGTCTACTAGGTATCGGGCTGACAGGGAGCTGGAGAGATCTCGGGTGGAGGTAACTGGGCGAAATATTGGGGGAGGTAACAGACGTCGGGACCAATCATTGTCGCACCTGCTTAAACTAGTTCCTGTGTTCGATGAGTTATGTGTGACTGAGTTTTTTATGCGATTTGAGAAGAAGTGTCAGGAACACCAGTGGCCTCAGGAAAAGTGGGCAGCATTAGTTTCATCAAGACTCCTAGGAAAGGGGCTAAAAGCGTATGATGCACTACCTTTAGAGTCCTGTGTAGTTTATGATGAGCTAAAGAAGGCTGTGATACGGGCCTATGAGTTACAACCAGAAACTTACCGCTTGAAGTTTCGGGGTGTTACTAAGGGCAAGGATAGTACCTTCCTAGAACACGCCCGGGACTTGTCTGATGCACTACGACATTGGCTGCGTTCTGAGAGGGCAGCTACTTTTGAGGAGTTGAGTGAGCTGGTTCTCTTGGAGCAGTTCTTTAAGTGCACAGGCGGGGACTTAACATTAAATATAAAGGAAAAATATCCTAGAACTCTCCAGGAGGCAGCAGAAATGGCTGACCTCCGACTGTCATTAATTCGAGGGTGCGAAGCAGCAGCTAGGAGTGAGTCGGGTGCAAAGGATCGTACCCCTCCCCCTCCCAAGAATTTTGATACACATAAATACACAAAACCATGTAGCACTGACAATAAAACTGAACATAAACCAAATACCGTCCCGTATAAGAAGTCTAATGGTACCTCCCACTCTCAAGGGAAACCAAAGAGTAAAGAGTGCTTTGCATGTCACAAGGAGGGTCACTTTGCAAATGCTTGTCCGAACAAGCCACCAAACAAGGTTGTGTCATTGGTCCGCAGCATAGGGGTGTCGCCTATATCTTCTGAGTTTGCCAAAGGTAGTTCGTCAGAGGTTGGGACACAGCCTGTGTACAAGAGTCCAGAAGGCTCGAACCCTGTCCGCGACGTCTTTGGGGGTCATAGAGGGCATGGTTTTGTGAGGTGGGCTGGCGAAAGGCGAGGAATTAAGCTATTGCGTGATTCTGGGGCTTCTCAGACCTTGTTAAGGAACTTTACTGGTAGACCGATTAACGCTGCTCGGGTGGTGGTAGTTCAGGGGATCAATGCTACGAAGTCCTACCCGCTGGTGCGGATGGAGCTGGAGGTGGGTGGTGTGGCGAAGGAGCTGGATGTCGGAATTGTAGAGAACTTGCCTGTTGGGGGCGTCGACCTCCTCCTCGGCAACGACTTTGCGGTGCCTGCTTCTAAGGTTTCACCCTTGGTCGTTGCCGAGAAGGCGGCCGACGTTAGTAGGGAGGAACAGGAGTGGGTTGAGAAGTGTAGCGTACAAACCATGGCGGGTGTTGTGACGCGTTCTCAGACATCCGGAACCTTGCAGCCACCACCTCAATCTATCAAACCGCGGAGGAAAGGTCACAAGAAAACGGGAAGTGTTGGTCAATTGGAGAGTTTTGAGCCGGCAGTGTTTCTTGGTGACTCATTATTGGCACCTATGTTAGAGTCTGGAGAGGCCCCAGGACCTGTCACAGCTAGTGAGGAGGTAGGGCAGGAAGAGACTCCGAGGCAGCAACGTTACACACAGAGAGAAAAAAGGGTTGCTCAGTTTGATATTGGGGGAGGACTTGGGTTGCTTCGGAAGCATCTAGACAGGTTGGTTCCCTCAGATATTTGTAAACTGCAGTTGGAGGATCCGGAAGTTCAGAAGTGTGGTAATGGTGCTGTCGAGATCAAACACGAGGACGGGGAAACATGTCATGTGAACCTGTTGGAGGAGTTTGTGAGGCAACCACCTGAGCAGCCTACTGTCCCTGCATTGGTCTGCCGCGGCCAAGGTGGAGAAGGAGAGGGGGGCAGTAGGGCACAGGTGGAGGAGAGTAGGGATTGTCATGTCTCGGCGGAGCAGTGGGCGGGCGACACGAGTCTGGTGGCTGTGGAAGCGCTAGAGCACCTGCCTGAGCAGCAGTGTGCAGCGCTCCAGCACCAGCTCGGTTCATACCCCACTGGTCGTGTCGAGCCCCTGAGTCTCACAACTCGGGCGGTGCAAGATGTTCCGCGGGCAAGTCACGTGGATGTTGAAAGACCGTTAGCCTCGTTGTTTCGGTGGTTCAAGGTGGGCGACGAGGCTTTGGCATGGTTGCCAGGTCAGGGTCGGCCCATGGCTGCCAAGGGTGGTGGTCAAAAGGAGGACTTTGAGCAGATTGGTGAGGTTGGCTGTGGCATAGAAGTGCCCAGTCGTCGCATAGCCTCCCAATGCTGCTCTAGTCAATTGCAACAGCCCTACCATAGACCGACTGTATCTGGCCATGTCGCTAAAAGCGGTGATGCTGCGCAGGCAGATGTAGTCATAAGGAATGCGCGGGTGTGCATGTACGGTATCGGCGGGGAAGCCTTAGCAATAATGAACTATGGGAGTGACTGCACAGGTGGTACTGATTGTCCCTCTCATGACCTGGCTGTTGTAGGGACGAAGGTGGAGAAGGAGGGAGACTACAGGTTAGAAGCTGCGGTCTCGGCTGGGTTGTGGAAGGGCACTAGGATTGTTATTCTGCGAGATAAGTTGTTTACTAGGCTGTGGCAGTGCATCCGCATGTTTGTTGCTTCTCCAGGCCTGATGTACGGGGTAGAATCCGACATGCAGGCTGGAGATAGTGCAAGGCTCAGTTAAATTCCCTACCGAATAAATCCTGCTCGACAGCCTGTGGTGCAAGCAGAGCTGGATTACGTGTTGACGAAGGGTTTGAGGGATAAGGAATGTCGTGAGTGGTCGTTGCCTGTAACTTGGCAACCTGTGTTAAGTGGCAAGATCAGTGAGTGTGTTGATTGCGAGAGTGTGTGTGCATTATCCCTGACAGACGCCTATACCTTATCGAGAGTTGACGACACCATAGACCGCCTCGGGGCTGCATCGCCTATCACGAAGGTAGAACTAGTGAAAGGTTATTTGCAGGCCCCGTTGCCGGAAAGAGCGAAGAGAAATGCCAGTCTTGTGATGAACTGGGCAGTTTATCAGTACCAGTTGTTGTTTTGCTGCCGGGACACAAGTTGGATGTGTGGCATGCTAAGGGCACTGATAATGTTTTGGCTGATTGGTTGTCACGGGAGGGTTTGTTTGCAGGAGAACCCTCGCCGTTCAGTCAGTGTGTGTTGAGAGTGGAGGAAAATAGGCTGTCCGTTCAGCCGAAAAAAACAAATTAAAAAAGCAAAAACCTTATAAAAACTCTTTATTTTTATAACGTGTAGAATTTTGTATAAGATGTTGTAGCAATATCTAAGTTGAATGTTTTCGCTTATTGTCGCTAAGTTAGTTGAACTTGCTCGGTGGAGTGCAACAGCCTTTATTTTGTTTATATATAGTGCCTTGTGTCGCAACAGTGTGTGGTACTATGAGAAGCTTTCTGTTAGATATGAAGAACTTAGTCAAGTGTCTTATATCTTGGGGGAGGTGTGACGCTCCTGCATAGTAGCCACGTGCGGGCATGCGATAGAAACTGGCTGGCGGCAGCCGGCTGGCCGGCTTTTCCTTAGTATATATCCTACGACAATGTAACTAATGTCTGGGATATTCTTATGTTGTTTCACAGCTTGAAGCTGCCCTTATTCTTAACCAACACATCTTAGTATATTTTATTCTCGATAGTTGATTGTTTCATTATATTATATAAGATGTAAGTCTAGTGAGAGTGGGAGGAGACGAGCGGGAGAGAGAGACCGGTTGGTGGACGTTGCTTTGCGCGTGCGCGGAGAGACTAGCTTGGGACGAGCCTCATGTTGCCAGTTGGTCGCAACGTTAGGCTTAGTTTCGATTCACGCAAGGGGTAGAGGATTTTGACCCGGCAACCATGTTGAGTGTTGCCAGCATGGGAGGTATTTTGCATGCCTAGGGTGGGGTCCAGAGGAGCTATTCTCCTCAGAGCTCACCTCACTGTCGTACCCTTCGGACCCCCTTGATATCTATCCCTCTCAACCCCACTTAGAAACTTTCTCTCTTACTTTGTATACCTTCTTTCCACTACTTCACCAATCTATTTAATTATCCCATCCCCTTGATAGACCTTATATCTATTATTGTATTAACGACGAGCTCTCAGATAACTAGATAGGATTTGGGCCTTATGCAGAGATGTAATTGTTAATGAGACCTAGGAAGCTTTTTTGTTGTCTCATATTTGGTGGTTTCATGCTTGCTAGTGTGTTCTTGTGGCAGGTGAGCAGGGGCTAGACCGGAGAGGAGTTTTTTTTGCGATCCTTTAAGTAAAGTCTGCTGGTGCGAGTCCTGTGGACCTGCACGACTTTACTAGGATAGCCGTGGGAGTCTGGGGGCATTTTCTTGTCTGTGTGCCTGTGTGTCTAGTGTTGTGTTGTGTGAGGGCCCTTGCCTAGTCCACTCAGCACTGCGCTAGCATGTCTTGCTTTTGTTTTAGGGTCGCCAGGAGAGAGTCAGATACTTGGGATCTGAGTCTCTCAAGAGAGCACCCTTTCAATTAGAGTAATTTGGCGCACAGACTTGGGAACGTCCCTAGGCTAGAGCAGGTGGCTCAGCCCGGGTATCCGAAGCCCTTCCGGCTAGACCTCTGCCACCTGGCAGATTAACAGCTAGCGGTTTATTATATCTGTATGCTTGTTATTGTGCCACAGTTTACCGTCTTTGTGAGCATTGTGAGTCAGGGTGTGGCTTAGAGACTCTGTCCGAGCAGGCTTGCCTGACTAAGAGTGAGAAGCACACCTGTATGTGGTTATGTTGCGAGTTGCTGCCTTTATTTAATTATACCTATGCCATCATACACTGTAGGTCCTATCACTAGTATTTATTCCTGCTTATTAGTTAAGAGTTCTCTAAATCCGTAACTTACTTTCTTTGCTAAGCATCAGATCCTACAGTAGCCGCATGCAGTTTAGAAACCTGCATCTTGTCTACCTGTACGATGTTTTGAGGACTGTTTGCTTTCACCTTCTTTCACGCAGGGGTGATTAGTTGTATTAATTAACGTAATGTTAAATGTACTTTCTTCTAGTTTGTTATTAAATTGTTTCTGCAATTTAATTCCGTTATCTATCTTTTCCTTGAAGCTTTAAGTCAACTTAATTGTGTGATCTTTTATATAGCCTGCTTGACTATCAGCAGTCTATAGTGCGTGCACCCTGTAACCGAGTCATAGGATACCTTGTTGTCCAGGCAGGACTCTTGACGGTTTAGGGTGGTTTGTTGCCTGGGTTTATATATAAGGGTTGGATCTAGCGTTTTCCGTTGTTGCTTGTTGCCGCATACCTAGTCCAATAGAAAGAGCCCAGTGTTTATATATCCCAGGACGTAACATAAGGAAGACAGAGAGAGAGAGAGCGAGAGCGAGCGGGAGGAGTTGCGTGTAAAAGGGATCTGCCGCGTGTGAGCCAATCGGCTCTTTGGAGACTCCTGTTTACTTATGTTCTCATTTGTTTGAGAGAGAGAGAGAGGAAGAGTTTATAAGATGGGTTGGGTGTGTAAGGGATCTGTTTTGTATGGGCCAATTGGCTCTCTGCTGACTCCCATTTTCTTACGTTCCTATTTCTTACAATTATACCTTGGTTGCAGGTATATGATAACATTGGTGTATAGTAAGTAGTGTAAGTCGAGACTCGTAAGCACCTCGACAAATTAGGTTAAGTAGAGATACTGGAAGTTCAAATTAGGCGCCAGTATTAGGCTAAGCTATATATCTTTATAAAGGATATGTAATTTTATCGGGTTATCATTAGGCCTACAATTAATCCGGTATATCTTGTAGATAGTTAAATGACGCATTGGTGGATATTAACTGCGCATGCGTCATTTTCGGGACTGGCGGGTTGACCGCCAGGAACCTTCGACTTGCTTTTGCTACCATCTCAACAACACCTTCTAGCCGCTCTCAATACAACCACCTGTTTCATGCTAAGTCACTCTAATTCTTAACTTCTATTGGCCACTATACCTTATATCTATTCCTAATTCTATCTTTGAGCTATCCATCATTATCAACGATTAAAGTAAGTTAACTCTTATAAGTTTATAGGTAAATTACACTTTGTTTACTCTTGAATTCTAATAAATTGGTCCTTCGAACTTCTGAACTTTTGCCTTATGCCAGCTTTTTGTATTTGTCTTTTATTTCTCCTGCTTTCCTTTTGTCTACAATTTCCTAGCTTTTCCTTATTTCTGTTCCCTGTATCCGCTTCCCTGGTGTCTTCTGTTCGCTTGTGGCCTGTTATTTCGTGTCTGAGGCCTAATTTCTGCCGGGTCCCACCAGTTATACCCCACCATATGAGCCGCCGCCTTGTGTTTCCGACCGGCGCCTTTGGCGGGGGGGCTGGGGAAGACAACTATAATCGTGTTGTAACTTTCTACCCTAAGCCCATTAAGAAGGTGTCCATTTTGGGACATAGTTATGTCAGGGAGATCTATGTGGACAAGCCTGTATACAGTACCACCCCTTCTTTCATGTGAAAACCTTTGCTCAAGGGGGTGCACGAGTGGACACCATAAAGTCCTCTGCTGCATGGGAGAGCCACGTCCGTAACCAGCCGGACCTAACATTCCTAGTCTTGGGCGGGAATGATGTTCATCCCGCTACAGACATCCGCTCTGTCGCGAACGTCATCCAGGATCTAGCTAAGGAGATAGAAAATATCTCAGGGGCCTGCATCATCATAGGCCTGGAGGCGAGACCGGCACCCCGCGGTCCAATGGCAGAGCGGTACAAGAGTATTAGGAACCGGATTAATCGCTGGCTGAAAATGGTACTGCCGTTCACAAAGTCCCGCTACCAATCTATGGAGACGGAGCACACCTGACATATGATGCCAGCGAAAATCTTTTTCGGCGGGTCGTGGCTGCTGCCCAGGAGCACTTCAAGCTCGACAAGCAAGCTCTGAAGGAACAGTCAGATGAGGAGTGGGAGGCGGCTAGCTTTTCTAAAGTGGATTTAAGTTCTCATTGTTAGGTAGTATAGGTATTAATTGCAACACTTAAATTTATGTACAGTCGTCAGGATTAATTTGTTTCATTTTCCCTGTTGGTAACACTGCACGGTGGAGAGGTATCCCCTCCACCTCCTCTCCTTGTTGTTCCCATACCCCCACCTAAACCCTCCCATTTTCTCTCCGACCCCAGAACTACACCCACCCTCCCTTCTCTCGCTCTCACCCAGCTAGGAGCTACTTTTGCGACCTCATTGACTAGATTTATTCTGAACACCTAATGAAGGAATGAAGTATTTCACACACATCTCTCAACCACCATCTCCTGCACATTAAACACATGAACTAAACAAAACTTAACCTGAAGTTGATAATTACTACCGTTACTAGTAGGGTTAACTGTATAGTGATATGGATATACCAGGTATGAGGGGTAGAAATACACACTTGTATAATTATATATAAGGTATAATGAGATTATTTGGTTATACACGAAACTGTTATACAGAGTGGTATTGTAGTAGAAGAATTATTGATCAGTTCAATATTATAACTCTTGTAGCTAATCTGGGATTTAGTAAATGGGCGTTATATAGTTATTTAGTAATTATTCTTAACAGGTGTGAATTCCAAATTATCTTGAAAGTTATCTCAAGAGAATAAGCTTGAATAGGTGTGAAGCTTTCAATAGTATTATGTGGAGTAGATACCCTTCGTCTTGCCATTACTCAGGGAGTATTTAACGCAATTTGTTGTTTCAACCCATATTGCTACATAGCCATAGCGGATGCCCCCTTAACTTGGTTACAAAACAAGATACCTGATCAAATAGAGTAACCTTATAGCAAGGTGATAAGGGTAAGGTGACAAAATGAATAAGTCCTTCCCTAATGTATGGGTGAACGTAAGTGTTGGGGGCATGGGAACTTTAAAATAAGACCTTCCCTAATGGATAGATGAACGTAAGAGTACCCGAGGGGTAGTTAATTAAAATAGGGCATATATATCGGTTATCAACCCTTCAGGATTATTAAGCCTGTTTATGTCAAGTAATATTTTCAAGCCTGGAGCCTCTTTTCGAAAACCCCAGTACCTTGCCCGAGGGTAGTTCGTGTCCCGTTTATATACAGTAGTTTTACATTATGGCATATTAGGAAAACAATATGGCCTAATGATTGGGTAGATAGCTCCGTTAAGAGGATGAGTGTTGAGTTAGCGTAATGAACTCACATGGCCAACTCACTGGGCACATTCTCGGCAATAATTCATAGCATTTATTGGCAAATTGGCTGTTTACACTTAATGAGTCCTGAACTGTCTGGAAGCAGAGAAATTTCTCGTGAATATGATTAAGCAAATGTTTTGTTCTTGTATACGGTGCTAATAAGTAGTGATATTAGTATTTAATAATTGTATAAAAATAAATAATTAAAAATACTTGAATGGTTTACTTTGTGTGTTCATTGATGGGAGAGACTCATGGTGGAATTGACAGACGGTCCTCGTTGTCTCAAGCTTGTTACGTAGCCCAGACTGAGCCATTACAACATGGAAAATTAAAAACAACTTCACGTGGGTTAGTTTGGCAGCTATATTAGAGTATGATACAGTACTAAACCATCAGTACATCGGTATGAACCTTTCAGGGGTTAATGGTAAATGTATCGGTATAAATAACTCGAATCATATGTAGGGTTTTCGACGAACATTAACCCCGCCCCCCCCCCCCCCCCCCCACCCCCCACCCCGGCTGTCTCTTTATCTCTCTCTCTCTCTTTCTTACATTCAAATTTAGTAAAACTAATACTAACTCTGCCTATGATAAATTGCATTCCTTCATTAGGTGTTCGGAATACATGCAATTGGTGAGGTCCAGAAGTGTCCCCTAACCGGGTGAGAGCGAGAGAAGGGAGGGTGGGTGTAGTTCTGGGGTCGGAGAGAAAGTGGGAGGGTTTAGGTGGGGGTATGGTAACAACAAGGAGAGGAGGTGGAGGGGATACCTCTCCACCGTGCAGTGCTACTAACGCCTTAGTCCAGGGAAACTGAAACAAATTAATCCTGCCGACTCTACATTACAATTATAGGGGTTATAATTATCTTGTACGGTCTTAACTAAATTTAAAGGTGTAATTACCACAAACATTTTTGGTACAATTAAATGTTGGGCTAGCCTATAGTTTGATTATGTTGATAAATTAAATTGGCTTGTCTTACAACATTTTGGCATCCCTTCCTTAGTGTACTTTAACAAAATGTTGCCGCATTTTTATGTAGGGTTAATTTCTTTAATTTTGTGAGTGGAGATAATGTAAGCATTCGTTTACTTTAATTATTGCGCTCTGCTTCTTATTTCCCTCATTATTGCCCTACACCGACAAAATTGGCGCATTTAATATAAGGTTAACTATTTAAATTTAAGAATGGAGATAATTTAGGCGTTGTTCGTTTACTTTAATTATTGCGCTCCGCGTCTTATTTCCTTTGTCTTGCCATACACCGACATCACACGTTTATTTAATTATTACGTTATAAAGTCGGGGTTCCCTATGATTTGCATTTATTTACGTTGGCTAACTTTCTGAGTGCGTGTCCATATAGGTAAATTATTTTGTTATACTCTTTAATATTCTATTTCCTGTGTATTGCCATCATGTTGTTGACTCTATCCCAGTACAAACGGGGGGTATCAAGAGTGGTTTGACTAGGATCACCAAAGATATAGCTACATTTTTAGTTAATGCAGATAATGAAGCGATTGAGGCTAAATTGGCATCAGTATTGAAACAGCTCGAAGATTTCAATTCATGTCGCCGAGAAATGGAAACACTATTAAGATGACGAGGAATATTTCGCAAACATAGAAGTAGACATGGAATGTCTAGAGCGTCTTGATCAAATTATCGTCCACCTTAAGGGTAAATTGAAACTTAAGGGGAGGTTTCCACTTGAGTGATTTTTTTATTTACCCCTTTCTCTCTCATGTTTAGCCCCATTGCTTTTGAGATTTTAAGATGTTCGCCCCATTAGCTTGGCGATTTTAAGAACTTTCGCCCCATTTATGTAACTTTTAAGACCTTTCGTGCCATTTAGGTGTCGATTTTTTCCTGGCGAGCGATAGCGAGCCTGTATTTTAAGAGTAACCGGCCTTTGCCCGGGAAAATTTTCTACCGCAAAATGTACAAATTTATCTTGAAAGGGGGTCAAGGGGGTGACAGTTTAAGATTGCTGGACGAGTAGGAAACAAACTAGAAACCTCCCATTAACACCTTATTAGCAGCCTAGGCGGTTTATTTATATGTACCGCCCAGCGGGGTGTTTTTAGCCAAAATAGGGCTGTTTACGTGATCATTTTCATGCCTAAATAAGACCCAGAACGTAAAACAAGTATCTATCCCTGAAAGGGCATAAACAGAGCTTTCGAATGACAACATAACGATCCTTTTATGATGGCTAGTTTTCTTGCAACCACCGTGCAACGCGAGTGCAAAAAGCATGTAATTAGGCACTTTCCCCATACAATTCCGTATATAGCGAGTGAGAGAGTGAGGGAGGAGGTGGGATTCGTGTCAGTAGGTTCGCCGCGGTGGTCTGGAGCAGTCATACGCTCGCTACTCTCCTGCCACCACTTGTCTCTCTCTCTCAGCAACATTACGTGCTGAAATTGCCACATGACCTATGTCGAGCGCCGCCACATAGTCCAGCTTTATTTAACTCGACTTATGTTGTGCGCCGACAGTTAAGGGTTAAGGAGCCAAATCGTGCTGCAGTTAATAGAAATGCCGGTATAAGATTGCCGAAAATCACCCTTCCTGTGTTTGATAGTGATCCCACTCTGTGGATGGGATTTTGTGATATGTTTAACTGTAGTGTCCACAGCAATGCAGAGCTCAGTGACATCCAAAAATTCACCTACTTAAGAGGTAAACTGAATGGCGAGGCGAAACAACTAATTGAAGGTTTCGCAATTGAGGGAGCCAGCTACCAAACAGCGGTTGCCCTTCTACAGAAAACCTATGGGCACAGGGATAGGATTAAGGCGGCACATATAACTAACCTTACTATTTTGAATCCTCCCTCTTACTATGTCGAGGAACTAAAAGGATTCTATGCTAGTTTTTAAAGTACATTGAGGTCAATAGAGACCTTAAAAATTACCCTTCATTAAGCTAGTGTTGTAATTCTCATGAATAAATTGCCATCACCACTAAAGGAAACTTTAAAGAGAACCTTAGGTGAAGATGGTCTGGACCTAGAAAGGTTTGTCCAGGCTGTGACGTCTACCAGCGTTGGCAGAATCGCCTCTCATTAGCCACTAGCGCTCGCCAGGGACATCGAAATGGGCTACAGTTATCAGAGAATGTTGTTCTTTCTTTCCTAGTAATCGCATTGTCAGAGACAGTCCAGTGGTGGTCTTTGTTTTCGTCTGTGACAACGGGTTATATTTTATATCAACAGTAGTGATGATAGTACCAGCGTGTGAATGAGAAAGACTTTCAGAGCGAGAAGGTAGTGAGTGTCTGTAGGTGCGGGTGCATTCCTGCCTCTCGCTCGCCATTGGACGGCGTGTCTTGCTGTGTCATGTGACACCTGCTGTCTTGTGACGTCTCGGCCCGTGATTGGCCGACCATCGCGCCTTTGCGGGCTCCTGTGTAACTAACCTCCTACATGAGGGTCCCCAGGAGCTGTCCTCGTCAGGACAGGCTTGGCGCGCGTGCTTCTAACATCCCTTTGCATACTCTCCCCCGATCATCACCTTTATCACTGTTTCTCTCACTCAATTCTCTCTTTCCATACTCTAACCTTTATTAACTGCACAACACTCCCCTTGGGTTCTGCATACGGTTTTCATAGCCGGCCCATTGTATTGCATGCGCCGTCCTCAGAGATATTTACATGTACTTAGAATAGGTTTGAGGGTTCTTAGTTAGTATAGGTTAAGAACTTTGGGTGTCTCCATTATTGATTTAGTGTTTCTGCTCTTTTATTTAATGCTAGACTGGGATAAGGTAACTGTAGTCGTTGCCTCCGATGTGTGTACGGTTTGCTTATACCTACACAACTTCGACCGGTCCTGTGGTGGCCTGGGTTGTCTTTTCGGTTGCGTCCTTTGCGAGTGCAGCATTGTGTTGACTGAGGGTTTTGGCCTGTACCAGTTCCACACTTTGCTGCCTCTTTGCTTGGCTTTAGAGGGTCGCCAGGATAGAACCAGATACTTGTGATCTGGATCTATCAAGAGAGCCCCCTCGTCAATTAACGTAACTTAAAGGATGCAGTCTTAAGGACATCGCTAGGCTACGAGCCTGTCTTGCTCAACCCCAGTTCCTTACCTAGAGTATCCCAGCTAGACATTATTAATCGAGTAGACACTTGTTAGTATTTAATATAAGCTCTTTGATATGTACGCATTATTATTCACAGCATTTATTAGTCTAGGTTGTTGTTGAGCCGCACAACCATAGCAGACTGTTTCGTTGATGAGGAAGTACTTCTTTTAGTGTCGAGCATTGCTACCGTTGCGCATTTATAGTTTTCTAGTGTCAGTTAACATTATGTCCTATCTGTTTGTGTATTCGATTTACACGTGTGGTGTCCTGCCTCCTGCCTTTAATTAGTTCAAGATCAGTACGAGCATCTTATGAGCATCAGACTTTCTTCAGAAGTTTCCAGGTCTATGCTGTAGGACTATACTTCACTTTCTTTTAGATAGGAGTGACGAGTTTATTGTTGTTTAGAGTAACTGTATTGAGGCATCTTTTTATTGTATTAAATCTTGCAGTGATTTAATTGATCTTTCCATAGATTCCTTTTTATGCATTTTAACGTAACTTGCATCTTGTTTGTTATCAGGCTATACCAGTGTCGGTTAGCCTGAAGTAGAGTACATTTATGCCCAGTTAAGGATACCCCGCTATCGCAGATTAACCCTGAGGGTATAGGTGTTTTGTTCGCCGGCATATAAGTTCGAGGGTTTGGATCTAGCGTACCGTTGTTGCATAGTGCCCTATTACTAGTCCAATCATTGAGTGCCCTTGTTTTATTCGTAGTACCGGTCGTAACAAATGGCGACCTTGCCTAGTATCTTATCTTAGTCGTCATATCAAATGGCGACCTTGCCTAGTATCTTATCTTAGTCGTCATAACAAATGGCGACCTTGCCTAGTATCTTATCTTAGTCGTCATAACAAATGGCGACCTTAGTGTAGGATTTAGTGAACTAAGAAATAATTGCAGGATTTTTTGGACATTTGTTTTTTGAGGAATATTTTGGACACGTTGGAATTTTTTTGGGCAACGTAGTATAGCACTTGAGTTGTCTTCAAGCATTTTTTGAGTGAATAGTGCTACATGAGAGTTTAGGTACTTTTTATTTTTTATAAACGTTGAGGATTTCCGGTGGACACTATGTCGAACGACGGATCAGTGCACAGTGAGGACACAGTACGGGAAGCAGGCGAGGAGGTGGAGAAGGTGGAGTTGTTAAGCGGCGTTCGGGTGCTGAACAATGAGGAGGATGCTCGGATATTTTTGGAGGAGCCTGTGTCAGCGGATCGTGTGTCGGGGCTAGACCAGTACGGACTGCAGTGTGTAGCCACGGTCTTAGGGTTTCCCGGTACTAGCGGTTTGTCGAGAGGTGAGCTGGTTACCTGTGTGCTCGGTGGAGTGCGTGGGGCTTCGGGTGGAGCGGGAGCTGAGGCACCTTCTGCCCAGCCCCCATTCCACTCGACTCCTATCATGGCGCCCCCTCGGGCACCGGAACCAGGTACGTTCTCGCAGGCCGATGCCCGCTGGCGGTTGGGTATGCCTCTAGGTGGCTCACAGGGTGGGTTCCCGATAGTAGCACCCCCTCCTCAGGGTTTGTCTGCCGAGATGTTGATTCAGCTCGAACTCGCCAAACTTCAGGCTGAGGAGAGAAAGGCCATACGTGAGGCTGAGCTCAGGCACCAGCAGCAGCAGCGGGCGGCTGAGCTTCAGGTTGAGGCTACGAAGTACTGTGCAGACATAGAGCTTGAGAAGTCTCGGGTGGAGTCAACAGGGCAGCGTCTCGGTTCTGGGAATCGAGGTCTTGATCAGTCTTTATCGCACCTTCTTAAGTTAGTCCCTGCATTTCACGAGTCGGGTGTCACCGAGTTTTTCCTGCGTTTTGAGAAGAAGTGCCGGGAGCACCAATGGCCCGAGGTTAAGTGGGCAGCCCTTGTTTCCTCTAGGTTGGTTGGCAAAGGACTCAAGGCATATGATGCGTTGCCCTTGGAGTCTTGCATCGATTATGAGGTATTGAAGGAAGCTGTTCTGCGGGCGTACGAGTTACAACCAGAGACATATAGGTTGAAGTTTTGGGGTGTTACGAAGGGTCGTGAGTGCACTTTTCTAGAACATGCCCAGGAACTGTCTGATGCTTTGAGAAATTGGCTGAGGTCAGAGAAGGTGACGACGTTCGAAGAGCTTGAGCAGTTAGTCCTTCTAGAGCAATTTTTCAAATGCACAGGCGGCGACCTGACTTTGAACCTCAAAGAGAAACAACCTAAAACACTAAAAAAGGGAGCTGAGTTGGCTGACATGAGATTATCGCTGATTCGTGGGTGCGGGTCTGCACAACGGACCGATGCAGTTAACAAGGGGCGCAACACTCCACCCCCCCGAGTCAGTGATGCAACATTTAATAACAAAAGTGAGAGCAATGATACTAATTTTGATCACAAACCAAAAACCGTCCCGTTTAAGAAAGGTCAGGGCCCTTCCCCACCTCAGGGGAAATCCAAGGGTGAAGTAGAGTGTTTTAAGTGTCATAAAAAGGGGCATTTTGCACGTTCCTGCCCTAGTAACCAACCTACAGCAGTCGTGTCTTTGGCTAGCAACATTGGGGTGTCTCTGAGGTCTTCTGCATTTACCCAGGGTGATATGTCAGATGCGGGGGCACAGCCAGTGAAGGAGTGTCCGGAAGGCTCGAAACCTGTCCGCGATGCTTTTTGCGACCATAGAGGGCGTGGCTGCATGAGTTGAGCTGGTTGCAAGCATGGGTTGGAGTTGTTGCGTGATACAGGTGCATCCCAGACTCTGATGAAAAACTTTACAGGCCGACCTATAAACGCGGCACGGGTAGTTGTGGTGCAGGGTATTAATGCTACACGGTCATACCCGTTGGTTCGAGTGGAGCTGGAGGTTGATGGTGTGACACGAGAGATAGATGTTGGAATCGTAGAGAAACTGCCAGTAGAGGGCGTCGACCTTCTTCTCGGCAACGACTTTGCGGTGCCTACTTCTGAGGTTCCACCCTTAGTCGTTGCCGAGAGGGCGGCCGACGTGAGTAGGGAGGGGCAGGAGTTGGTCGAGAGGTGTCAATTACAGCAGATGGCGTGTGTTGTCACCCGATCTCGTGCATCTAAGGTGTCACAGCCTATTCCTCAGTCTCTAGACCAGCGGAGGAACGGTCGGAAGGAGAAAGCTAAAGTTGGGAGAAGTTTTGTGAGTTTTGATCCAGCGGCTCTTCTTGGCGACTCAGTATTAGCACCAACGTTTAGGTCCGGAGTGGCCCCCGAACCTGTCACACTTGGTGAGGAGGTAGGGCGTGAGAAAGCTCTGAGACAGCAACGTTACACACTTAAGCAAGATAGGATCGAACAGTCCAGTATCGGGGGAGGCCATAAGTTGCTCCGGGAGCACTTAGATAGATTGGCTCCTTCGGATATCTGTCGGCTGCAGATAGATGATCCTGAGCTTCAGAAGTGTAGTAACGGTGCGATTGAACTCGAGGACGGGGAAGCATGTCATGTGAACCTGTTAAAGGAGTTTGTGAGGCAACCACCTGAGCAGCCTACTGTCCCTATGTTGGTCTGTAGCGGCCAAGGTGGAGAAGGAGAGGGGGGCAGTGGGGCACAGGTGGAGGAGAGTTGGGATTGTCATGTCTCGGCGGAGCAGTGGGCGGGGGACACGAGCCAGGTGGCTGTGGAAGCGCTAGAGCACCTGCCTGAGCAGCAGTGTGCAGCGCTCCAGCACCCGCTCGGTTCCTACCACACTGTTTGTGCCGAGCACCCAGGCCTCACAACTCTTGCGGTGCACGAGGTTCCGCTGACAGGTCACTTGAGTGTGAGTAGACCGTTGGCCTCGTTGTTTCAGTGGTTCAAGGTGGGCGACGAGGTTTTGGCATTGTTGTCAGGTCAGGGTCGACCCATGGCTGCTAAGGGTAGTGGTCAGAATCAGGACATTGCGCAGATTGGTGAGGTTGGCTGTGGAGTGGATGTGCCCGGTCGTCGCATAGCCTCCCAATGCTGCTCTAGTATTATGCAACAGCCCTACCATAGACCGACTGTATCTGGCCATGTCGCTGAAGGCGGTGATGCTGCGCAGGCAGATGTAGTCGCAAGGAATGCGGGGGTGCGCATGTACGGTATCGGCGGGGAAGCCATAGCAATTATGAACTGTGGGAGTGACTGCACAGGTGGTACAGATTGTCACTCTCATGACCTGGCTGTTCTAGGGACAAAGGTGGAGAAGGAGGGAGACTATAGTGTAGAAACTGTGGTCTCGGCTGGGTTGTGGGAGGGCAATGAGCATGTTGTTCGTCGAGATAAGTTGCAACCTCTTGTTCCTAAGCGCCAAGAGAAGTTGTTTACTAGGCTGTGGCAGTACATCCGCATGTTTGTTGATTCTCCAGGCCTGATGTACGGGGTAGAATCCGACATGGAGGCTGGAAACAGTACAAGGCCCAAGTTGCTCCGTACCGTATAAATCCTGCTCGACAGCCTGTTGCGAAAGCAGAGCTGGACTACATGTTGACGAAGGGTCTGAGGGATAGGGGATATCGTGAGTGGTCGTTGCCTGTAACTTTCCAACCTGTGTTAAGTGGCAAGATCAGTGTGTGTGTTGATTGCAAGAGTGTGTGTGCATTATCCCTGACAGACGCCTATACCTTACCTAGAGTTGACGACCCCATAGACCGCATCGGGGCTGCATTGCTTATCACGAAGGTAGAACTAGTGAAAGGCTATTGGCAGGTCCCGTTGCCGGAGAGAGCTAAGAGAAGTGCCAGTCTTGTGATGAACTGGGCAGGTTATCAGTGTCAGGTGTTGTTTTGCTGCCGGAACACAAGTTGGATGTGTGGCATGTTAAGGACACTGATAATGTTGTGGCTGATTGTTTGTCACGGAAGGGTACGCTTCAAGGAGCACCCTCGCCGTTCAGTCAGTGTGTGTTTGAGAGTAGAGAAAAACCAGGCTTGCCCCTGTAGAGCAGCCGTCAAAAACAACATTAAAATTAAATCAAAAAATCACATAAATACTCTTTCTTTTTTATAGTTAATTGTAAGTTGCCAATGTTATAGCTAAAGTCCTAAGTTGAACCTGTCTTTCACTTAGTAGGCTGGGCTCTGTGAAGCTCGCTCAGGGAGCATAGCAGGCTAAATTATACTATTGTGTTTGGGAGGGGTTGTAAGATATTTTTTATGCAAATATGTTGTTTTATTTAAGATTGAGCTTTGCATTTAATTTCTGGTGGTGTGGCTAGGTGTGACGGGTCTTGTCGGCATTCTGCCTTGTCAGATATGGTGCTCGCCTAATGTTGAGCGTCCCATATCTTAGGCGGGGTGTGACGTCTACCAGCGTTGGCAGAATCGCCTCTCGTTAGCCACTAGCGCTCGCCAGGGACATCGAAATGGGCTACAGTTATCAGAGAATGTTGTTCTTTTTTCCTAGTAATCGCATTGTCACAGACAGTCCAGTGGTGGTCTTTGTTTTCGTCTGTGACAACAGGTTATATTTTATATCAACAGTAGTGATGATAGTACCAGCGTGTGAATGAGAAAGACTTTCAGAGCGAGAAGGTAGTGAGTGTCTGTAGGTGCGGGTGCATTCCTGCCTCTCGCTCGCCATTGGACGGCGTGGCGTGTCTTGCTGTGTCACGTGACACCTGATGTCTTGTGACGTCTCGGCCTGTGATTGGCCGACCATCGCGCCTTTGCGGGCTCCTGTGTAACTAACCTCCTACTTGAGGGTCCCCAGGAGCTGTCCTCGTTGGGACAGGCTTGCCGCGCGTGCTTCTAACATCCCTTTTCATACTCTCCCCCGATCACCACCTTTATCACTGTTTCTCTCACTCGATTCTCTCTTTCCATACTCTAACTTTTATTAACTGCACAACACTCCCCTTGGGTTCTGCATACGGTTTTCATAGCCGGCCCATTGTATTGCATGCGCCGTCCTCAGACATATTTACATGTACTTAGAATAGGTTTGAGGGTTCTTAGTTAGTATAGGTTAAGAACTTTGGGTGTCTCCATTATTGATTTAGTGTTTCTGCTCTTTTATTTAATGCTAGACTGGGATAAGGTAACTGTAGTCGTTGTCTCCGATGTGTGTACGGTTTGCTTATACCTACATGATTTCGACCGGTCCTGTGGTAGCCTGGGTTGTATTTTCGGTTGCGTCCTTTGCGAGTGCAGCATTGTGTTGACTGAGGGTTTTGGCCTGTACCAGTTCCACACTTTGCTGCCTCTTTGCTTGGCTTTAGAGGGTCGCCAGGATAGAACCAGATACTTGTGATTTGGATCTATCAAGAGAGCCCCCTCGTCAATTAACGTAACTTAAAGGATGCAGTCTTAAGGACATCGCTCGGCTACGAGCCTGTCTTGCTCAACCCCAGTTCCTTACCTAGAGTATCCCAGCTACACATTATTAATCGAGTAGACACTTGTTAGTATTTAATATAAGCTCTTTGATATGTACGCATTATTATTCACAGCATTTATTAGTCTAGGTTGTTGTTGAGCCGCACAACCATAGCAGACTGTTTCGTTGATGAGGAAGTACTTCTTTTAGTGTCGAGCATTGCTACCGTTGCGCATTTATAGTATTCTAGTGTCAGTTAACATTATAATTATGTCCTATCTTTTTGTGTATTCGATTTACACGTGTGGTGTTCTGACCTGCCTTTATTTAGTTCAAGATCAGTACGAGCATCTTATGAGCATCAGACTTCTTCAGAAGTTTCCAGGTCTATGCTGTAGGACTATACTTCACTTTCTTTCATATAGGAGTGAAGAGTTTATTGTTGTTTAGAGTAACTGTATTGAAGCATCTTTTTATTGTATTAAATCTTGCAGTGATTTAATTGATCTTTCCATAGCCCGTCCAGCACCAGAGACGCGTCTGGCGCGTCGGCGATGTATGTAACGCACAGCCCCAGCGACGCGTCTGACGAGTCACCCTAATTGCTCCGACCGTAACCTCAGGTGTAGCCACTCGAGAGGGCTCAGATTTGTATGGGAACTGTGTACGTATCCCACGCAACCGTGCCGATGGTTGAAAACTCTAAAAGTCCACGTGCGTGCGCGTGAGCGCGCAATAACCTGTTTTTTTGGGGTAATTGCCTTCAATTTTTTACTCTTGTAAAATACGTTTTCGGGGGCTCTGTAGGACCATTCTTTAAGCTTTTTGAGCGGTTTTTCGTGGTTTTTCCTTCATTCCTAACCCATTCGCTATTGTTTCTAGAATAAAAAAAAAAATTGAAAACCGGCCGGGTTCTGGTGAACAAACAATACAAAACTAGCCGGGGCTCCACGGGATAGATTCCTTTTTATGCATTTTAACGTAACTTGCATCTTGTTTGTTATCAGGCTATACCAGTGTCGGTTAGCCTGAAGTCGAGTACATTTATGCCCAGTTAAGGATACCCCGCTATCGCAGATTAACCCTGGAGGGTATAGGTGTTTTGTTCGCCGGCATATAAGTTCGAGGGTTTGGATATAGCGTACCGTTGTTGCATAGTGCCCTATTACTAGTCCAATCATTGAGTGCCCTTGTTTTATTCGTAGTCCCGGTCGTAACAAGGCTTGCCAGAAAGAAGTTTTTAATATTGAAAGTGTGGCAGATCGGACTACACCACACATACCAGTTGCTTCGGCATCCTTTGCAGTGCAGGAGGCCTCGGTGCGAAGGAAGGGTTGCAAGTTGTGCGAAGGGGCACATGTGTGGTTTAAGTGTCTGAAATACAAAACCAGTGCTCTGAAAGTTAAGCGCGCAAAGCAACTCAACCTTTACACCGGGTGCTTGTCCTCAGCCCACGGGAGCAATGGTTGTGTGAACCCTGACATCCGTAACTGCAAGTTCTGTTGTAACAGACACTACCATATCCTCTTTCATTCCAGATCTCAATGGGATGGTGCAAAGAAGGAGCAAAAACCTCAACAGGTAACAAAGACCAAGACGCAAACTACCACGATGTTTGTATCTTCAAAGAAGATTAGTATTATCCTCCCAACTGTTATGCTGCCAACAGTAAAGGAATCAAGAGGAACAGTCAAGATGCGTACACTGCTGGATCAGTGCTCACAGCGCACCTACATTCTAAATTCCGCTCTAGACTCTATCCATTATGAAAAATTGGGTGTTGAAGAGCTAGAGTTGCGAGGGTTTACCGGAGCATGTGAGAGCAGACATTATCCAGTAGTGTCCTTAAAGTACAAGTTACGGGGCAGAAACTCCTCTACAAGCAGTTGTGGTAGAAACTCTCCCGGATCACAAAGGGTCAGAATAGCTTGAAGCAGACATGAAAGTGTTGCGAAGCAAGGGCTACAAATTAGCTGATCCTCTAATGACGCAGACATCTCGACTGGACTTGTTGGTTGGTGCCGATTATTATTATGACTTAGTGTGGCCAGGGTACAAAAATGAGGGTGACATAATTCTCTTGCCCACTAAATTTGGCTATGCACTAAGTGGCTCCTGCCATAACGACAAGTCTAACGCCCAAGTAGAGGTAGTTACATTATTGAAAGTTGCGGTCACCCCGATGGATCAATACATATCCACGGAATCATATAATCCATATCATAATGAATTAAAATGTGTGTGGGAATTGGATCATCTAGGAATTTCTCCGAACGAAGATTCAAAGGAAAAGAAGACCGTGTTGGACATCTACAAGGAGACAGTAACATACTCTGCACAGAATCAGCAGTATGAGGTCAGACTGCCATGGAACCAACAAAAAGAGAAGCTGCCCTCTAATTATGGATTATCAGCGGGTTGCCTAAGGGGTCTGCAGAAGCGATTTAAACATGAACCTGTTTATTGTAGTCACTACACCAACGTTATCCAAGATCAACTTCATCGTGGTTTTATTGAAGAGGTTCATTTCGGTGTTACTGAAAACAGTCATTATTTGGCACATCACGGGGTCACCAAGAATAGCACAATGATGCCCGTTTGTATTGTGTACGACTGTTCCTCTAGTATTGGCAAAGGCAGGCCAAGTCTTAATGACTGCCTTTACACAGGGCCATCACTAGTGCCAGATCTAGCAAAACTATTGCTGCGATTCAGGGTACACAAATTTGCCTGGATAAGTGACATCGAGAAAGCCTTTCTCATGTTGAGACTTCATGAAGAAGATCGTGACTACACCCGATTTCTGAGGCCAAAGGATCCCTTGGACTTATCTTCACCCTTACTTTGCTACCGATTTAAGGTAGTGTTGTTCGGGGCGACTTGCTCACAGTTTCTTCTTAATGCCACGGTCTTGAAGCATCTATCCATTATCAACGAGGATCCCGAAGTTGTGGAGGCTATTAAGGAAGGTTTGTGCATTGACAACCTCCAGGGAACTGGCAGTGATGAAGAGACTGTCATTAAGCATTACTGGGATGCCCAAAGAATAATGTCTCAAGCACATTTATATCTCAGAGAGTGGGCTACCAATAGTCCTCAACTATGTGACCTCCTGCAATTGGATGGTGTTGCTGCCAAGAATCAAGAGCGAGTGAAGATATTAGGACTCTAATGGTTACCTGACTCTGATCTGTTGACGTTCAACGCTAGTCTCCCAGAGACCAATAAGGCTACAAAAAGAGAGTGCTTAAGAGTGATGGCACAACTGTTTGATCCACTCGGTGTACTACTGCCTGTTACAATAAGGTCCAGAATTTTCTTACAGCAATTATGGAGAATGAAACTAGATTAGAATGACCGCTACCTGAATGCGCTACCGAATGGTCTACAATTTCCAAGGACCTGAACCTCTGCTGTGACTTTACTTATCCTCGGAGGACGGTATATGCTGACTCAGTGGAACTTCATGCATTCAGCGATGCAAGTGGTGTCGCCTATGGCACTGCAATATACTTTGTGAGCCCGGAATATAGTAGTCTGGTCATCGCTAAAGCAAAGGTCGCTCCCATAAGGTCCGTAACTATACCAAGACTAGAGCTAACTGCTGCTTTGCTAGCCGCCAGATTAATCAAATTTGTGGAGGAAGCCTATCATAATATTGTAAAAGTCAACAAAATTGTTTTATTTATTAGTGGCCCCTCCATCATTGACGAACATGCCTATTACATAAGGCATCCTCTTCAAACACTAATCCGCCGTAGTTTGAATCTACCGCGCAGAGCATTTAAAACTGAGGAGCCTTCATCATGAGCGCACGCGACCTCACTCATGGCTTCAGTCATTATGAATTGGGTTCTCACTACGAAAAAACTTCGTAAAAAATAAAAACAAAAAGAAAATAAGAATAACTATCCAATAAGCTTTCCATCATATCGTGGATGTACTTGTGTGGATTTCTGACCAGACGCTGAATCAGGCGTCATTCCTCCTTCTTTGCTCTGCGCTCAGCCTGCCCGGACGTACCTTTCAGGCTCCGCTGGTTCCGCATTCGTTGCGTCCCTAGTGAGTTTTTTCTCATTTGTTTACTCTAGGATGTATCGAGTAAGGTTAGGATAGGCGTAGCAGGAGTGTCCTGGGCTGGTTGCCCGCAGTGCAGTGTATTTTGGGTCGTGTGTATGGGGCATCTATTTCGGATGTACCCTCGTGGTCCTGTTGTGGACACGTGAACTTTTCACAGTTGTGTTAGTTGGTGATGCAGGCGGCTTTCATTACGCGTTAATTATTGCTGCCTTTTATCCTTCTGATGAGGTAAGCTGTGTGTTTGCTGACGTTCCCAGCGTATTTTTCTTCACTTAGTGAAGTTTTTTCTGGGTCCGTGTCAGGCTTCCCGGGGTGGGAAGTTATCGCTTCGGTGGTGTGTTGGCGGTGGTTCCTGTTGTGATATTCCAGTGTGTGTTTATATTTCAACTATTTTCATGCCGTCTACCTAGGCCTAGCCAGCCGCTCGTAGCTTTGCCACATGTCTAGTGTTATTATTTATTTTATAAATATGCCCTACTGTGTCATGTGTATCCGGGTTTTAGTTGTGTATTGGCTAATTCCTCGGACTATAATTGTTTCCTGGTTTAGTTGTGTATTGGCTAATTCCACGGATTATGTTGTGACCTTGGTTAGTCGTGCGTGTCTCTCCTCGTGTCGTATTGTTCAGATGGTGTCTGTTCAGGGTGGGGTTTGCCTTCCGGCGGGTTTTTTTCTCGGTTTCACCATGAAAAATCCTGACCGATGAGCAGTGTTGGGCCACACGTGGTTTTTAACTCTGGCTGGTTCCCCGGCGTGGGGAGGTGTCTGTGGCTCTCCAGGACTGCGTCTCTGTGGGTGCCTGGTTTCAGGCCTCCTTTAAATTCCCGGCGGGATGGCTGTACCCATCCTTACATATATATTTAGATATATATAAAGAAACGACATTCTTGAGAACACTCGTTTTTATAGGTTTTTCTACCTGGTTTACGACAACCACATGGAAAACCTAGCTGTTGTTTAGGCGTTCCTCCCCGGCGATCTTTTACAAAGAAGTGGGGTCAGGAACTTGTGGGGTTAACTTTTAGACTTCTCACCCGGCGGGTGCACCTGAGCAGGGTGGGATAAACGACTTAGGTCTCATAGTTAACCAATCCATTTGAGTGATACTCTGTGTATCGCTGCCTTTACTCTTACGGCAATTGAAGGTTCAGTGAGGTTTAACCAAATCGATTCCCACACCCGGCGGGTGCCCCTAAGTGGAGGAACTAAGGAATTTATAAACAAATTCAATTTCGATTAACCTTAATTGGGTGATACTTTCAGTATCGCCGCCTTCTATTTTTACGACGATCGTTTGGGACAATTCGTTAAAAAATCAGATCTCGTATATTCCTGCCCTGGGCTATTCTACTAAAATATTTCAAGGGCCGGCGTCTTTATGAGGGGAGCTTTGTTACAAAATTGAATCTTGAGACAGTCACCACCTCCTACAGACTATAAGTGCCATACTGGACCATTATATCAGAGGGTATTCTTCATGTTCTTTAGCTAAGAAGATTTGTTTAGCCTCTTTACACCCAGCCGCGTAGCGAGATGTGTTAGCTGTGTCTTTGCATCCCGTTACCCGGCGGGTTATTAACACTTGTATGCGAACACGTTGGTTAACCTTATGAGCATTAATTCCTGGAAATTTTTCTTTATTTTTCCAGAGCTGAGCTCCGGCGGACCAATACAGACCCGGCGGTAGTTTCCTCACACCAGTCTCTGTCATGGCTACTGTGGCCCCAGTTTTTGCCCTGTGCATTACCCCTGCTTGCGCGGGTATCCCAATTTTTGCGCATACCCTTTGCATAAGGTGTGTTAGATGTCTAGACCGTTCAAGGGGTCTCTGGGTTACAATTAATTGTTCCTTTTGCTCCCAATTAGCCAATAAAGTCCTGTGTGACAATGACAAGACCGCGGCGGTAGCGTTGAGAGAGGTCAGACAACAAATGTCGGCCTACACTACCATTGTCGCACATAAGTCACTTCAATGTGACAACGTCCCACTTTGGGATAAGTTGCTGTCAGAGCACCCTCCCCCTAAACGTACCTCTAGAGTAACGGGTTTTAAGCCGACAGAGACTAGCCAGGGTTCTGTATCGTCTGTGGATACGTCTAAACGCCCGAGAGAGCCTACTCCCCCGGCAGCCACCTCCTCGTCGCAGGCGAGATCGAGGTCAAGGTCACCTCTCAGACAGCGGTCTTCAAGTCGGGCCTCTTCCCCGGCGAGTAAGAAGTGTAAGACTGAAGCTTCCCCCAGTGGTCATGGTGGTGATTCTTCCATACCTAGGTCTAGTTCGCGGTCACACCGTAGCCACAAATCCTCCAAAAAGGATTCCCATAAGAAGTCCTCTCGACATTCTACTAAGTCTAGTGCATCTCATCGTACCTCTACACCTGAAAATGTTTCTGTTACAGCCTCAGAGTATAGTGAAGCGCCTGTCCCTAAACAAGATTTACCTATTGATATTTTAACCCTAGAAACGGAAAGTTCAGGAAATTCAATAATTGAGAATGTTTCAGACTCTCAAGAGAGCGTAGGCCAGAGCCTCGGTGTTTGGCGGTTTGCTCAGCCAGGGTCTGACCATCCACGTCCGACTCATACGAGTCACACAGTAGCCGATGTCCACAGGGACGCGGCGACCCCATCCTCTATCACTGACTTATCTTGGAAACAAGGTGCCCCTGCCTCGGCGGGGTCTTCTCAGGAGGATCGGGAGGAACAAGATGAAGTGTCATTAATTTCAGATAGGGATGGACAAGGGTCAGGCTCAGGCCTGGACGCCGCCCATGATAATACTGATTCACCTGAAAGTTCTGCATCTAACCAGTTTGTTACAGCACAAGAAATTGATGGGTTACTTACTCATGCTCTATCAAAATTCTTTAATCAACAACGAGAAAACCCCACAATGGACTTGGGGGCTCCCTTGACAAGTTCTGCGGTACGGCCTCTGATAACGTCAATCGATTTATCTAAGATTCCTAACCCTCCTACTCTGTCACCGGCAGGGAGCTCTAAGCCAGCTACGGCGGCATTCACTACGTCAAATGTCAGGGTCATTACGGATGTTAATCCACCCCCTCTAGACAAAGCGCCTCTTAGAAAGGTAGCTATGCCCCTGCTTTATGGGCCAGACGAGTCATGGGTCCCTTTGAACCCCTCTAAGCCAGAGCTTGCCCAGCCTACCTTGTCAGGGGAACTCCCGGTACCACGTGAGTGGTTTATCCAGGGAAATAAGTCAAAGAAATTAAGGGCATTGGATGCCTTGGGTAATGTTTTGGACGTAAATATCAAGGCTATACCTAGTTATTATCATCAGGATTATTTTGTTTATGCATCTAAGCCTGCTTTACCCCCTGCCTCAGCTTCAAAACTTTTTTCAGACTGGTCTAAGCTGGATGGGTTTAATGATATTAAGGCTTTGTCGGCTCTTACTCCTGAACTAGATTTACAGACCGTCACAGACGAGACAGCTAATCCAGTGTTGAAGGTGGGACAGTTGGGACCAGGACCTTGGGTGGATTGGGAGGTAGAGGCTCAAAACTTTGCAACCACTTTCACTTCTAAATCTTCCCACCAGATCCCTCAGGATACACATTCATGGTTCTCCATGCCGGTAGGTTCTGCCGGCGGAGTTCCGTCAGCTTTATTTTCTTTTCTAGCTGCCCCTAAGATTAATCTTTGTGAACTAAACGAACCATTCACTACCCCTACCCCTTCTCATCTAGACAGAGAATTTAGGCTAAGGGGAAAAGCTTTCCGCCTGTTTTCACAGTACATAGTTTCTCAACAGGTGGCTAAGTCTTTACTCAGGTCTACTCAGGCAATCGCAGACGCGGATGCTCGAAGATCAGTTGAGTTATCCCGGCGTCTGATTCTTCAGTCGTCGATTCAATCCTTAGGTGACATACGCACAGCCTTACTTGAGGCGGTGCGAGCACGACAGGATCTTAGGATGTCATTAGTTCGCAAGCTGCCTGATCGCATTGCTAACCAGGTGGTAATGTCCCCAGTACTTACGCCTTCTTTAATGTCCCCTGATGTATGGCGAACAGTGTTTAACATGGCACAGGCCGTGAAGCACAGTCCCGCACAGGCTAAGAAACCTGCATTTAACTTCCCCAAACCTAAGCCTCCTACTAAAGCTCAGCCAGGGGGTTCTAAGCCGTTTCTTCCGCCTAAGTCCTCCCAATCCCCCCTGGGTCAGTTCAGGCATAGACAGAGAGGGTTTTCAGGACAGAGGGGACGCGGCCAGTATAAGCCGGGGCAGGGCCAGTCTTCGGCCCACACCAGCCAGCCGGCGAAGCGTCCAACACCACCAAACCCACCATAAAAAAACTAAAGTCTTTCTCACTCCCAGTGCCTGTCTTAGAGCCGGAGGAACCGAGGGAAGTACAGCCGGCGAACCCTTGTCTGCTAACTGGGTCGTTCCGAACGTGTCACCAAGCATGGCCGTTAAAAACCTGGGCACGGATGGTGGCACGCAAAGGCATCACTTGGCAGTGGCTCCGGCGACCTCGCTTACGTCAGCCGACAACGGCAAATTGTGTTTCATTAGAGGTGGAGTCGCTGGTCCAGGAGATGATTGCCAAGAATGTCATCATCCCGGTCCCTCCAGATTACCCTGTATTCACGTCAAAACTGTTTTTGGTTCCCAAACGGGACAGTGTTCAGATGAGGCCGGTCGTAGACCTGTCTTATCTGAATCTTCACATTTACAACGAGTCTTTCAGAATGTTAACAGTTCATCAAATCAGGCTAACACTTCCGCCGGGAGGCTGGATGTGTTCCCTAGACCTGACAGACGCCTATTGGCACGTGTCGGTCAACAAAAGATTTCAAAGGTTTCTGGCCTTGAGGATCAGGCACCAAAATTTTGTTTTTCAGAGGATGCCGTTCGGTTTGAACCTAGCACCTCGATTATTCACGAAACTAGTCCGGCAAGCCCTGATGCCGTTGTTAAAAACAGGGAATCAGAGTGTTGTGGTATCTAGACGACTGGCTGGTGGTGGCAGAGACACAACAATTATGCATAAAACATGTCAATATCATTTTAAATCATGTCAAAACTCTAGGCTTCAAGGTAAATCTGGTAAAGTCAAACCTTGTTCCCTCAAGAGTAATTCAGTGGATAGGGCTGGTCTGGGACACCGCCGCTCTCACTCTGAGTCAGAGTGTGGACAATCGCAACAGGTTTCGCAGGAAACTGTTCAGGTTTCTTCACAGTCTGACTACGACACGAAGAGTCTGGGAGTCTCTGGTCGGCTCTCTCAACTGGATTCAGCTAACTGTCAAGTTGGGCCGGTTGAAAGTAAAACGATTAATATTGGAAGGCAACAAATATTTCCCACTCTTACCGGCGGGAAAATTATGGCCCATACCAAAATTAATCCACACCTTACTAGCGGTCTGGGCGAAGAGGGAAACATTGCACTCAATCATGTCATGGACCTCTCCTCCTCCAACGGTATGGGTAGACACGGATGCGTCAGGCACCATAGGGTGGGGATTTCAGTCAAATCAGGGGCACCAGGGTCAGGGACTTTGGTCCCACTTAGAAATCTCTCACATAAATGTCAAAGAGTTACTAGTCCCCTTATATTTCCTTCAGGCTCACGGCCCGGCGTTACGGGGCAAGTCAGTGGCCTTCAGAATGGACAATCTGAATGCAGTTCACTGTATTCAGAAACAAGGGTCAACGAGGTCAAGGAAGTTGCTACTCGTGTCGGAAGAGATTTTTGTTCTAGCCACCAGTCTAGATATTTATCTTCACGCATCTTATCTCCCAGGCGTAGCGAACGTCTGGGCAGACGCTCTGTCCCGGAGACAGAGCACGACAGTAGAATGGGAGCTCAAGCAACCCATTTTCGACCTAATGATTGCGGAGCTCTCCCATCCACAAGTGGATCTTTTTGGGTCCGAGGAGACTCACAAGCTCCCTCTATACCTCACCCGCCGGGCGATAACACCGGCAGGGGGGCCAGACGCCCTAGTGACAGACTGGAACAGATGGAGCTCCATCTATCTGTTTCCGCCGCCAAATGCGTCACTAATGTGCCACGTAGTGAACAAACTACGAGTTTATCGAGGCTTAGTCTCGCTAATCGCGCCCCTGTGGCCGGCGCAGGTGTGGTACCAGCAATTAATAATGTGGTGCCCGGACCCGGTATCGCTCCCGGTCGGGTACTTCCACTTAGACACGATTGGCAACCTAGAGACCTCGCTGACTTTTGCATTATGGACATTCAGGAGGCGAAGTGGCTAGCACCATACGGTAGGGATGTGACCAATAAATTGCTCAATCAATATACTCAGTCTACTAAGCGACAATATCAATCTCATTGGAAAGCTTTTACTTCTTGGATTGTTAGAACGGAACAAACTGTACCCTCAGTGGCATTGGTTTTTAATTACTTGAACTATCTGTTTGAGCAGAAACGTTTATCTGTGGTAACTTTGAAGAATCACTTAACTGCGATTAGAGTGCCCTTTTTCGACCTTACAGGTCTATCCATACCGGTGGCGGAGGAAACAGGATTTATGAGAGCGTGTTTTAAACTCCGCCCACCTCCCCGTCAGCTCATGCCTACTTGGTCTCTGGACAAAGCTTTGTCTTTACTTCATTCTCGTCTGTATCAAAATACTGCAGACTTTGCTTTAATCTTAAAGAAGGCAGTTTTCCTTTTGGCTTTGGCCACCGGAAACAGAGTGTCTGAGCTGGCGGCGATGAGCAACACACCTAATTGTCTTAGGTTTGGTAGACTTAATGATTCAATTTCCATTGCACCCTCCCCGGCGTTTGTAGCCAAGAATGAGCATAGTGCACACGTGTTTTCTGAGTTCACGGTGCCGGCGTTAAAAAGGGGAAAGGTGCATCATAATTTATGTCCAGTGCAAGCTCTAACCAAATATTTGAGAATAGCTCCTCATAACCCCCAAGGTGCTTTATGGGTAGCGAGTACGGGTAAACGCTTACTTAAACGGCGATTAGCCTCTCTTCTGGTAGAAGTCATTAAAGAGAGTAATCCCGGCGTTGTGGGTAGGGCCCACGATTTACGCAAGTGGGCGGCCTCTTTACGTTTCCTGAAAAACTTTTCAGTTGAAGATATTGCGTCCACACAGTTGTGGGCGTCTAATCATACGTTTCTCTCTAGATACTTGTCAGTTGCTCTAGACAAACCTTCCTTACCATGTATAGCTTTAAGGCAGAGGGTCTAGGTGGCCCTGCAATCACTTATGTTTATTTTCACGGAAGGGGGGGGGGGGGGGTGCAGTCAGTTGACATAGGACACCCTAGACCCCGCCGGAGTATGAGAGCTGTGATACAATTTAAGGTTAAAATTTGATATGAAAATTTCTCTGCGAGAATTTGTGCTAGTACAAAGTTTAGTACAAAACAACGGTGTTGTTATAGTAATTTTAGCTGCGAAAGCAATGTAATATTAGTTCAATGGAGTTCATTAGCAATTGATCTCCACATGTATTTTGGGGTTTATGATGTGCACATATAAACTTATAACTTATTATTTTTGTCACCACTCGTTGAGTGGGGTGCCTTTTGTAACTACAGATCTGTGTTCAGAATCTTCAGGGTTACCCATTTTTGTCGGGCAGGCTTCTTTGAAGCACGCACCTGCCTGAACCCCTTTTTCTTGTATATTTCCGGCCTACGCCGTATTAAATACATTTTTCAAAAAGTAAGAATACTATGTGGTTGTTTTTATTATCTGCTTTTCTAGAGTTATGATATGATTACGAATGTCCCCCTCCAGTCTTAGATATCAGGCATGTTCGTCAATGATGGAGGGGCCACTAATAAATTATAGGTTTGACTCCTGTAAGGAGATAAAGAAAACCTAATATTTAGTAGTGGCCCCGTAATCATTGACGACTGGGGCCCTCCCGACCGTCCCCTTCCCATTCGTTGATGTATTAAGGATTTTGGTTTACTTGATATGTCAGTGAAGGAGGAATGACGCCTGATTCAGCGTCTGGTCAGAAATCCACACAAGTACATCCACGATATGATGGAAAGCTTATTGGATAGTTATTCTTATTTTCTTTTTGTTTTAATTTTTTACGAAGTTTTTTCGTAGTGAGAACCCAATTCATAATGACTGAAGCCATGAGTGAGGTCGCGTGTGCTCATGATGAAGGCTCCTCAGTTTTAAATGCTCTGCGCGGTAGATTCAAACTACGGCGGATTAGTGTTTGAAGAGGATGCCTTATGTAATAGGCATGTTCGTCAATGATTACGGGGCCACTACTAAATATTAGGTTTTCTTTATCTCCTTACAGGAGTCAAACCTATAATGGTGCGACAGCCAAGTTACATTGCATTGGTTGCGTAGTACGAAGAAGCTTCCTGTGTATGTCGAGACCCGAGTTGACGAAATATAATCCCTTCTTCCGACTGTAGAATTCCGGTACGTGTCCTCTAAAGAAAATCCTAGTGACTTACTTTCTAGAGGTGTTTCGGCAAAACATCTGAAATCTGTGTTTTGGTGGGAGGGGCCCATGTGGCTCCGAAACGAAGACGAGTGGCCAAAAGACATACTACCAGATGACCCAACGCCAAAAATAACTAACCATGTCATTGGGACCAATGATGACCAGGACACACAGTTATGGAACTGGGAAAAATATGGCAGTTATGAGAAATTAATTCGGGTAGTTGCATGGACTATTCGATACAAGAATAATTTGAATGCAAAAATTAAAGGGATGTCTCCCACAGACTGTGCCCTCTTCAGCATTAAGGAACTAAAAGTAGCAGAAAAGATTGTAACTCAAAGATGCCAGCAGGAATGCTTCCCAAAGGAGTACGAGATGCTGTCTGGTGACAAGGGTACTCACAATAATTTGGTAAACCAATTAGGACTTGTCATGAAAGGAGGTTTAATTGTATGTGAAGGTAGATTGAAGTTAGCGGCTCTTCCGGATTCATGGAAATATCCGATACTACTGCATTCCAAACATCCTTTCACTACCATGCTCATTATTATGTGCCATCGTGTCTGTTGTCACTATGGAGTCAATCACGTTGTCGCATATATACGGCAAAGGTGGTGGATTCCTAAGATAAGACAAGCTGTAAAACAAGTGACCAGTAAGTGTACAACCTGTCATAAAATACAGGGTAATACCTACGCGAAAGCTAGAGTACCTCCCCTGCCAGACATCAGGACTACTCCAAGAGATCCCTTCGAGGTCACAGGGGTCGATTATTCAGGAGCAATTACTGTCCGGTTCTCACCCAACAACAAGGCTTATATGCTATAATTTACGTGCACTACTACCAGAGCTATTCACATTGAAGTAGTTAGCAATATGACCTGTGACAGCTTTATCCATGCATTCCGGAGATTTTGTAGTAGGCAGGGATTTCCACAGATAATGTTAAGCAACAATGCTGCTACATTTGTAGGAGCTTCCAGACACTTGGAAGACATCCAAAGCGATCCCAGTCTTCAGGCTTTTCTTACCGAAATCCGATGTTATTGGCGTTTTATACCAGCATGTGCGCCTTGGTTCGGAGCTATTTGGGAGAGAGCCATACGTATTGTGAAGGCTGGGCTTAAAAAGGTACTAGGTCGTGCTCTAGTCTCCTTTGAGGGACTAACTACTGTCCTATTGGAGCTGGAGGCTACCATGAATGTTCTACCTTTAACATTATGTCTCAAGTGATATACAAATATACAAAAATACATACTTTTTGTATATTTATACTTGATATAGACAGATAACCTGAATTTAAAGGCGATAATAGGGTTGGGTGGTAGCTAATAACTACCGTGTTTGATAGAGGAGCACTAATGGTTTGGTGATTCTCACGGTAGCTTGTCCGTTTCTTATTCATTAATGTGTGACTGTCTCGTTTTTTGGAGTAAGGGGTCGGGCGCAAGTTGGACTAGATAATAGTCCATCAGGCGCCTGGCCCGGGGAGACGATTAATATGAAGGGTGCGCCTGGAAGTGTGGTGGGAGGGCTTGTGGCTTTGGCTCCGCTGTATGTCTACCTGCCGAGATCGGAACCTCTCCGGGTGGTCGGGGGCCGGGGGAGTGCTGGAGCGACCTTGGTGACCCGGGTCTCTGGGTCTTCTCCTGGGTGACCTGGATGTGTGTGAGTTTGTGCTTTTTATCTGTGTTTATTTGTTGTTTTATGTTGTTTTTGTGTTTTCCCTGTTCTTGCTCTGTCTTGAGTCGGCTACCCCCAAAATGGGGATTGGGCCTGAGCATATAGATAGATAGATAGAATGTGTGACTTTAACCTCATGACACAGGGACAAGTGGCTTATTTCTACACTTTTGGTAATGCACTATATTGACGAAAATTAGGGCACGGTGTGAAAAAAGCTGTGTCAAAATATCATACTGATCCAACTGTTTGTTAATAAGTTATTCCCGAATAAACAATGTAACACGGCCTCTGAAACCCACAGTAGTAGAGACACGTGAATAGGTTACAAATATGTGAATCCTGTATGAGGAAGGGGGGAGGTAGGAAGGAAGGAAGGGAAGCAATGCCCTCTCACTGTCTGAGTTTGACGTCTATGGGGAGAAATCGGCCATCTCTTCTTATTACACATAATTTTAGTTCCCTCCAATCAATATTTTGCCCGTTAGGGCGAGTTATAAAGAGTGCAAATATGCGTATTATGCCCAGAGAGAGAGAGAGTGAGAGCATGGAGATAGAGAGGGGAGGGGAGGGGTATGAAGAGATAGAGGAGGGAAGGATATAATAGTGACATGCTGTAGGCAACGAAAAGGAATGCTCTCTCTCTCTCTCTTTAGCACAGATATTAATACCTAACATTTGTGCAAAAAATTCATTTCAGCTTTCCGAAGGCAAATAAGTACTTCCGATAAATATCTAGCCTTGTATTTAAATCATGAATCCTGTTAGATGTTATTACTTAACCCTTAATTAGCGGCTCACCACATAAGTCGAGTTAAATAAAGCTGGACTATGTGGCGGCGCTCGACATAGGTCGAGTGGCAATTTCAGCACGTAATGTTGCTGAGAGAGAGAGACAAGTGGTGGCAGGAGACTAGCGAGCGTATGACTGCTCCAGACCACCGCGGCGAACCTACTGACACGAATCTCAGCTCCCTCCTCCCTCTCTCACTCGCTACATACTGAATTATATGGGGAAAGTACCGAAATACATGCTTTTTGCACTCGCGTTGCACGGTTATTGCAAGAAAACTAGCCATCATAAAAGGATCGTTATGGTGTCATTCGAAAGCTCTGTTTATGCCCTTTCAGGGATAGGTACTTGTTTTACGTTCTGGGTCTTATTTAGGCATGAAAATGATCACGTAAACAGCCCTATGCTAAAACGCTGGGCGGTACATATAAATAAACCGCATAGGCCGCTCGTAAGGTGTTAACCCTTTATGGACAGGGGCATTTGTTGTTGTTGTTGTTGTTGTTCCCCAAGCTGCCTGGCCGAACAGCCCCAAGGCCCCGAGCAAGGCCAAGGTCATAACCGTGCGCCCCCACAGAACCCTCACTGCCGACCACAATAAAGCCTGGGTGACCGAAGCCACTCCATGGCGGGGAGCTGAGGAGGGTGCGGAAACGCCCGGGAAACCAAAGCCCCCACCCAGGGCCCTGTGCCCCTCAGCAATTATGAAGAGAAAGTTGAGGGGCAAAGGAAAAAATGTGACGCTTTGGCTTCCAATCTAGGTAGACTGGGAATCCACGGAAGAGACGCCGTCACTTGAGATCTAGAAAATATAAAAGTAAAAGTAAAAATTTTCTACCAAGAAAAATTTACAGTCAGAGTAAGCTATGGGTATGGCAGAGATCGCTCAGTTCTCACTCTGATAGACCAGCCCATCACCATTACCTGTGTGGCGGGCATATTTACCCTAAACTAGTTTCATTCCATGCTCCTTTTCATGCATAAACAAGAGCCAGAGCGTAATCCAATTATGTATCCGTGAAAGGGCGATAATAGAGCTTTTTAATGACACCTGAATCATCCTTGTACGACCAAGGGTTCGCTTGCAACGATCGTCCAACACGAGGGGAAAAACCCTAAAATACGGTAATTTCCCGAGATATTACCTTGCCCCGCGAGGCCAGGCAAGTGTAGGGGTGTAATAATGACATCAGTTACCTCGCTAGGTCCAGGCCAAGCGGTCAGAGCCCCCCTGCGGTCCTCCCAACGCGTGGACTCTCTCTCAGAGCCGATACTGTGCTCAAAATCCCACCCGAATATTGTCGGGACCCGCTGAATAGGCCATGGTTCTCTCACCCAACAATTGTCGAGACCCGCGGGGTAAGTGTTAATAGGGACATGTCTAAGGGTTACATTTATACACAGGATAATATAAATTATGTAAATACAAACTTCAGACCATAATTTTTCGTCGAGGTGAGGGAGGGAGGTGGGTAAGTGTCACATATCACAGTCTGGGGAGGAGGAAGAGGTGTGTGCAGTACTGCCAATTTTTAGCGCTAGATTTAGAGGTCTTTACTTCAATCTAGCAGGCATTATTTTTATAATATTTTCTAAGAGACATTGACTAGGGATAATTTGAAAATTTCAGACATTCTAGTCATATTACATTAAACTTGCAAAACAAACAAACCAGAACTCTTTAGAGAATGCGGCATTATGCTAGCATTTTTTGACTGTAGGCAACATGCTAGCGACTATAGAGAACGGATCTAGCGGTATTTTGTGGTAACACTTGACTTAGGGTTGAGGGAGGAGGGTTAAAATACGAGTCACACAGGCAATTGTCAAAACTTTGAAGGTCCAGATCATTGTTATCAAAGTAAGCATTTGGCAAAGTAAGGAATTGTTAAAAACCTCAGCCAATACTCTGCTATTCACCAAAAATAAATTTGAATTATCACTACTATTTGGTAGGGTAGGTATATATAGGTACGTTTGTTAGATAATTGGTGGAATTCGTAGGGGCTCGAACTATTTTGAGAGAGTTAAATTTAATAAAATGTATGGATCTGAATGATGAATCGGAATAATATTAAGCAATACTAGGGGATGCAGGGAAGCCTAGACTGAAGACTGAAAACGTTGTGTGGGTACCGAGTACGGTATTAAAGTTATTTATGAATAGAGAGTTTTCAATGCTGCGGCCAAGCTGTTCCACCAATTTCTATTCATTTAGTACCAAAACGTTCGGATATTGTGAGCCTCACCCAACCACGCAAACATGGCTTTGATCATCTGCGTAGTTCTCAAGATATGGATTTTTAAGTGTATTTCGAGTTTTCTTCAAGATTGCCGAAAAATAACCCACGTGCAAAGCAAAACTTTTTCCATAACATTTGCGGAGCATTAGTCCATATGCCAAAGCCCAATCTTTTTCTGTGAGTGGGAGAGACGGTATTTAAGTTTTAAATTGTTCGGGAAAACGGCTGCCACGGACCTGTTTGGCTGCCATTTTGGAGTTGCTCAATACAAAAATGCACCTTGTGTGAAAGTTTGGTCCCGATCCGAAAAGCGGTTCCGGAGTTATTGCGCAAAAACCGGCGTGGAAAAATAATTTAGAAGAATAAGAAGATTTAATTATTACAATAGGGGTTCCCCGCTAGGGCTCGAACCCCTAATAATGGTAAGTGGAACAAGAGGAAGAAAGGAAATATAAAGAACAAGAAAATAAACACGACAAAGTGAAAAATAAGAAACTGAGATGTAGGAAGTAGAGAGAGAGAGATATACATAGCTACACTGGCCACACAGACCTTATGATCCCAGCGAGGTGGTCAGGACTTCTAGTTGGGATAGCAAACCCGATAGTAAGCTAAGTGTAAAGAAAGGAAACCAAAGAATAAGGCTCTCTCCCCACCCTCCGGCCCTCGTGCAATTGCCGTACATGAACACAGAAGTGAATAACCATGCAGGGGTTGGAAACTGCCTGAAGGAATTTAAGGAATAGTTGGAAATCGAAGGGAAATTTCATGCAATCCTTCAGCTGTAGCCATGTATACACACACCTTTTTCTCCTTCACTCTCTTCAACTGTAGCCATGTATACACACACCTTTTTCTCCTTCACTCTCTTCAACTTGCCAGATCGTTCTATCATTAGTTATTACCAACTCCATCCCAATTTATCTGTGGTATGAGTCTAGCCTTTACTTGAATATATCTATTGTGACACTGTCTACTACTTTATTAGGGAGCTTATTCCACTCACTAACTACACTGTAGGTGAATAAATGTTTTGTTTTATCTAGGTTCGCTTTCTTGCCTATTAATTTGAATCTGTTTCCTCTTGTAGAACTCTCTTTGGATATCTAAAATATATTATGGAGGTTAATGTTACTACTGTATATCCTTTTATGGTGGTGGTGGGCTGGATCTATCAGAGTGAGGGTTGGTGTCCTGTACTTCCCATAGCTGGCTCTGACTGTACCTTTATAATTATTCTTATTTCTAACTTTTTTTGAGAGAGTGTTGAAGGCAGTGGGGCTATAATGGTGTGCCCCATGGTTCCCGAGTGTCTTACTCTCACAGCCCACTGGCACAGGTTGGCCTTTCTCTCTCTGGCGTAGAAATGCGGCGACCCCACCGCCTGCCACTTTGGTGGTGCAATCAGATTCTGGAGCAGTGGACCACTGGTTCCTATCTTCAGAAAATTCCTGTGCTTGGTATGCTTCCAGCCAGGGCCCCACTGGGGTAAATAAAATAGCAAGACAGTGGTGGAACTGCCATCCGAGTGAGGGACTGCTCTGGGTCTGCTCCTTCAATGTACATGGTCATAATCCACTTAGTGCAAATGGCACTATGGAGTGGGTCAGTCGGGGCATGTCTGGGGGCCTGGAGGCAGTTTCTGCCACGGCCATCCGTTTTGGGGGCGCTTCCTCTGGAAGCGGGGCGTCAGATTTGATGATGATGATGAATCCTTTTATAATTTTAAACACCCTATTAGTTGTTCTATTGTCCTCCGTTTGTAAAGTGAAAAGAAATAAAGTTCTCCTTATCTCTCGTTGTATGGTTTATTTTTTAATGATGGGATCAATTAAGTTGCTCTTCACTGTGCGGATTCCAGTTTTTCTGTGTCATTATGAGCTATGGAGACAAGAACTGCACAGCATAGTCCAGGTGTGGTCTGATTATACTATAATATAATGGTATAATTAGGTCTGCTGTGATAATGCTGTGATAATGTATGAGTCGATATGGTATTTTTTCTGTTAACTAACGCAAAGCATTTTAGTTCATCTATCTTGTTTCTAATCGAACATGCATTGAAGGAAAATACTTGAGGGAGGTATATGATTTGGGTATTGTTTGAGTTAGTCGTTTATTTTGGGCAACTGTTGTCGGTCTGTTTTTAGTTTGAGAGTTCAAGGTCAAGGAGGGATTATTTACGGTCAATGGTTGGGTACGATTATTTGCGGTTGGCTGATTTGAGGAGGGGGGGGGGGGGGTGGTAATTACAGTATTTGCGGGGGTGAGTGCATTTTTTTAATGGGTAGCAGAGGGGGAAGGAGGTCTTTAGGTCAATAATTCTCCAGATTACTCAGAGAAGGTGTTTCCGACTTAGTGGGGCATTCCTGGACTTTGTATACAGTTGTCCTCAAAATACCACTCAGAAGAAGAGAGAGAGTGAGAGATAATTATTTAGTAACCCGATCTAGGAAAGGTCCTTTCTAATTTGCTTACAAGTGTTGGGTTTTATTTATGATAAAATAGTATTCATTGTTGAGGAAATTACAGTAATAATATGAGGCGCTTCAATTGTTGTCCATACTTAGTGTACTCAAACTAGTATGAACAGTCTCGATGTTACGTAATCTGGGTTGATGTAGCGTTACGTATCTTTCCGTAGTCTTAAGTTGAACGCTTCCATAACCTTGGTCGAACGTTCCAGGATTGGGTAGAATATATTATTCTATAATAGTATATGGGAAAGTATTGTAGGATTATAATTCCCATATATATATATATATGTGTATTATTTAAGATTGTTTATAAGTATCTCATTGTAAAGAAGATGGGATACATTTTCCATATGTTATGCGCGTGCGCGGTATGTCACGACAGAGACGAACATAACGCGCTCGCTCACTCTCCAACCAACCTCCGTCCCAGCTACACACGCTAAGCTTCTTTCTTCTAGTTAATTCACCAGGTGTTTTCGCTTCACTTTTCATCTCATATTCCATATAGTCACTACATCATCATCTTTGTTAATTAGCACAACTTAACGTAAATATCTAGCCTATCCTAGCCTATTGTAGCCTCTTTTCATACTTTGTTTACTAACCACTTCCAGTTATCTAGCCTATTTTCCGCCATCCTCCAATCACCAGCTGAGTTCATGAAAAGGTAATTATATTTCTATATAGTTAATATTTATTCAATATCAAATATACAGTCCACTTATCTAAATTAGCCATATAATTGGTCCTTCGACCTTTCACTAGTTTGCCCCCCCCCCTTTTTGTGTTGGTGGTGGCCTAGCCTACGTGGTTATATATTTTTTTGTGCCGTATTTGCGTCTATCCCTCATGGCCCAGGGCTTTTGGCGTCATGGTGCCGCGGGTGGTGGGGTAGGGGAAGATTATCCTGCGGTGGTTGTTAGGCCTATGTACCCAGGCCCAATTAGGAAGGTGGCAATTTTGGGCCACTCCTACGTCGGGGATTTGTACGTGGACCAAGCCGTCCACAGGCCTTTCTTTTCAGTGACTCCTCTGGCCGCCCCAGGTGCCCGCGTCAGCACCTTGAGATCAACAGTAGCCTGGGGTCAGTTTTTAGTGCTGAGGCCCGACTTGACCTTCTTGGTGATAGGAGGAAACTAAATAAGGAGCGGGGTCAGTCCGAGAGGGATTGCGGAGGGGATTGAGGTCCTAGCTGAGGAGGTGGTGCGGCTCTCGGGAGGAGAAGTCCGGGTGATTGGGGTAGAGAAGCGACAGGCTCCACGAGGGGTCTCTACGGACGAGTTTAATCGCATAAGAAATGCGGTTAACCGATGGCTAAAGCGCCATATCCCCTTCACCCGGGAGCGCTATCAGTCGATGAATACCTCTGAGGCTGACTTCAGTCCCGACGGGGTACACCTCACGCACGAGGCATCAAAGCGTCTCTATTCGGAGATCTTGGCCACCTGTCGTCGGTGCTTTATGCAAGACGAATTTGCCATGGTTGCCAGGTCATACGACGAGATGTTTGCCCACCATGACGTTAGAGTTGATCAACACAATCAGTATAGCCTGGAATAGTAAGCCTTCAAATCGGTACAGTATATTAATTAAATTTTGATTGTAAAACCTTTAGGCCCAAATTATATGAGGCGTTCATTCGCGGAACGTGTTGACCGCCCAAAATAAAAAACCGAGTAAATCGCGTCTGAAGTTTGCCGACTTATAAAAAGCTGTAACTATCAGACCCGATTAAGGAGAGAGGTGACAGTGTTATCAAAATGTTCGGAAAATAGTATCTAGCCACGTACCACAAAAAAAATAATAATAAATTGCTTGTAATTTATCGCAGAACATGATAATTGCCCAAAATAAAAAAAGGAGTAAATCGCGTCTGAAGTTTGCCGTCTTATAAAAATCTGTAACTATCAGACCCGATTAAGGAGAGAGGTGACAGTGTTATCAAAATGTTCGGAAAATAGTATCTAGCCACGTACCACAAAAAAAATAATAATAAATTGCTTGTAATTTATCGCAGAACATGATAGTTGCCCAAAATAAAATAAAAAATAAATCGCGTCTGAAGTTTGCCGACTTATAAAAAGCTGTAACTATCAGACCCGATTAAGGAGAGAGGTGACAGTGTTATCAAAATGTTCGGAAAATAGTATCTAGCCATGTACCACAAAAAAAATAAAAATAAATTGCTTGTAATTAATAGTAACGTGAGTGTGATTGAAATAATCCCATGATTTTATAACCCCATATCAATTCAATACTGTAGAAACGTTGAGAAAAAGCAAATGTATAACAATAAAACATAAATAATATTATCAGTGAATAATAATAAGACATGGAAGAGTAGGGTAAGATAATAGAAACATAATTTTATAAAATTAATAAGCGATAATAAAGATTAGAAAATGGAGGAAGACATGGTGAATAATAATGAATAAGTAAAACACAAGAATAGAGTAATAATTTTGCTACTTTAATGTTATTGATTTATTATTATAGAAAGTAAGCTAGTATTAATGTTAATTAATTAATTTGGGATGTTTTATTCAGCTTGGGAAGGACATGATTTTACAAAATTTTAATCTAAGGAAGGAAGGAATTTGATGGCTAGTTACTATAATGTTCTTGTGTAAAGATTGCTATTGTTTAACAATTTGACCTTACTAAAATGCATTATTACTCTATTCTATTGTTACATTTATATATTCATACTCACCGAGTAGTCAGGCAGTGTCGCTATCACTGTCACTATCATCTGCATACTCTTGCAGGTTGTCATCAATATCAGAGGAGTCAGAGTTGTTGTCCAAGGCTGGTCTAGCTGCTCTACTGAGGTCCCTCTGCATACGAAAAAGTTCGTGGTAATACTCCGAGTGGATTGGCGGAATGTAGGATAGCAGGTCGTGGACGGCTTGGAGTTTGTCAGCTTGAAGTTTGATGGCAGCTGGGTACTTGGGGGTGAGTGGCACTCGTGACAGATTAAAGGCCGATGGAGCATACTTGGCTTTACCTGGCATAAGCCTGAGACAATGCAGAGGCCCCTCGTAGCCTCGAGACAGCTGATACCCATCCCTATATTGCAGAGTAAAGCAGAATCGGCGACATTCAGAGAATAGGAGTGGCTTGGCGGGTGTACGGTGAGTTATGACACTTTGCAACAGGTCTAAGTTTAGAAAGTCCTCTCTCACCATGGGAATGACCTTGTTACCTGCGTGGACCGCACGCTCAATCACCTTGATATAGTGTTCAAAATCATAGATGTTCCCCTCAACCCTGAAGCACTTTTCTATGTTCCCAAAAGCCCTGTCACACGCCATGTAACTATGTCCTGGGATGAGGAAATAATGGACCACTTCCTGAAGACGGCGACTGTGCAGTTCGTAAAGATGGCAGAGCATGATATTAATGTTCTTATTCTGTCCACCACAATTGTCACTGAATAGTATAAGCTTGCCAAAATCACCATGACGCAGTACTTCATTCTCGATCCACTTTTTGATGCACGAACCCACCTCGACCGAGCCACGCCCACCTGTCACCTCATCCCACACGAAGAACTGGTTTTCACCGGTCTTGAGGTTGGAAATGCATAAATTGTACAGCCAGACTTTCTTCTTATAGTAGGCAGCATTAGTGGTGAGACGAGGTATTGGCTGTGTCTGTTGGAGGTCCAAGGCTATGACACGAGTATCATCGTCCCTGTCCTGCCCCAGAGTCTTCATAAGTGTTTGTGCCTGCCGTGCCATCGCCAGGTGTTCATCAAGTTCAGCCTGCAAGATTGCCTTATCTGCGTCATTACTGGCATGTTTCAAAGTGGCCTTAGCTAGGTCACAGGTCGAGCAAGTATCAGTATTTGGTGGTGAGAAGGAGAGTTCTTTACTTTTGAAAACTTTCCGGTAATAACTTTCCTTGACTACGCTGTTGTTAGGATAATTCTCAGCCATCCAGGTAGAATACAGGTGGTACATCCGGCTTAAACTCAACGATGTCTCTAGGTACCGCAAATTGGGCGATTTGGCTCTGCTATAATGGCTGGTAACGCTGGGGAATGATGCAATGTGTTTGTGCACACGCTTTGCATCAGGACCTGCAATGGTGACACGGTTCTTGTGTTGCCCGCGGCCGTCTCTCTTCGGTGTACCAGTGTCACTCACGTGGGTCAGGGCATTCTCTAATCTTGTCCTACCTATGGCTAAAATGTTGATGAAGGCTGTCTTGCAAACCTTATAAGTTGTAGACTGGTAGGAGAGAGTAAATTTGCGGGTGCATGACCGATGGGGACCAAGGTTGTTGATGTCGGCAGGCTTTCTTCGTCGTTTCACTGGCACTGACAGAACGTGTTTCTGAATGAAGGTATTCTGGACTAACCAATCTCCAGTTTGCCAGAAGTTATTGTGGATTGCTTGGCGGATAGGTTCAGCAATTTTATCGTAGCATCCATCATTGCAAGGCGGCCCAATAACTCTAGCATTCACTGTATTTCCTGTTTGGCGGCTGACATATTCCTTCCCAGTATTTCTCTTGTTCCTGGCGATTATTTCAGACCAATTGTCCGGGTTACACCTCTTTTTTATAGGTGGGGGTGGGCTCCCACTATCACTCTCACTTTCACTATCACTCATTGTTCAGGGAAGCACTGCAACACGGTCAAAACGGCACAAAAACAACACCAGGTGCAAGGTAAATGATCCGTACGGCGTGAGAGCTGAGCTAGACTGTATTGTGGCGGGAGAACAGAGAGCAACATGCGCCGTGAGTGGCTGAGCTGGCGCCCACGCGGTACCATAGCCGGGCTGTCATTGGCTAGCTGAACACACGCTGCCTGGGTGGCGCGTATCCCCCTATGCGATGCAGAGACTAGGGCTAGGCAAACGCCCTGTCAACACGGATGAAAGTGCGTCGTACTTTATGCGATTTTCAACCATGTTGACATTCTCAAATATAGCTCCCTACCGCGGCTCCAGATTCGAGAAGGTTGTGGCAATATAATGCGATAATATAACGGCTTTTGCCAGAGGTGGCGGTTATCACGTTCCGCGAATGAGCGCCTCATATAACACTTGATTGGCACTAAGATTAAAATCATCCATACTGTATTGTATAATAATTTCAAAAGGTAAGGTTATTCAATTCTATATCAAATTTATACTGTCCAATAACTTCTTTATAAATTCACATGTCATTCTAAATTATTCTCTCGTCGTGTGCCCTGGAGGCGGGGTACTATGATAGCTGATAGGCTGAGTGTGTGTTAATCCAACTCAAACCTTTTTTTCCTTGTGACTTCTTGAGATGAATTTTTCTTGTGTACAATTTTCACATTTATTAAATTAATAATATAGAATTAGCGGTACCCAGTGAGTTTAGCCTGTTTCAATTACCCTATAGGCTCACACTCTTTTTTACTTTATTATAACTTTAAACGGTACTGCTCTTTTTGACATCTGGAGACTTTTGGCTTATACTGTATTGTACTAAATTTCCCTCCCGACTTTTCTTAACTTATGGCGTAATGAATCTATAATTTCATAACTATTACGTAAGGAGTTAAATTGAAAAGCTCCAGATTGCTTGTCTACATAGCGCACAATTCTTATTCCGCATTTTTGTGAGGGTGTTTTATTTTCGGCTCACGATTTAATTTGATTTCTCGGAGTACTGTATTGTTAGCCGCAACTTGTTCGGTCTGGCATTATTAATTTGATTTAACGTAATTAGAATTCCTTCCTCTATAATCATGGCTAAAAGTGTACAAAAGCGTCGGGCTGGACTTAAGGGCTCTTTGACGGTCTTGACCTCTGATATTGACGAATTCCTTGATTCGGCGTCTAGAGTGGAGGTGGAGGCCAGGTTGCTCAGTATTCAAAAGCAACTTGACAAGTATGAGGTCACACAGGAGGACCTGGCCGACACTTGCGAGGACGCCGAGTATATCGAGGTGATCAGAGAGGATACCCTATATATGGAGGGCATACAAGTAATCGTTGCCACACTGAAGGGGATCCTGAATACAGAGGTCAAGAAGGAGGTCAGGAAAGAGCCAAAGAAATCCGCAGTCAAATTACCCCATCTTACTCTCTCAAAATTTGAAGGTGATGCCACCATGTGGTCGGGATTTTGGGAGATGTTCAAGTGTACCATCCATGACAATCCCGACCTAACAGATATACAACGCTTCACCTATCTAAAGGGTCAGCTTCAGGGTGATGCACATAAGCTAGTCGAAGGATTCATAATCGAAAGTGCAAGCTATGCCCCAGCAATTGAGCTCCTGCAAGAGACATATGGGCATCCAGATCGAATCAAGGCAGCTTATGTTACCAAATTCAATCAATTAGTGTCACCCAAACACCAAACAGCTGACCTGAAGGACTTCTATGCCAATACAGAGAGTGTGATGAGGTCAATCATTAGCCATGGTATTTGTCTGGAGGAATTTTGTGTGGTGACTCTTGTCAATAAGTTACCATCACCACTAAAAGAAACCATAAAACGGGAAATAACATAAGAACATAAGAAAATGGGAGTCTGCAGAAAGCCGATTGGCCTAAGCAAGGCAGATCCCTGTCCCACACAACCCCAATTACAAAGCCCAATTATAGACTCAACACTCTAATACCCTGAGGATCATCTTACCAAACCGGTTAGAGATTAACGCAGGATTACGGGGTCTGCAGAGCGCTGATTGGCCCAACCCGGCTGATCCCCTTTCACACCCAACCCTTCTCGTCCATATGCTTATCCAATTTTTTCTTAAAGCTCCCTATCGTTCTTGATCCCACTATATCACTTGGTAGCCTATTCCACCCATCTACAACTCTGTTACCAAACCAATATTTGCCTATATCTTTTCTGAAACGAAATTTATCTAATTTGAAACCATTGGTACGAGTTCTTTCGCTATCACTGAGCTTTAGTACATTTGTCATGTCCCCTTTGTTAATCCCACTAACCCACTTGAACACCTCTATCATATCCCCTCTAACTCTGCGTCTTTCTAACGAATGTAAACCTAATTTCTTCAACCTTTCTTCATACGGAAAATTTCTAATATTATGGATCATTTTTGTCATTCTACGCTGAATTCTCTCCAATGAATCTATGTCCATTCTGTAATAAGGACACCAAAATTGGACAGCATAATCCATATGGGGTCTCACTAATGACAAGTAAAGTTTTAAGATAACATCAGCAGTTCTGTTACTCACACTCCTAGAGATGAACCCGAGAATCCTGTTTGCCTTATTACGAACGCTTATACACTGTTTTCTAGGCTTCAAATCATTGCTAACAAACACACCTAGATCTTTCTCGCAGTCTGAATTTTCTAATTCTAAATTAGCTAGTTTATATTTAACATTTGTTTGCATCTTCCCTATCTTTAATACCTTGCATATGTCAATGTTAAACTTCATCTGCCAATTTACTGACCATTCATGTAAGGTATCTAGATCCCTTTGGAGGCACTCTATATCGCTATCTGAATCAATTGATCTCCCCATTTTAGTATCGTCTGCGAATTTACTTATCCTACTAGTTATACCTAAATCTAGGTCATTTATGTATATAAGAAACAACAGGGGACCTAATACCGATCCCTGGGGGACACCACTTTTGACTGCTCCCCACTCTGACTTGGTACCATTTATGCTGACTCTCTGTTTCCTACCAATTAGCCATGACCTAATCCATCCCAACAACGACCCTCCTATTCCATGTGCCTCAACCTTTCTCATCAATCTCTCATGAGGGACTCTGTCGAAAGCTTTACTGAAATCTAAATATATAATATCATATGACTTGTCACTATCTACTGCTTCATATACCTCTGAGAAAAAGCTAAGCAAATTAGTAAGGCACGAACGTCCCTGAGTGAATCCATGCAGAGAAGAATTTATTAAGTTAAATTTTACTAAGTGGCTTCTAATTTTCCTAGCAATAATAGACTCTAGCAACTTTCCTATGATTGATGTGAGACTAATGGGACGGTAATTGGATGCTATCGATTTATCACCTTTTTTGAAGATCGGAACTACATTTGCAAGCTTCCAAGCTTCTGGAACTAAACCTGTTTCTAATGACTTGTTAAATATAAATGCTAATGGACTACTTAACTCATCTCTGCATTCTTTTAATACTCTAGCATATACCTCGTCAGGACCAGGCGATTTTTGAGGTTTCAGTCTGTCAATTTCCTTAAGCACATCATTTCTACTTATACTAACTGTACTTAACATATTTTCTATACTATCACTATATACCATATTGACTTCTGGAATCTGTGCCAAATTTTCATTAGTGAAAACGGAAAGAAACTGACTATTTAATGTACTGCACATTTCTAAATCATTTTCTGTTATTTCTCCTATTGAAGTTTTTAGGGGGCCTATTACATCTCTAACTTTAGATTTATATAGTTGGTAAAAAGCTTTAGGGTTATTTTTTGAGTCGCTGGCTATCCTTATTTCATAATTTCTTTTTGCTTTCCTGATTTCCTTTTTGACCTGTCTTGATAGAGTCTGATAGTATATATGTAAATGATTTTCACCTTTCTTTATTTTTCGATATATTCCTTTCTTTTTTCCTATAAGATCTATTAGCTTATTAGTCATCCATTTTGGTTGGTTCTGCGTCGATCTAAATCTTCTTTTAGGGATATATTTATTTTGAGCATTGTGGAGTGAAGCAATAAACTGGTTATATGTAGGTGGCAAGTTTAACTCTGGCATATCCTGACTTAATCGCTTAACAATAGGGTCCACCCTTAAGTCTCTTCTTAGCCCACCATAATCGGCTTTTCTGAAATCTGGGATAAGTGTCGTATTCTCTTTAGCATTCCCTGTCCATTGTATATTAAAATAAATAGATTTATGATCGCTATTTCCTAGGTGGTCACCAATCTCTACATTATTTATCATATGTTCATTGTTACTGAAAACTAAATCAAGAATATTAATACCTCTAGTCGGCGTATCTATGAATTGAAATAAAAAACTATCTTGTACTACCTCAATAAACTCTACTGAATCGGAGTCGCCTATTTGGTGCTGCCAATCAATGTTCGGAAAATTAAAATCCCCCATAATGCACACATTGCTAAACCTTGATGCTATTTTAATTTCCTCCCATAACGATTTTCCGCCATTTCTACTCATATTAGGCGGTCTATATATAACTCCAATAACTATGGTCTCACTACCTTCGTTAACCTCTACCCAAACACTTTCATTATCATTATTTAGTCTAATACCTGATTTAATACAGCTTTTAATGTACTCCTGATAAACACTGCTATACCCCCGCCCCTCCTACTTGTTCGGTCATATTTAAACAAACTATATCCTGGAATATCAAATTCTGCTAAAAAATGCCTAGATTCTGTATTAATCCACGTTTCAGTTAGCGCTATTATGTCTATATTTCTGTGCTAACGAGTGCTCTAAGTTCGTTCATTTTGTTACATAAACTCCTACAATTTGTATAATATACCCTCAACCTATTACTTTTATTTGCAACTAATTTTCTATTGTGTTTAGCTAACTTATTATTTCCTGTTGAACTACTAGCTCTAGACGGAAATTCTACTCTATCAGTATTCTCATCTTTACTATCAGTTACATGTGTAGTGTTATCGATACTACTATTACACATCACTATATCCGCACTATCTTGACTGATTATTTCTATTTTACTCACTGGTTTGTCACATGAAGTACCTGCTCCATATGGAGACAGTATTTTACTTACACACCCAGGTTTTTTTAACGAAACCCCGCAACAATCTTGTCGAGTGAGCTGGCCAAGGTCGAAACTCCTAGTCGAGAGAGATGTACTCCATCCTGGGCATACAGTTCATCCTTACCATAAAAGAGGGACCAGTTATCCAGGAATGGAATAGTATTTGCCTTACAATACTTCTCCAGCCGGCTATTTACACCAATAGCCCTGGAGGACCATTCCTTCCTTACCCCTCTTCTAGGCAGGATACTGTTTACCACAGGAACTCCACCTTTTTCCTTGATCCTCTCCAACATTTCCTGATACTTGGAGAGCAACTCCTCAGTCCTGCATCTCCATATGTCGTTGCTCCCTGCGTTGAGGAAGATGATGGGGTCCTCCCCACTCACTTCCATGACAGCATCTATCTTCTCAGCCACCCTCCCGACTCCGGCACCAGGCACGCAGACAACTTTACCAACCTGAGTGTTTGTTGCCCTGCCAAGGTATCTAACCAATGAATCACCGACAATGAAAACAGACTTAGCTTTTTCCTTTTGTCGGCGTGTAGCAGCAGTTGTTGCAGCAACAGCAGCAGACTTCCCCCCCTCCCCTCTCACTGCCTCGATGATCGCCACTTCATCGCCATCACTCTCATCAGCCAAGGTGCTGAAGTTGTTGTGGGTCTTGACTGGCTGCCTTTTCAGCTTGCAGGCCGTTGCACTAGTTGACACCACTTTCCAAGGGGCTTCACGATCCCTGGGAACACTTCCGGTAGCCTCACACTTCTTCTCCGCCATAGCTAGTCTCAAGGCCAAATTTTCATCTTTGAGACACTGAATTTCCTGCTCCACACTCTCCAGTCTCTCTTGCAAAGCAAGACAAAGCTGGAGAGTATGGGAGGAGACAGCAGACTCATCAACAACAGCCATCACTATGAAAGTTCACTAGGACCTCACTAAGGGTAAACAGGTTCACTAGCGGTCACTGGGGACGTCCGCACAGGTCAGGGGTCAGAGAGCAACTGAGAGCAACTGAGCAAAATGGGAGACTCGAGCCTGGATTATAAGAAATTCACTCATTGCCTCCAGGCTGAAGTGTACAATATGGCGGGTCAAGACAGAGTAGGGGGTACACCCATGGCTACGGCAACATTTACCGCCCAGAGTGAGTACAGGAAATTCAACTGTGTTCTGTGTAGTGGCACCAATCATTTATGGTACAAGTGTATGAAGTATAAGACAGGGCCTCTTAAAGTTAAAAGAGCCCGTCAACTACGTCTCTGCACTGGGTGCTTGTCAAAAGACCATGGCCATTCGGGTTGTACTAATCCTAACATAAGAAGCTGCAAGTTTTGTAAGGGCAAACACTTTCATTCCCTGTGTACACAAAAACAAAGGAAAGAAAGTAGACCAGCGGAGGATAACACCAAGAGAGAGCATACTGCTGCTACTTCAACTACAATGTCCGTTGCCACAGGTAAAAATACAGTAATCTTGCCCACCGTACAGCTGCCGGTAAAGGGTAAGGATAATAATTGTGTTAAAATCAGATCGCTACTTGACCAATGTTCTCAGAGGACCTTTGTGAAGTCTTCTGTTCTATCCTCCCTTTCCTACATTTCTAAAGGAACTGAGGAGTTATGTCTTCACGGATTTACCGGGAAACAGGCCTCTAGGGAATATAAAGTTGTGGCACTGCAATACAAACACAGAGGTAAATTTCATCATCTAGACGCAATAGTGGTTGATGAATTGCCAGACCATAAAGGTGAAATTGACCTAAAGTCTAAACTGGTTAGTTTACAAAGTAAAGGCATAAAATTAGCCGATCCTCACGCAACGGACACAGATCAGCTGGAGCTGCTCATCGGAGCGGATCATTACTACGATATAGTGCGACCTGGGTATAAAAGGTCAGGTAGCCTAATTCTGCTTCCTACCAAGTACGGGTACGCCATCAGTGGTTCATATGTGACACAGCCTACAAGCTCCAGCACAGAAGTAATTACTGTATTGAAAGTAGCAGTAACACCAATGGACGAATACATATCCACTGGCAATATTCCACCATGCAAAAATGACTTAAATGTTTTGTGGGAATTAGATCATATCGGGATAACCCCTAAGGAATATTCACTGGTTGAGCGTCAAGCACTATCGTCGTACGAGGATACCGTTACCTACGATCCCGACAGCCAACAGTATAAAGTGAGACTGCCCTGGAACAATTCCAAGGATCAGCTGCCATCTAACAAGGGCTTGGCCATAGGCCGTCTTCGGGGACTTCAGAAAAGATTCCTCAAGGAGCCTGACTTTTGCGAGGAATACTCAAAAGTCATAAAGGAACAGGTGTCCCGGGGTTTTATCGAAGAGGTGCCTTTTGATAAATCGGATACCGGGCATTACTTGGCTCATCATGGTGTAGTCAAGGAGAGCAAAACTACGCCAGTGCGTATTGTCTTCGACTGTTCCGCCAAGATGAGTGAACGTCATCCTAGTCTTAATGACTGCCTGTACACTGGACCCTTACTGGTGCCAGATTTGGCGCAGGTTTTGCTTCGGTTTCGACTCGGTAAGTATGCCTGGGTGTCTGATATTGAGAAGGCATTTCTCATGTTAAGACTCCATGAAGACGACCAGGACTATACGCGATTTATGTGGCCCAAGTATCCGAGGCAACTGAATTCTCCCCTAATTTGTTACCGGTTCCGGGCAGTTTTATTTGGAGCGACTTGTTCCCAATTCCTTTTAAACGCCACCATTTTGAAACGTTTGTCTTCTGTCAGTGCAGATCCGCAGATTATTCATCAGATTCGGTCAGGGTTGTATATAGACAATTTACTGGGTACAGGAAATGAAGAAGATTTCCTGGTTGATACCTACGCTGTAGTCCGAGAGATTATGAATGACGCCCATCTACATTTGCGTGAATGGGCGACTAATAATTCTGTTTTGCGGACTGTACTCCAACGGGATGGGGTGGCGGCTGTACAGCAGGAACATGTTAGAGTGCTAGGGTTGTTTTGGAATACGGACACCGATACCCTCTCATTCGGCGTTCAGTACGCGCAATATTCGCAGATTACAAAACGAATTTGCTTGAGTATGACAGCTAAACTTTTTGACCCCTTGGGGATAGTTCTACCGGTGTCGATCAAATCGAGATTATTCCTTCAGCAATTATGGAGGATAAAATTAGGATGGGATGAAGTTTTGACTGGCGATCTGGTTCAGGAGTGGGATGACATTATTTCGGATCTTCGTCTCTGTAAGGGTTTTAATTTTCCTCGGAGAGTTGTCATGGACCATCCTGTTTCCATTCATGTCTTCTCAGACGCTAGCAAGGTCGCGTACGGCACCGCCATATACTTTGTTGACACAAGTGGCAGCCGTCTCGTCATAGCGAAGGCGAAAGTCGCCCCGATCAAATCCCTTTCCATCCCAAAATTAGAGCTGACTGCAGTTCTGTTGGCTGCTAGACTCGTTCACTTTGTAGAGGAAACCTTTAAAAATTTGCTAAATGTCTCAGAGATTGTTGTATGGAGTGACAGCCAAATTACGCTCTACTGGTTACATAGCCGTAAGAAGCTACCAGTGTACGTCACCAACCGTGTCGACGAAATTCGTAACCTGCTCCCGACCGCACAGTTCCGGTATGTGTCTACCAAAGAGAATCCAAGTGATTGCATTACTCGTGGTGTATCTGCTAAATTTCTCAAATCTTCTGCGTTGTGGTGGAATGGCCCATGCTGGCTTAATGATCCCAACGAATGGCCAGAAAATATAGATTTGAGCGAGCAACACACTGCTATTGTGGCACCGGTAATTGACTCGGTGCCTGACGAAGACACACGGTTATGGGAGTGGGATAGATTCAGCAGCTATGAAAAGTTACAACGTGTTACAGCATGGGTGATACGATTTGTAGAAAATGTAAAAGCAAAAATTAAAGGCACACCGTCCACAGGTAGTGCTTACCTCAATGTGAAGGAGATCAGAATTGCAGATCAATTATTACATAAGCTCTGTCAACAAGAAATATATACGCAGGAATATAAATTACTGGTTAAGGGAACAAAGTCTAGGAATAACCTGATCAACCAATTGGGCTTACACTTGAAGGGGGACTTGATACATTGCGGAGGCAGATTACGATTGGCAGCCCTCTCTGAGGCAAGTAAGTATCCAATACTACTGCCCCCCAATCATCCCTTCACCCATCTTATCATCGATAGGTGTCACCGACTCTGTTGTCATTATGGGGTTGGTCATATAGTCACCTATGTAAGACAACGATGGTGGGTGCCTAGAATCAGGCAGGTGGTCAAGAAAGTCCTTCGCAAATGCTTAAAGTGTAGAAGAGTACAGGGAACACATTATGATCCCGTCGGAATTCCTCCCTTACCAAACCTGCGAACTACCCCAGGTGACCCTTACAAAGTTACCGGGGTTGACTACAGTGGAGCAATCCCTGTGAAAGATTCACCCAATCTTAAGGTGTACATGATACTTTTCACTTGTGCTGTTACCAGGGCAATTCACCTGGAACTGGTCACCAACCTCACTTGTGATAGCTTCCTACATGCCTTCCGAAGATTCTGCAGTAGACAGGGATATCCACGTATCATGCTGAGTGACAATGCAAAGACTTTCATAGGGGCATCTACATATCTCAAAGAAGTGAGCAACAATCCTAAGATTCAGACCTGCCTAGCGGATGTAAAATGCGAATGGCGTTTCATTCCCGCCAGAGCGCCTTGGTTTGGCGCCATATGGGAGAGAGCCATAGGCATCGTGAAGGCGGGTCTGAAGAAGGTGTTGGGTAGAGCTCTCATCTCGATTGAGGAACTCAAAACACCATTCTCTTGGAGATTGAAGCCACCGTAAATGATCGCCCTCTATACTATGCTTCTGGTGATTTGGAAGACCTTACCCCAATCACACCCTCAGTACTGGTACGTGGATACAGACTGCGGGATCTTCCAGAAGAGCATGACGAGGATACTATGGAAGATCCAGACTACATAAGTAAGGAAGTGATATCGGCCCGCTACAAATATATTCGTAAATTATCGCGAGATATTTGGCATCGCTGGTCAACAGAATATCTGTTGACTTTAAGGGAAGCGCAAAGGAATAAACTAACACCATTAAAAGGTCATTGGCCTTGGGTAGGGGACGTGGTAACCATCCATGAGGAGGGCCCGCGCGCATTTTGGAAATTGGGTCGGATAGAGGAGTTAATACCAGGTCGTGATGGTGAGGTTCGGGTAGCAAAGGTTCGCACCAGGACTGGAGTAATCACACGGCCAACAGTCCGACTATATCTTCTTGAGGGTGACCTCGATCGCAAGGACACCCCCTCGGATCAGTTATCCATTGAAGTCCCCTCTCTGGCTTCTACTTCGGCGCAGCCTGTTGACGCGTCTGGCGAACGCCCACGTCGACAGGCAGCCCAGATATCCTCCCAAGCTTGGCGGGATAAGATTGCCTCCGGGCAAATCTAATCATGTAAATTTTGTATATTTTCTGTTGGTGGGAATATGTCCATACTTAGTGTACTCAAACTAGTATGAACAGTCTCGATGTTACGTAATCTGGGTTGATGTAGCGTTACGTATCTTTCCGTAGTCTTAAGTTGAACGCTTCCATAACCTTGGTCGAACGTTCCAGGATTGGGTAGAATATATTATTCTATAATAGTATATGGGAAAGTATTGTAGGATTATAATTCCCATATATATATATGTGTATTATTTAAGATTGTTTATAAGTATCTCATTGTAAAGAAGATGGGATACATTTTCCATATGTTATGCGCGTGCGCGGTATGTCACGACAGAGACGAACATAACGCGCTCGCTCACTCTCCAACCAACCTCCGTCCCAGCTACACACGCTAAGCTTTCTTTCTTCTAGTTAATTCACCAGGTGTTTTCGCTTCACTTTTCATCTCATATTCCATATAGTCACTACATCATCATCTTTGTTAATTAGCACAACTTAACGTAAATATCTAGCCTATCCTAGCCTATTGTAGCCTCTTTTCATACTTTGTTTACTAACCACTTCCAGTTATCTAGCCTATTTTCCGCCATCCTCCAATCACCAGCTGAGTTCATGAAAAGGTAATTATATTTCTATATGGTTAATATTTATTCAATATCAAATATACAGTCCACTTATCTAAATTAGCCATAATTGTTATCTCATTGACTTTTGAGATTATCCTAAGTTCTATTAAGTAGCCAAGGAGGAAAGGAACAGGCACAACGATTACAAATAGCTGCGATAAATAATGGATAATATGCTAATTGAGTAGTTAAAGAGACACACATTACATACAATTAGTTACAAGAAAATAGAGCAAACTGTATTGTACTCACTTCGTATTCAAAGTATGAAAACAAGGAATAAGGAGGAATGAAGAGCAATGTTACAGTAAAGGTTCAGAATAATAGAAGTAATAGAAGGACTTTGGAAAGTTTTAGAGCTGTATGATGTAAAAGACAATGTTAACGCCCAAAGAGCGGGTGGTGGAGTATATTTCACTGTGCTGCTCAGTGTTTTTTTTTTACCATAAATGGGGTTGTTTCCGTGCTCTTTTTCATGCATAAACAAGACCCAGAGCGTAATACAAGTATGTATCCCTGAAAGGGCGTAAATTGAGCTTTCCAATGACACCCGAACCATCCTTCTACGATCACTTGCAACGATCGTGCAACCGAAGGGCAAAATTGCTAAAATACGGTAATTTCTTTATATAATTACGTATGTAGCGAGGGAGTGAGGGTGGATATAAGTGGAGTACATCTCAGTTGGTCCACGGCGGCCGTGGCGAGCGATCATGAGGTAACCCATGCTCCTCCCGTCACTCGTCTCTCTCTCAGAGCCAATATTGCGCCAAAATTGCAATCGGACTTAAGTCGGGCCCCGCCACGTAGTCCAAATTTTTCGATACGGACTTAAGTCGATAGACAAGGGTTAAATGCTGTGAAGAGTTTTTATGATGGTAGTGAAGCATGTGTAAGAATAAATGGTGCATTAAGTGAGTGGTTTAGTGTGCAGGTTGGAGTGAGAAAGGGATGTGTGATGTCGCCCTGGTTATTTAATATCTACTTGGATGGGGTAATGAGAGAAGTAAAAGACAGAACAAGAAGAGAGGGAGTAGAGATGGTGAGTGGTGGGAACAGAATGACTGTCACTAATGTGTTGTATGCAGATGGTGCAGTGTTATGTGCCGAGGGCGAGAATGACCTGTGCCAGATGGTGGAGATATTTTTGGAAGTTTGTAAAAGATGAGGTCTGGAAGGAAATGTTAATAAAAGCAAAGTAATGGTTGTAGAAAGAGAAGGAGACACTGTGTGTAATGTAAAGATTAATGGAAAACAGCTTGAACTAGTAAAATAATTTATGTGCCTGAGAACCATGATTGAGAAAAGGGGAAAATGTACAAGAGAAGTAGAACACAGAGTATAGGTAGGTTCACACATAGGCGAGTCGGAGCGCGAGGCCAACGCGAGTCACACTCGCCGCATATCGCCGTTGATGGAACCCGAACCCAACGCGAGTAGCAGCTGATGCGAGTAAACACGCATATAACACGAGTGTACACAAGTTTACACGAGTTTACACGAGTTCACAGGAGTTTACGCGAGTGTCGGCGAGTGTAACACGACCCCAACACGCACCGCCAAAATTTGAAAAATAACGGTCAAATTCCAGGGTACGAATAGTGCGAGTCTACACGAGTCTACACAAGTGTCACAGGAGTTTACACGAGTTTACATGAGTTTACACGAGATGCACATGAGTCTATAGGAAGTTAACAGGAGTGTATGGGAGTCTAACATGAGTGTGTGCGAGTGTTGGCGAGTGTCAGGATACGTATATAAAGAGGCCCCCACTGGCACCATTGTTCACAGCTCGCAACACCACCACGGACGGACGTTACTCTGCAGGATACAGCCCAACCCAACCCACCCACCCACCCACCCCCACACCATGTCCATCAGGAGGCGGAGAGTGGCAGCTGTGCTCGTACTGCAGATGCAGATGCGTCTCCTAGACCTAGAGGAGCTGGAGGAGAAGGAGGCTGAAGAAAGACGTCAAGGGGAAAGGCCACGAAGGAGAGTTTGGGCTAGGAGCTGGCTACTGAGACGGCCACAGTTCGGTGTGTACGAACAACATATGGAGGAGCTTGAGAGAGAGGACCCCAAAGGATTCCGGAACTTCCTACGTGTGGACGTCCACATGTTTAGGGAGTTGGTGGCACGTGTCGGGCCTAGGGTAGAGAAGCAGGACACCTTCTGGAGGGAGGCTTTGTCACCAGGGCTGAGGATTGCAATCACACTCCGCTACCTGGCCACTGGTGACTCATATCCTAGCCTACAGTACGCGTTCCGTGTGGCCCGGAACACCATCTCCCTCATTGTGCCTGCAACATGCGAAGCCATCATTGCAGAATACCAGGAGGAGGTTATACGCTGCTCCAGGACACCGGCGGAGTGGAAGGTGGTTGCCAGTGAGTTTGCCAAGCGCTGGGATTTCCCACATACCGTTGGTGCCATCGATGGAAAGCACTGCGCCATCAAATGCCCTCAAAATGCCGGTACAGAATTCTACAACTACAAAGGCTCCACTCCATCGTGCTTATGGCTATTGTAGACGCCGACTACAAGTTCCTCTACTGTAACGTGGGTAATCACGGTAGCTGCTCAGATGGTGGGGTCTTTATAAGAACCAATATCAGAGCAGCATTGGATGGGTGCACCCTGGGACTCCCTGCTGCCGAACCCCTGCCCAACGACGACACACCTGCTCCTTACTTCCTGGTGGGTGATGACGCCTTCCCCATGCGAAGGTGGTTGATGAAGCCACACTCTACCCGGCGACTGACTGTACCTGAATGGATCTTCAACTACAGACTGTCCCGGGCTCGCAGAGTTGTTGAGAACGCCTTTGGCATCATGGCATCCAGGTATATGTATGATTATGTGACATGTTTGACCATAAATACAGGTATCGGTGATGGCACCCTTCTAATGTGAAGTATACTAGTCTGGTATTAACTATACATGCTCGTAACCATTCTCCCTATAATTAATATGGATTAATACATCTCCCCCACATCCACAGAGTGTGAGTCGTCCACGTCTGCAAGTCGAGTTTTAACTATACATGATCCTAACCATTATTTCCCTATTTAATATGAATTATACTATTCAGTGTTTAAATATACATGTTCTTTCTCTCCCTAATTCAGGTTCAGGTGCCTCCTCCACAGCATTGCCCTCCACCCGTCCCGTGTTGAGTCTGTGGTGATGGCGTGCTGCTGCATGCATAACCTTATGCGAATGAGGTACCCTAATCACCATGCCAACCTAGCAGACGAGGAGGACCCTGAGAAGCATGCTATCATCCCTGGGCATTGGAGGGAGGTGCGGGACAGGCTGAATCCCCTCCAGAGACTATCCGGGAATGTCGTGACAGCCCAGGCCAAGAGGCAACGCCAGCACCTCACCGACTACTGCTCATCACCCAGGGGCAGTGTCCCCTGGCAGAACGACCTGATATAAAGGTATGTATCCATATGTTGCCATTGCTTTCATTAATATTTTTGTAGTTTAGATATTTATATTATGTTGTTAATCATGTTTTAAATCAATTCAAACTCAATAATATATATTCTCTATTTGTTATTCGCTTTTTATAAAGTCTCATATATTATGGTGTTCACCTTTTCCTATGTCGTTTCATAATGTTTAATAATATATTATATTTAATTTATATCTTTTATTTATTTATATTTCATGTTGGATATAAATCTGTATATTATTATTTGTCATCTATTTTATATCCTTTGCATATATTCCACATAAATAGTTATATTAATAACAATATTATTCCAGAAACCTATTTCATTCATATTATATGGTATTTGTTCTCTCTTCATTATTGATGTTAATATCAATATTATTTTAAACACAACTTGAATTCATATTAACTTATATTTTTTCTCTGTTGACAAGTCATTTCCATGTTTATAAAAGGAACCTTTGTTGAGAATTTTAACAGATAAACTCTAATAATATATTTTGGATCCAAAACAACAGCTGGAGGCACATAGTTTATTTTCATCAGAAACATAGATATATAGCATGTTAACATATAGCCGAAAGTAATATAGTATGTAAATATATAGCAGAAAGTATAAAAATAATAAGAGATATTCATTTTATGTGTAGACATAGTATTACATATATTCGTCATTCCCTTCACTGGGGGGTTTATGACTTTATTATTATACACAAAGGTTTCACACATTTTCGTCATCCCCAGGCCTGGGGGTGTTGACTTGGGTGTTCAACCTTGTTTATAGGAAGTTCCCTGGTGTTGGCGGCCTACTAGTAGCTGGGCTTGAGGGAACCGCTGTTGCAATGTTGGCGCCATGTGTAGGGGTAAGCGACCCTGCCCACCATTCATGTATATGTGCAGGAGACCTGAATGGCGTACCCGCCATCAGCTCTGAGAATGATGGGGTTGTGAAGGCTCCTGGCATGCGTGACGGTCCTGGCTGGGGTTGCATCTGTGGTGGTGTGGTGTGCAACTGCGGGGGGCCTGGTGGTGTGGTGTGCAACTGCGGGGGTATGCTGGTATCGCCATCTGGGGTGACGTGGAGAGGGTGACCTCATCCCTGGCCTGAAGGACTTGCTGCATTATCCTCCGTGACAATACCTCCCCTACAGCGTCAGGGAGCCTCTCGAGCTGCTGCTCCAAGTACCCCACGAACTGTCCATACTTGGTCTCCTTCCCAGCCAGGGATGTCACCAGGCGTGACATGTCCTCCCGCATCGCCTCCCGCGTCACACTCAGCTGTAGAAACATGAGTATGCATGTTAAACACCTTTTGTACTTATATAATAATACATACATGTCATGGTAAGTTATGATAATAACCTTTTTATGTTTTTCTCCCCCGGATGCATATGTCTTCCTCTACAGGAATTGTTTGCGGTTTGCAGCGTACACGAACATAGGATTTATATAATACTCTCGTAATGACTAATATACTCTCTTAATGACATATGTTAAATGTTTTCATATTTACCTCCACAGGTAAGACTGCCTCTACAGACTTCCGCCGCTTGTTCTGGCTGCTGGACCTGGCAGTGGGAGTTGTGTTGGTTGGAGGGGGCATGGCAGTGTCCTCTCCATCACTCTCCTCATCGCCAATCACCTCCACATTCACATCCGGCGAGACGTCCACGGTCGAGTTTGGAAACTGAAACACAAAAACATTAATATATCCTATATAAATAAGACCTTTAACCTATTTTAGTATACTTAAATATATGTACCTTGACAATATAAATAAATATAAGAAAATACATTTTATGTTTACATGAAGCCTTCCATTATAAATGTATGAATTCAAGTATATATGCACAAGATAAGCATGATATTAACAGCCATGAATTAATATATATATAAAATCATATATATATGCACAATATAAGCATGTTATTAACAGACATTAATAGCCTAGGTATACATGATTAAATAATATTTTCCAAATGTGATATCGAACAGTTCTTTAAGTATATATTGTTTTCACACATATTAGGTATGTTTATATTAGTTCTAACCTTAGCTGTGACCTTGGTCTTTACGCGGGAGATGTGCCCTTTGAGGAAGGCAAACTTCTGCATGATCCAGGTGTCGCTCTCTGATAGTGGCTTGCCCTCGAATGTCCCAGGTGTTCCCGATCCACTCTTCATATCGCTCAGCTTTGAGTACCTGGACCGCATGTTCCGGACCCAATGGGCCAGATTAGCGCCTGTGTAAAGAGTAATATTTATTAAGCAAGGCCCCTTTATATATATGATTTATATCCGTAATTTAACAGGCCAAACATGGGTTGATAATACATTATTAGTTAATGCTGTTAAAACAAACGTAGAGGGATGTATATGATACTGGCAACACACATACATATATGCCAATTTAGCAAGCTTTAACATAATAGTATTTATGTATTTCACATATAAAACACATGGAATCAAACCAAGAACACAACAGCAAGGTATTCAATCACTTATTACAATTAATATATCATGGTGCATGTTTGGTTGTGGGTACTTAACTGTGACATTAACACCCAGGGTAGCAGCCTTCTCGTCGTAGGCGCGGAGTTTCCTGCGCGTATCTTTGTAGGCCTTGCTACGCTTCATATATAACATGGGGGTGTCCTTCACCCACTCGGCCAGCATGTCCTCAGTCTCGTCGCTCAAGATCACCCTTGTCAACTTATTTTTCTTAATGGCGCCATAACGAACAGGGCCCGCGCTGCCAGGGGGGTCAGGGGTATCATCATCACTGTCACTGAGGCTACCTTGGGTGTCCTGACTGGTCTGAGTATCCTGACTGCTCTGAGTATCCTGGCTGGGCCCAGTATCCTGGCTGTCGTCAGCTTCAATATCTCCATCAAACACGTCCATGTCCTCATGTCCACTGGGCTGGGTGTCCGGCACAATTTCATCAGAGTCGTCCAACTCTTGCGACGCAACAGGCCTCCTGGCAGGGGGTGCGATGCGGGGTTGTTCGGGAGGTGTAGCCTTGCCTTTCTTCACAACACCATCACCACCCTTCCGAGACTTGGTGGCCGCCACCTTCTCCTTGGGCAAAGGCATGGTGCAGGGCAGGCTGGTAGGGCAGCGTGGTAGGGCAGGCAGGTTGGGCAGCGTGGTAGGGCAGGCAGCGTGGTAGGGCAGCGTGGGTCGATGTGCGGCACGGGTCAATGGGTCCTTGCTGGGGTCACGGTGGAGAGTGGAGGAGGCACCGCGGGCGGTCCCTTTTTATAGGGGGTGTTGACGTGGTGGTGCCACCTATTCGCGCGGTGTTGCCAGCAGTCGCACACCACTCGCGTAGACTCATGTTGGTTTCACCGTTACTCGCGTAGACTCACGTTGGTTTCGCATAGACTCGCGTTAATATCGCGTAAACTCGTGTTTGTTTCGCATAGACTCGCCACACATATTGTGAAATCCAGACCACCACGTGGGTACTCTCGTTTACGCGTGTTACACTCGCGTTACCCCGTGTTAACTCGCGTTAGGGTCGTGTTGACTCCTGTTTGACTCCTGTTAAACTCGCCTTTGGCAATATTGGTTGTTTACATATAGTGTTGACTCCTGTTGTACTCGTGTAGACCCTCGTGGACTCGTGTAGACTCGTGTAGACTTGCGATCATTAAATTTCTAAATAGTACAACGCGAGTGTCACGCGAGTCTACATGAGAACATGAGTCTACAGGAGTTTACGCGAGTCTACGCGACTCTATGCGAGTTGGCGTCCTACTCCCACTTGACTCTCCAAATTTCATGTCTTTTTGGCATTTTTGGCCGCGTTCGCGAGTGTACGCGGTGCAGCGCGAGTCCACGCGAGTCTGTGCGAGTGTCGGCGAATTCGGGATAATCATTGGCGAGTGCAAAAATGTCATCACTCGCGTTGGAATTGCGCTCCGACTCGCCAATGTGTGAACCTTGCTAAAAAGACATGAAATTTGGAGAGTCAAGTGGGAGTAGGACGCCAACTCGCATAGAGTCGCGTAGACTCGCGTAAACTCCTGCAGACTCGTGTGACACTCATGTAGACTCGCGTGACACTCGCGTTGTACTATTTAGAAATTTAATGATCGCGAGTCTACACGAGTCTACACGAGTACAACAGGAGTCAACACTATATGTAAACAACCAATATTGCCAAAGGCGAGTTTAACAGGAGTCAAACAGGAGTCAACACGACCCTAACGCGAGTTAACACGGGGTAACGCGAGTGTAACACGCGTAAACGAGAGTACCCACGTGGTGGTCTGGATTTCACAATATGTGTGGCGAGTCTATGTGAAACAAACACGAGTTTACGCGATATTAACGCGAGTCTATGCGAAACCAACGTGAGTCTACGCGAGTAACGGTGAAACCAACGTGAGTCTACGTGAGTGGTGTGCGACTGCTGGCAACACCGCGCGAGTAGGTGGCACCACCGCGTCAACACCCCCTATAAAAAGGGACCGCCCGCGGTGCTTCCTCCAGTCTCCACCGTGACCCCAGCAAGGACCCATTGACCCGTGCCGCACATCGACCCACGCTGCCCTACCACGCTGCCTGCCCTACCACGCTGCCCTACCTGCCTGCCCTACCACGCTGCCCTACCAGCCTGCCCTGCACCATGCCTTTGTCCAAGGAGAAGGTGGCGGCCACCAAGTCTCGGAAGGGTGGTGATGGTGTTGTGAAGAAAGGCAAGGCTACACCTCCCGAACAATCCCGCATCGCACCCCCTGCCAGGAGGCCTGTTGCGTCGCAAGAGTTGGACGACTCTGATGAAATTGTGCCGGACACCCAGCCCAGTGGACATGAGGACATGGACGTGTTTGATGGAGATATTGAAGCTGACGACAGCCAGGATACTGGGCCCAGCCAGGATACTCAGAGCAGTCAGGATACTCAGACCAGTCAGGACACCCAAGGTAGCCTCATGATGATACCCCTGACCCCCCTGGCAGCGCGGGCCCTGTTCGTTATGGCGCCATTAAGAAAAATAAGTTGACAAGGGTGATCTTGAGCGACGAGACTGAGGACATGCTGGCCGAGTGGGTGAAGGACACCCCCATGTTATATATGAAGCGTAGCAAGGCCTACAAAGATACGCGCAGGAAACTCCGTGCCTACGACGAGAAGGCTGCTACCCTGGGTGTTAATGTCACAGGTAAGTACCCACAACCAAACATGCACCATGATATATTAATTGTATTAAGTGATTGAATACCTTGCTGTTGTGTTCTTGGTTTGATTCCATGTGTTTTATATGTGAAATACATAAATACTATTATGTTAAAGTTTGCTAAATTGGCATATATGTATGTGTGTTCCCAGTATCATATACATCCCTCTATGTTTGTATTTAACAGCATTAACTAATAATGTATTATCAACCCATGTTTGGCCTGTTAAATTACGGATATAAATCATATATATAAAGGGGCCTTGCTTAATAAATATTACTCTATACACAGGCGCTAATCTGGCCCATTGGGTCCGGAACATGCGGTCCAGGTACTCAAAGCTGAGCGATATGAAGAGTGGATCGGGAACACCTGGGACATTCGAGGGCAAGCCACTATCAGAGAGGGACACCTGGATCATGCAGAAGTTTGCCTTCCTCAAAGGGCACATCTCCCGCGTAAAGACCAAGGTCACAGCTAAGGTTAGAACTAATATAAACATACCTAATATGTGTGAAAACAATATATACTTAAAGAACTGTTCGATATCACATTTGGAAAATATTATTTAATCATGTATACCTAGGCTATTAATGTCTGTTAATAACATGCTTATATTGTGCATATATATATGATTTTATATATATATTAATTCATGGCTGTTAATATCATGCTTATCTTGTGCATATATACTTGAATTCATACATTTATAATGGAAGGCTTCATGTAAACATAAAATGTATTTTCTTATATTTATTTATATTGTCAAGGTACATATATTTAAGTATACTAAAATAGGTTAAAGGTCTTATTTATATAGGATATATTAATGTTTTTGTGTTTCAGTTTCCAAACCCGACCGTGGCCTTCTCGCCGGATGTGAATGTGGAGGTGATTGGCGATGAGGAGAGTGATGGAGAGGACACTGCCATGCCCCCTCCAACCAACACAACTCCCACTGCCAGGTCCAGCAGCCAGAAGTCTGTAGAGGCAGTCTCACCTGTGGAGGTAAATATGAAAACATTTAACATATGTCATTACGAGAGTATATTAGTCATTACGAGAGTATTATATAAATCCTATGTTCGTGTACGCTGCAAACCGCAAACAATTCCTGTAGAGGAAGACATATGCATCCGGGGGAGAAAAACATAAAAAGGTTATTATCATAACTTACCATGACATGTATGTATTATTATATAAGTACAAAAGGTGTTTAACATGCATACTCATGTTTCTACAGCTGAGTGTGACGCGGGAGGCGATGCGGGAGGACATGTCACGCCTGGTGACATCCCTGGCTGGGAAGGAGACCAAGTATGGACAGTTCGTGGGGTACTTGGAGCAGCAGCTCGAGAGGCTCCCTGACGCTGTAGGGGAGGTATTGTCACGGAGGATAATGCAGCAAGTCCTTCAGGCCAGGGATGAGGTCACCCTCTCCACGTCACCCCAGATGGCGATACCAGCATACCCCCGCAGTTGCACACCACACCACCAGGCCCCCCGCAGTTGCACACCACACCACCACAGATGCAACCCCAGCCAGGACCGTCACGCATGCCAGGAGCCTTCACAACCCCATCATTCTCAGAGCTGATGGCGGGTACGCCATTCAGGTCTCCTGCACATATACATGAATGGTGGGCAGGGTCGCTTACCCCTACACATGGCGCCAACATCGCAACAGCGGTTCCCTCAAGCCCAGCTACTAGTAGGCCGCCAACACCAGGGAACTTCCTATAAACAAGGTTGAACACCCAAGTCAACACCCCCAGGCCTGGGGATGACGAAAATGTGTGAAACCTTTGTGTATAATAATAAAGTCATAAACCCCCCAGTGAAGGGAATGACGAATATATGTAATACTATGTCTACACATAAAATGAATATCTCTTATTATTTTTATACTTTCTGCTATATATTTACATACTATATTACTTTCGGCTATATGTTAACATGCTATATATCTATGTTTCTGATGAAAATAAACTATGTGCCTCCAGCTGTTGTTTTGGATCCAAAATATATTATTAGAGTTTATCTGTTAAAATTCTCAACAAAGGTTCCATTTATAAACATGGAAATGACTTGTCAACAGAGAAAAAATATAAGTTAATATGAATTCAAGTTGTGTTATAAATAATATTGATATTAACATCAATAATGAAGAGAGAACAAATACCATATAATATGAATGAAATAGGTTTCTGGAATAATATTGTTATTAATATAACTATTTATGTGGAATATATGCAAAGGATATAAAATAGATGACAAATAATAATATACAGATTTATATCCAACATGAAATATAAATAAATAAAAGATATAAATTAAATATAATATATTATTAAACATTTTGAAACGACATAGGAAAAGGTGAACACCATAATATATGAGACTTTATAAAAAGCGAATAACAAATAGAGAATATATATTAATGAGTTTGAATTGATTTAAAACATGATTAACAACATAATATAAATATCTAAACTACAAAAATATTAATGAAAGCAATGGCAACATATGGATACATACCTTTATATCAGGTCGTTCTGCCAGGGGACACTGCCCCTGGGTGATGAGCAGTAGTCGGTGAGGTGCTGGCGTTGCCTCTTGGCCTGGGCTGTCACGACATTCCCGGATAGTCTCTGGAGGGGATTCAGCCTGTCCCGCACCTCCCTCCAACGCCCAGGGATGATAGCATGCGTCTCAGGGTCCTCCTCGTCTGCTAGGTTGGCATGGTGATTAGGGTACCTCATTCGCATAAGGTTATGCATGCAGCTGCACGCCATCACCACAGACTCAACACGGGACGGGTGGAGGGCAATGCTGTGGAGGAGGCACCTGAACCTGAATTAGGGAGAGAAAGAACATGTATATTTAAACACTGAATAGTATAATTCATATTAGATAGGGAAATAATGGTTAGGATCATGTATAGTTAAAACTCGACTTGCAGACGTGGACGACTCACACTCTGTGGATGTGGGGGAGATGTATTAATCCATATTAATTATAGGGAGAATGGATACGAGCATGTATAGTTAATACCAGACTAGTATACTTCACATTAGTAGGGTGCCATCACCGATACCTGTATTTTTGGTTTAACATGTCACATAATCATACACATACCTGGATGCCATGATGCCAAAGGCGTTCTCAACAACTCTGCGAGCCCGGGACAGTCTGTAGTTGAAGATCCGTTCAGGTACAGTCAGTCGCCGGGTAGAGTGTGGCTTCATCAACCACCTTCGCATGGGGAAGGCGTCATCACCCGCCAGGAAGTAGGGAACAGGTGTGTCGTCGTTGGGCAGGGGTTCGGCAGCAGGGAGTCCCAGGGTGCACCCATCCAATGCTGCTCTGATATTGGTTCTTATAAAGACCCCACCATCTGAGCAGCTACCGTGATTACCCACGTCACAGTAGAGGAACTTGTAGTCGGTGTCTACAATAGCCATGAGCACGATGGAGTGGAAGCCTTTGTAGTTGTAGAATTCTGTACCGGCATTTGGAGGGCATTTGATGGCGCAGTGCTTTCCATCGATGGCACCAACGGTATGTGGGAAATCCCAGCGCTTGGCAAACTCACTGGCAACCACCTTCCACTCCGCCGGTGTCCTGGGGCAACGTATAACCTCCTCCTGGTATTCTGCAATGATGGCTTCGCATGTTGCAGGCACAATGAGGGAGATGGTGTTCCGGGCCACACAGAACGCGTACTGTAGGCTAGGATATGAGTCACCAGTGGCCAGGTAGCGGAGTGTGATTGCAATCCTCAGCCCAGGTGACAAAGCCTCCCTCCAGAGGTGTCCTGCTTCTCTACACTAGGCCCGACACGTGCCACCAACTCCCTAAACATGTGGACGTCCACACGTAGGAAGTTCCGGAATCCTTTGGGGTCCTCTCTCTCAAGCTCCTCCATAAGTTGTTCATACACACCGAACTGTGGCCGTCTCAGTAGCCAGCTACTAGCCCAAACTCTCCTTCGTGGCCTTTCCCCTTGACGTCTTTCTTCAGCCTCCTTCTCCTCCAGCTCCTCTAGGTCTAGGAGACGCATCTGCATCTGCAGTACGAGCACAGCTGCCGCTCTCCGCCTCCTGATGGACATGGTGTGTGGGTGGGTGGGTTGGGTGGGTTGGGTTGGGCTGTATCCTGCAGAGTAACGTCCGTCCGTGGTGGTGTTGCGAGCTGTGAACAATGGTGCCAGTGGGGGCCTCTTTATATACGTATCCTGACACTCGCCAACACTCGCACACACTCATGTTAGACTCCCATACACTCCTGTTAACTTCCTATAGACTCGCGTGCATCTCGTGTAAACTCATGTAAACTCGTGTAAACTCCTGTGACACTCGTGTAGACTCGTGTAGACTCGCACTATTCGTACCCTGGAATTTGATCGTTATTTTTCAAATTTTGGCGGTGCGTGTTGGGGTCGTGTTACACTCGCCGACACTCGCGTAAACTCCTGTGAACTCGTGTAAACTCATGTAAACTCGTGTTATACAGAGCTGGGCACTTTAGCCAACACTTCCGCAAATAGCCAATTCCGCCATGGCGGAAGTGTCACTTTGTTGGCGAATTAGCGTTGGCGCCAAAATGGCTGCCTATTTGCGGGTTTGAAGCTCTGGAAAGTACCTCCATGTTGCAAACCTCGAGTCCGCAAAATAAAAATTCCCGCCGCCAGCCAGCCCTGGGCCGCTCCTGCAGCTCCAGCCAAAAAAAGTCATGTGACCAAGCCAACTACCTGTGTTCTGGAATCTAGGCCTATACATCGGCTCTTCACGTTTGTTCACTTACTTAGTAGCAAGCGTCGAGCTAACACCTACAACACACAGCAGTCCAAGAGTTCCAACCTGCTAGCACTTCAACTTTGTTTATATTTTCGGCCTATTGAAGTGAACATGGAGTCTACCATCATGCCTACCGCAGCTGCCAACAGCATGGGGAGCAGTTCACCACCATCATCCGACAGTGATGCTGCAGAGCATGCAGAAATCCAGGACCTAATCCACCCCTGGCCCCACCTAGAAACCTTCTATGGGCCTGTAATTACCAAGAAGATGTCTCTGGAGAAGGGCTTTATAACTTTATAATCTAGCCTAATTTAAGATTGTAAAGTTAGGCTATCGTTATTTGATTGATAGCCTGTTAATTTTTAACCTAAACTAATGTTATTAGGCTACCCTAATCCCATCAAAATGCCTCAAAGCATGTAGGCCTAGGCTAAGTCTAACTTCTATATAGGCTAGGCTATATAGCCTAGGCCTAGGTCTATAATCACTAATACCATCAAAATGCCCCAAAGCATGTAGGCTAAATATTGCATGTTCTAACTTCTAAATATAGCCTAGGCCTATGGGCTAATTATTAATATAAGTAATTTTATTAGGCTAGGCCTAGGCTACCCTAATCCTATCAAAATGCCTCAAAGCATGTAGGCTAAATAATATTGCATTTTCTAACTTCTATATACCGTATATAGGCTAGCCTAGTTCTAGGCTATAATCAGTCAATCACTAATTCCATCAAAATGCCTCAAAGCATGTAGGCTAAATATTGCATGTTCTAACTTCTATATATATAGCCTAGGTCTAGGCTATAATAACTAATTCCATCAAAATGCCTCAAAGCATGTAGGCTAAATATTGCATGTTCTAACTTCTATATATATAGCCTAGGTCTGGGCTATAATCACTAATTCCATCAAAATGCCTCAAAGCATGTAGGCTAAATATTGCATGTTTTAACTTTAATATATAGCCTAGGCCTAGGTCTAGGCTATAATCAGTCACTAATTCCATCAAAATGCCTCAAAGCATGTAGGCCTAGGCTAAATATTGCATGTTCTAACTTCTATGTATAGGCCTAGGCCTATAATCACACTCATTTTATTAGTATCAAGTAGAAAGTGTTAATTTTGAAAGTATCATATAGGCCTAGACTAAATTTAGCCTACAATAAAATTTTATTACATTTTGATCTGAAGCTAGGCCTTTTTTCTGAGCATTAAAATTAATAGGCCTAGGCTACTTTCTATTAAATTACTTAATCTATCTAAAGTAGACCTATCTAGGCATATATAGCCTATTGCCATTCCCAAAGGGGGGACCACGAATAAATCGCCTCCTTGCACCTCTGTGATCCGACGTACCTCCTGAATGGTGCGGAATTGCGAATACTGATTATTACTGAAGCACTCTCCCTATAAACAAGTTGCCCCAACGTTTTGCTGCCCATGTGGACAAACTAAGTGGCCTATGCTATATATATTAACCCTTTCACTGCGGGTGACGTTCTGGAATGTTTTGGCAATTTACAAAGCTTTAAAAGCCTGTATGTATATCCTTCAGGTCCATGGAAGTTGGGCAACATTATATTTAAGTAAATATATATATTAATTGACATTAGATATTGAATTTATTGATTTACCCTTGATTCTATAGTTTAAATTTAAAATGAATAAAAAACGGTTTGTGTTTGCATATTTGCATTTAAGGACTAGAAATTTCACAAGGTTTGCACATTTGTGTTTGCTGAAGTTATGTTCTGGGTTTGCTGATTTGTGTTTGCTGACTTGACTTTTTGTTTGTGGTGCCCAGCTCTGGTGTTATATTCGTGTTATATGCGTGTTTACTCGCATCAGCTGCTACTCGCGTTGGGTTCGGGCTCCATCAACGGCGATATGCGGCGAGTGTGACTCGCGTTGGCCTCGCGCTCCGACTCGCCTATGTGTGAATCTACCTTTTGAAATTTTTGGCCGCGTTCGCGAGTGTACGCGGTGCAGCGCGAGTCCATGTGAGTCTGTGCGAGTGTCGGCGAGTGTCAGCGAATTTGGGATAATCATTGGCGAGTGCAAAAATTTCATCACTCGCGTTGGAGTTGCGCTCCGACTCGCCAATGTATGAACCTTGCTTAACACAAGGAAGAAAGGTAGCTGGAGCAATGAAAGCCTTGTTTAGGAGCAGAAACTTGAGTATGGAAGCAGTGATTCGAGAGGATTGCATGAAGGTGTGTTGGAGCCGAAATTGATGTATGGATGTGAAACTCTGGTATGGTATAGTAATGAAAAGTCACGAGTATGAGCAGTTGAAATGGAAATGCGTGTGGAGTTCGAAGAATAGACAAACTAAGAAGTGTGAACAAAAGGGAGGCATGTGGAGTTAAGAAGTCGGTAGAGCAAAAGGTTGAAGAAAGTGTTCTCAGATGGTATGGTCACATGTCAAGAATGACTTAAGAAAGAATAGTTAATTGGATCTATGTCAGTGAAGTGAAAGGAAGAAAAAGACGTGGAAAGCCGAGAAGATGGTATGATATGGTGTCAGAATGTGTGTCAAAAGCGTGACAAGGGAATTGTTGAAGCAAAAGAATTAGCAAATGACAGGACTGAATGGAGGAAGTTTGTTAGAGTGAGTACTTGAAGGTCTCTGGAAACCTTTTTTTTTTTTTTTTTTTTTTTTTTTTTTTTTTTTTTTTTTCCAACTTACTTCCTCTCGGGCATAGGCTGAGAGCCTTAACATTCACCGCTTTACATGAACAGTGAAGCCCGTGAGGTCTTGTTCCAGTCTAGGGAGTGAGACATGTGAAGCACGTAGAGTACAACGAGCACCTGCCATCTTGCCTTCACATGAGGCACGGTGCTCACTCATGGCCCGAAACGACCCCATCTCTGAAGCCATCTCGTTCCCGTGCTTCACTGTCTCATCCCCTACACTCGGACTCTCACACTTACACACACACAACGCCACCTGTTGAGCAGATAACTCACCAGGCATTGCACCCCTATAGCATATTTTGAATATTGGAATATTCATACACTGCTATTTAATCAGGGAACAATGAGGGTATTTTATTGACGTTTCGGTGGGCTTGTGGTAATGCACTGATACTAGGTACAGCACAAATTCCATCCCAATAATATCTTCCCATTGATACATCGGGATTTGAACCCGGGACCTTTGGATTACCAGGCCAGTGGCAAGACCACTCCACCACACCTTATAAATGACAAACCTGAAAGGTCTTTATCCCAGATGTTGATGTGAAGAGACCTTGTCCATAAGTATAATAGCTAAGGAGAAGCCATGGATGCCGGGGGCTGATGAGTGATTGGTGCTTCTGAATGCTTGTGTGCTTGCTTTTTGTGGGCAAACTGTAATATGTGGGCGGGTGCCCAACCCCGAAAAGGGTTGAAATAGGGGAGCTATCCCCCCGCCAAAGGCGGCTTTCTAGGGCCTTTCCTAGCTGATGCTGAGAGGATTGGGTTCTAGTCATGTGGTGATGGGCTGGTCTATCAGAGTGAGAACTGAGCGATCTCTGCCATACCCATAGCTTACTCTGACTGTTCCTTTTACTTGTATATTTTCTAGATCTCAAGTGACGACGTCTCTTGCGTGGATTGACCTCCTAATCTACCAAGATTGGAAGCCAAAGCGTCACATCTTTCCTTTGCCCCTCAACTTTCTCTTCATAATTGCTGAGGGGCACAGGGCCCTGGGTGGGGCTTTTGTTTCCCGGGCGTTTCCGCACCCTCCTCAGCTCCCCGCCATGGAGTGGCTTTGGTCACCCAGGCATTATTGTGGTCGTCGGGGGGGGGGGGGGGGGGGGGGGTTCTGTGGGGGCGCTCGGTTATGGCCTTGGCCTTGCTCGGGGCCTTGGGGCTGTTCGGCGAGGCAGCTTGGGGAAAAACAACAACAACAACCCTTGTGGGAGTAAGGGCTGGCTACTGACGACTGACTGTTAAAAGATAATGTTTGTGGGATGCAAGTAATAGATTGAATACTTTCGCGCATGTCTATTTATACATAATATATACAGGTGTATACAGATCATGTAATTGAAGTAGAAGGGAAATGATGATTGACTTAAATTTGCTAAAGCTGCTTTGGGGAAGACTAGTACAGTGTAAACATTGAACACTTTATTGTGACCAAAATGGTACGCATCATAAGTATTTATTGTTTACGCGTTATATTTTTAATAGATAAACCGGCTAACACTAACTGTATTTAAGCTTTATTCAATTAAGTGTTCCATGTTTGCAGTGTACTAGGAGGAAAGCATTGGGGGTTCATTAATAAATAAATTGAAATAGGGTCAGGAGATATATTACCAAGAAAAGGAAGAAAGAGCTGGAATGAGAATACGATGAAGGAGAAGAAAGAAATGAGAGAAAACACGTTTAATGGATAATTATCTACTGTAGTATGAAGAGTTCTTAAGAGTGGGTTTTTTTCTGAGGAAGAAAGAGAGAAGGGAAGAAGGTGAAGAACAATAATAAGGCAGAGAAGGCAAATTATTTAAGAAGAAAACATATGAAAGGGAAGGAATAAGAGGGGGGAAAAGCAAAAGACAAGATGGGGGGAGAAAAAGAGAAGTTATTAAGATTGAATTATTCGGAGTAGGCAGATAAAGAGGAGGGGAGGCGTTTAAGAAAAATTGCAAGAAAAGAAGAAAATAGCATATAGCCTAAGAAGATATAATAGCATATAGCCTAAGAAGATAAAAATAGCATATAGCCTAAGAATAGCATATAGCCTAAGAAGATAAAAATAGCATATAGCCTAAGAAGATAAAAATAGCATATAGCCTAAGAATAGCATATAGCCTAAGAAGATAAAAATAGCATATAGCCTAAGAAGATAATAGCATATAGCCTAAGAAGATAAAAATAGCATATAGCCTAAGAATAGCATATAGCCTAAGAAGATAAAAATAGCATATAGCCTAAGAATAGCATATAGCCTAAGAAGATAAAAATAGCATATAGCCTAAGAAGATAAAAATAGGTTTGGGAAGTAAGAAGAGGAAAGCAACACAACAAGACACAAAGGGAGATTAACAAAAGAAGGGGAAGCAAAAGATGAGAGAACAATTTAAATAGATAATCTATTAAGAATATATATAAAGAGTGGGTTGTTCCTAGGTAGGGTTCACCTTTCTGGGAAGGGTGGGTGGTGAGGTGAGGGGGGAGGGGTCATGGCCATGTTTGTAAACAATGCAATGGAACGCAACATATATTTCACTCCAGTGTGGAGTCATAAAACCTATATGTGGTCTTTTTATAGTGACTTGGTTTAACTTTCGTTTTCGTTTATAATTTTAATTTTAGGCTCGTTTTTGTTGTAAATTAATTAATTATTACTGATAAGTATATACATAGATTAATAGATATTCAGGTCTCTGAAGCAATATCCAGCAACCCCTTCTCTGTTTCCTCCTTTCTCTATTCTAGTTTCAAAGCCAAAGGCAGATGTTATTCATAGGCCTATGTGCACAGCATACTCACTTGCTCTAATGTTCCCGACTTCGACTCCTCTGAATTCTCAGCTCTCTGGCTCAAACTTTCCTGTCACTCTCAAACTAAATATTTCTGTGCTATCTATCTATTCCCTAACTCTACTAACTTTCCTACATTCTTTGCCTACCTCACCTATAAAGTGGAACACATTATAGCCATCTCTCTCTTCTCTGAAATCATCTTGGGTGAGTTCAACGTTTACCACCACCAATGGCTCTCCTCTCATTTCATTGACTAACCTGGAGAACAACCCTACATATCTTCTATCCTAAATGACTAGAACAGTAAAGGGTACTTCACACAGTCAGGAATGCGAGCTAGAATCACTAGGAGTAGCTGAAAATTCGGATTCCTGGGCCTATTCGCGGTGAAAATCGATGACTCCTAGTGACTCTAGCGATATCCTAGTGATTTCTGTTAGACTCCCAGTGACTCCAAACCAGTCCCGGGCGATTGGCCCTGTCCGACAATATGTTCACCGTGTTTAAGGTTCTCGCCGCGAGTCGAACCACTCCCAGTGACTCCCAGTGAGTCCTGGTGATTCTGGTGAGAAATGAAACTGAAACCGAAACCTGTCCGTGAATCATATACAAATCACCGAGAATCACCAGGACCCACTGAGAATCACTGGGAGTCACTGGGAGTGGTCCGATTCGCGGCGAGAACTTTAAACACGGTGAACATTTTGTCGGACAGGTACCAATCGCCCGCGAGTGGTTTGTAGTCACTGGGAGTCTAACAGGAATCACTAGGATATCGCTAGAGTCACTAGGAGTCATCGATTTTCACCGCGAATAGGCCCAGGAATCCGAATTTTCAGCTACTCCTAGTGATTCTAGCTCGCATTCCTGACTGTGTGAAGTACCCTTTAATAAATATATTATTCATATAAACCTGTAATACTTCTCACGTGAAAGTATAATATACAGTATACGGATAGTTAACTTTTCTTGGTCAAACATTATAAATAGGCCTAGTATTAACCTGTGTAAGTACAATTTCCCACAAGACATTGTATTCACCCAGTGATTGTGTGTAGAGAAGGAAATTACGGTAGTTGAGGTCATTAATAATGTGAACAATGTATGGTCAATGTTACAATACCCTACTTGTAGTCTACAAGTTCTGCAACTCCCCTTACCTAACATAACGAGAGTGGTGGATACGTGTTTGTATGTGTTTTGAAATGTCAAGTTCACTTGGTGGTGGAGAGTGGACTTTTGGATTACTACTTCGAGGGGCATTGTAGTCGCCAGGGTAGACTTTGAGCCAGCGTAATCATGGCTTGGTTGTTTAGGGGCCGTTGTAGTTGCCGGTTAATAATCTAGAAGTTCTGCAACTCCCCTGACCTAACCTAAGCAAACTAACACAACCTATAAGTGTTACCTATTTTAGGTAATCGTATGAAATATTACATAACTCGGTAACGAATGAAAACAACAAAGTGGGAAGGATTAACTATCCACTATTTAGACAATAGTTTAAATATATTTGTTTCGTAAAGTATAGTAAGCATTGATATCATGACCTTACGGTACATAATAATACAAACTTATCGTATTATATTAATGTCTGTAATGATGTATGAATACAGTCATTGTACTTAATGATGATATTAGAGGACTGTAGTTATAGCCTACAAGAGACATACTCGAGGAAACATGAATTTCAATTATAGGGTCAAACACACACATGGATCCTGTACTACTCCTATCGACTCGTATATTACAGTAATCCGAAAGCGACCGTTAATTTTCAACTTTTCAATAACTCGCACTTCATTCCTGGTTTTATCCCAGTGATTCCTGGTGACTCCCAGTGATTCGTAGGTACACTCCCTGGCTCGTACGGTGTTGTGAGTGCACGGCGAATTTCAGACACTCGCGGTCGTATTCCCAGGAATCAACAGGAGTCATTACTCCTAGTGATTCTAGCTCGCATTCCTGACTGTGTGAAGTACTCTTTAGTCCAGCAACCTACTCGTATTTCTGACCACCTTGGAGATCAGCCCAACATCCTTGACTTATTTCTAACCTCTAATCCTTCTGCTTACACTGTAAACCTTTTCTCTCCGTTGGGCTCCTCCGATCATAGCCTTATCTCTGTTACCTGTCCTATCTCTCCAACCGGCGGCACTTGTAGCTCTTTAGTGTTGCCAACTGGAAGGCTCTTCGGCAGTATTTGTTTGATTTCCAATGGAATTATTTTTGTTTTCGTGGCTAGGGGTCCTCGGAGTGTGCAGCACACAATACCGAGGTAATCATCTCAGGCATGGAGGCATACTTTCCATTTTCTTTCTCTAACTCTAATGCAAAAATATCTTGATTCACTGACGCTTGCTCTACTGCTGTCCGCAATAAGAAGGAAGCATTCAAATAGTATCATCGCCTTCAAACTCAAGAATCTCGTGCTTTCTATGCTTCTACCCAGAATCCATCCAAATCTGTTCTTTGACACGCCAAAAACTCCTTTATCGATAACACATTCTCTGAACGTTTCAACTCAAGCTCTTCTGAGCTTTCTGGCCACTAGCCAAAAACCTCTCCAACAATTTTACTTCCTCGTCTATCCCTTCTCTTTTCCATTCTGATGGCACCACCGTCACTTCTTCCTCTGACAAGGTTGAACTCTTTACTCAAACTTTTGCTGAAAACTCAACCTAGGATGATTTTGGAGCTATTCCTCCCTCTCCACCCCTCTCTCTCTTACTTTTGTTTTTGGTTTTGGTTTTCTATGTAAATGAGGAAGACAACAAGCAGAACTGCCTGTGATGAGTACCTCCCCCAGAGTTGAAAGAGTGACAGTGCCAAAATCAAGGGACGTTCGAGCCAAAATGCCTGGACACACAGAATTTGAAGCAATTTAAGTCATAGGATGAGGGAAAAACTGATTCTGGGAGAGTTCCAGAGCTCAGCTGTTGAATAGAAGAAAGATTGAGAATAACGTTGCACTCTTGGGTTGGCAATTTGCGCAGAGTAGGGGTGGGATTGTATTGCAAGATGCGTGCTACGTGCTCTACGAAGAGGGGGTGGTATACACTGAGAGAGCTCTGAGGAACACTGATTATTGTAATAGCAGTAGAATAGTGAGACTTATGCAACATTGCGTGAAGAAAGAGAGACTGCAGAGAATTTGTGAGTGGACGTGAGTTAATGAGACGGAAGGCTTTCTTTTCTACTTTGTCTAGAAGTGCTGTGTGAGAGCATCCTCCCCACACGCGCGAACAATACAATATACATGGACGCACTGTGCCCCTGTACAGAGCAAGAAGCTGCGCAGGAGCAAAGAACCCCTGGAGGCGGTTGAGCACACCCTGCTCCTGGGACGCTGTTTTAGCAAGAGTGGTATTATGATCTTTCCAAGAAAGATCAGAAGAGAAAGAGACAGATGAAGGGTTAATTTGTATGTTGTTGAAGAGTAAGTCATAGTTATCTGTGTCTTTATCTGAAATTTCCTTTCTGGCTGTTCCATAGCTACGGTTGTGGACAGCCATCACACACTTGCTCAACCTATCAACTCTGGTTTCCTCAGGGTTATGTCTTGTCCCCACTTCTCTTTCTAATATTCATTAACACTCAAGCCGCGGTGCCCGTCATATGACGGGCGAGAGATAAATGGCCTATCCTCCGGTGCCCGTCATATGACGGGCGGCATTTTGAGCCCATTAGGGGCTGAGAGATAATCCGCGCTTTGGGAGGATGACAGCTGGGCTTCAACCGCTCGGCGCCACGCATGGGCTGTTACTGACGGGTATTAGGTCTCGCTACTCTCTCTCGCCATATCGAGACAAGGAAAAAACTGTGAAAATTACCTTATTTTGGGGTATTTTCAGCTCCGGTTGCGTGATCGCTACAGGATAACCCGTGGTCGTACAAGGATGATTCAGGTGTCATTGGAAAGCTCTATTATCGCCCTTTGACGGATATATAATTGTATCATGCTCTGGCTCTTGTTTATGCATGAAAAAGAGCATGGAATGAAGCTCGTTTTCGGTAAATATACCCGCCTGGCAGCTAGGTCATGTCAACTAACGTCCCCGTCCTTAAGGGGTTAATGATCTCAAGTGTACCTCTAGTCCTATCCACTCATTTGCTGATGACTCTACCTTACACTAATCAACTAGTTTTCCACAACGACCCACCACACAATTACTACCAAACTCCCGTGGTGAGGCAATAGTATGCCTATCTTTTGATCTATCAACTATTTCCGATTGGGGCAGAGAGTCTTTTTCATTACAGTGCTTCCAAAACACAATATCTCCATCTATCTACTTCTCACAATCTTCCATATGAATATCTCTTACCCTTCAACAACGCACAAATTAACCCTTCATTTCCTTTCAATATTCTTGGTGTATCCTTTTCTTTTGATTTTTCTTGGAAAGATCATTATATTACATTTGCTAAAGGAACTTCCCAGAAGTTAGATGTGTTCAACCGTCTCCGTGGGTTCACAGCTTTTTGCTTTGTACAGGAGCACAGAACGTCCATATATCGAGTATTGTTCACGTGTGGTGAGGTTCCACCCATACCGCACTTCTCGAAATAGTTAAGTCAAAAGCATTTTATCGCATCAATTCACCTTCTCTCACTAATTCCCTACTATTTCTCTCTACACGCCGAAATGTTGCATCTCTCTCTGTCTCTCTTCTACCGCTATTACAATAATCGGTGTTCTTCAGATATTTCTCAGTACATACCTCCTCCCCTACTCACCTCCTCGACAAGTAAGCTTTAGAACTCTCTCCCTCAATCTGTCTTGCCCTCATCCTAGTACTTTAACTGTTTCAAGCTCCGCATCCAGACATTTTGACGCTAACGTACCTTGAATTTGGCTCTCTTTCAACTTGGGGGAGGGCAGCCTTGCCTTTTGTATTTTCATACACATAGAAACAAATTATATCTGGCATTGTATATGACATTTATATTGCAATAACTGGTAATTTATTCTGAATATTCATGAATATAGCCATGGTCTAGTACAATGATTAAATCACAGACAATTCTTATTATATTATATATTATACAGTAGACCCCTCTGCTTTCTCTCTCTCTCTCTCTACTTACTCTAACCAACATAATACCTAACCTCGCAATGGAATAACAAAAATGTCCTCCTCGTCCACCACCACCACTACCTCTTTCATCACCTCCTTTTCCTCCTCCTCCTCCTATACTTCCACTACCTTAACCTCCACCTCCTCATATACTTCCACTACCTCAACCTCCACCTCCTCCTATACTTCCACTACCTCAACCTCCACCTATACTTCCACTACCTCAACCTCCACCTCCTCCTATACTTCCACTACCTCAACCTCCACCTATACTTCCACTACCTCAACCTCCACCTCCTCCTATACTTCCACTACCTCAACCTCCACCTCCTCCTATACTTCCACTACCTCAACCTCCACCTCCTCCTATACTTCCACTACCTCAACCTCCACCTCCTCCTATACTTCCACTACCTCAACTTCCACCTCCTCCTATACTTCCACTACCTCAACCTCCACCTCCTCCTATACTTCCACTACCTCAACCTCCACCTCCTCCTATACTTCCACTACCTCAACCTCCACCTCCTCCTATACTTCCACTACCTCAACTTCCACCTCCTCCTATACTTCCACTACCTCAACCTCCACCTCCTCCTATACTTCCACTACCTCAACCTCCACCTCCTCCTATACTTCCACTACCTCAACCTCCTCCTATACTTCCACTACCTCAACCTCCACCTCCTCCTATACTTCCACTACCTCAACCTCCTCCTATACTTCCACTACCTCAACCTCCACCTATACTTCCACTACCTCAACCTCCACCTCCTCCTATACTTCCACTACCTCAACCTGCACCTCCTCCTATACTTCCACTACCTCAACCTCCACCTATACTTCCACTACCTCAACCTCCACCTATACTTCCACTACCTCAACCTCCACCTCCTCCTATACTTCCACTACCTCAACCTCCTCCTATACTTCCACTACCTCAACCTCCACCTCCTCCTATACTTCCACTACCTCAACCTCCACCTCCTCCTATACTTCCACTACCTCAACCTCCACCTATACTTCCACTACCTCAACCTCCACCTCCTCCTATACTTCCACTACCTCAACCTCCACCTATACTTCCACTACCTCAACCTCCACCTCCACCTATACTTCCACTACCTCAACCTCCACCTCCTCCTATACTTCCACTACCTCAACCTCCACCTCCTCCTATACTTCCACTACCTCAACCTCCACCTCCTCCTATACTTCCACTACCTCAACCTCCACCTCCTCCTATACTTCCACTACCTCAACCGCCACCTATACTTCCACTACCTCAACCTCCACCTCCTCCTGTACTTCCACTACCTCAACCTCCACCTCCTCCTATACTTCCACTACCTTAACCTCCACCTCCTCCTATACTTCCACTACCTCAACCTCCACCTATACTTCCACTACCTCAACCTCCACCTCCTCCTATACTTCCCCTACCTCAACCTCCACCTCCTCCTATACTTCCACTACCTCAACCTCCTCCTATACTTCCACTACCTCAACCTCCACCTATACTTCCACTACCTCAACCTCCTCCTATACTTCCACTACCTCAACCTCCTCCTCCTCCTCCTATACTTCCACTACCTTAACCTCCACCTCCTCCTATACTTCCACTACCTCAACCTCCACCTCCTCCTATACTTCCACTACCTCAACCTCCTCCTATACTTCCACTACCTCAACCTCCTCCTATACTTCCACTACCTCAACCTCCACCTCCTCCTATACTTCCACTACCTCAACCTCCACCTCCTCCTATACTTCCACTACCTCAACCTCCACCTCCTCCTATACTTCCACTACCTCAACCTCCACCTCCTCCTATACTTCCACTACCTCAACCTCCACCTCCTCCTATACTTCCACTACCTCAACTCCACCTCCACCTATACTTCTCCACTACCTCACCCTCCACCTCCCCCTATACTTCCACTACCTCAACCTCCTCCTCCTCCTATACTTCCACTACCTCAACCTCCACCTCCTCCTATACTTCCACTACCTCAACCTCCACCTCCTCCTATACTTCCACTACCTCAACCTCCACCTCCTCCTATACTTCCACTACCTCAACCTCCTCCTATACTTCCACTACCTCAACCTCCACCTCCTCCTATACTTCCACTACCTCAACCTCCTCCTATACTTCCACTACCTCAACCTCCACCTCCTCCTATACTTCCACTACCTCAACCTCCACCTCCTCCTATACTTCCACTACCTCAACCTCCACCTATACTTCCACTACCTCAACCTCCTCCTATACTTCCACTACCTCAACCTCCTCCTCCTCCTATACTTCCACTACCTTAACCTCCACCTCCTCCTATACTTCCACTACCTCAACCTCCACCTCCTCCTATACTTCCACTACCTCAACCTCCTCCTATACTTCCACTACCTCAACCTCCTCCTATACTTCCACTACCTCAACCTCCACCTCCTCCTATACTTCCACTACCTCAACCTCCACCTCCTCCTATACTTCCACTACCTCAACCTCCACCTCCTCCTATACTTCCACTACCTCACCTCCACCCTATACTTCCACTACCTCAACTCCTCCTATACTTCCACTACCTCAACCTCCACCTCCTCTATACTTCCACTACCTCAACCTCCACCTCCTCCTATACTTCCACTACCTCACACCTCCTCCTATACTTCCACTACCTCAACCTCCTCCTATACTTCCCTACCTCAACCTCCTCCTATACTTCCACTACCTCAACCTCCACCTCCTCCTATACTTCCACTACCTCAACCTCCACCTCCTCCTATACTTCCACTACCTCAACCTCCTCCTATACTTCCACTACCTCAACCTCCACCTCCTCCTATACTTCCACTACCTCAACCTCCACCTCCTCCTATACTTCCACTACCTCAACCTCCCCCTATACTTCCACTACCTCAACCTCCCTCCTCCTATACTTCCACTACCTCAACCTCCACCTCCTCCTATACTTCCCTACCTCACCTCCTATACTTCCAGTACCTCAACCTCAACCTCCTCCTATACTTCCACTACCTCAACCTCCTCCTATACTTCCACTACCTCAACCTCCTCCTATACTTCCACTACCTCAACCTCCTCCTATACTTCCACTACCTCAACCTCCTCCTCCTCCTATACTTCCACTACCTCAACCTCAACCTATACTTCCACTACCTCAACCTCCACCTCCTCCTATACTTCCACTACCTCAACCTCCACCTATACTTCCACTACCTCAACCTCCACCTCCTCCTATACTTCCACTACCTCAACCTCCACCTCCTCCTATACTTCCACTACCTCAACTTCCACCTCCTCCTATACTTCCACTACCTCAACCTCCACCTCCTCCTATACTTCCACTACCTCAACCTCCACCTCCTCCTATACTTCCACTACCTCAACCTCCACCTCCTCCTATACTTCCACTACCTCAACCTCCTCCTATACTTCCACTACCTCAACCTCCACCTCCTCCTATACTTCCACTACCTCAACCTCCACCTCCTCCTATACTTCCACTACCTCAACCTGCACCTCCTCCTATACTTCCACTACCTCAACCTCCACCTATTCTTCCACTACCTCAACCTCCACCTATACTTCCACTACCTCAACCTCCACCTCCTCCTATACTTCCACTACCTCAACCTCCACCTACTCCTATACTTCCACTACCTCAACCTCCTCCTATACTTCCACTACCTCAACCTCCACCTCCTCCTATACTTCCACTACCTCAACCTCCACCTCCTCCTATAGTTCCACTACCTCAACCTCCCCCTCCTCCTATACTTCCACTACCTCAACCTCCACCTCCTCCTATACTTCCACTACCTCAACCTCCACCTCCTCCTATACTTCCAATACCTCAACCTCCTCCTATACTTCCACTACCTCAACCTCCAGCTCCTCCTATACTTCCACTACCTCAACCTCCACCTATACTTCCACTACCTCAACCTCCACCTCCTCCTATACTTCCACTACCTCAACCTCCACCTCCTCCTATACTTCCACTACCTCAACCTCCTCCTCCTCCTATACTTCCACTACCTCAACCTCCACCTCCTCCTATACTTCCACTACCTCAACCTCCACCTCCTCCTATACTTCCATTACCTCAACCTCCACCTCCTCCTATACTTCCACTACCTCAACCTCCTCCTATACTTCCACTACCTCAACCTCCACCTCCTCCTATACTTCCACTACCTCAACCTCCTCCTATACTTCCACTACCTCAACCTCCAGCTCCTCCTATACTTCCACTACCTCAACCTCCTCCTATACTTCCACTACCTCAAACTCCAGCTCCTCCTATACTTCCACTACCTCAACCTCCACCTCCTCCTATACTTCCACTACCTCAACCTCCACCTATACTTCCACTACCTCAACCTCCACCTCCTCCTATACTTCCACTACCTCCACCTCCACCTCCTCCTATACTTCCACTACCTCAACTTCCACCTCCTCCTATACTTCCACTACCTCAACCTCCACCTCCTCCTATACTTCCACTACCTCAACCTCCACCTCCTCCTATACTTCCACTACCTCAACCTCCACCTCCTCCTATACTTCCACTACCTCAACCTCCTCCTACACTTCCACTACCTCAACCTCCACCTCCTCCTATACTTCCACTACCTCAACCTCCACCTATACTTCCACTACCTCAACCTCCACCTATACTTCCACTACCTCAACCTCCACCTCCTCCTATACTTCCACTACCTCAACCTCCACCTCCTCCTATACTTCCACTACCTCAACCTCCTCCTATACTTCCACTACCTCAACCTCCACCTCCTCCTATACTTCCACTACCTCAACCTCCACCTCCTCCTATACTTTCACTACCTCAACCTCCACCTCCTCCTATACTTCCACTACCTCAACCTCCACCTCCTCCTATACTTCCACTACCTCAACCTCCACCTCCTCCTATACTTCCACTACCTCAACCTCCTCCTATACTTCCACTACCTCAACCTCCAGCTCCTCCTATACTTCCACTACCTCAACCTCCACCTATACTTCCACTACCTCAACCTCCACCTATACTTCCACTACCTCAACCTCCACCTCCTCCTATACTTCCACTACCTCAACCTCCTCCTCCTCCTATACTTCCACTACCTCAACCTCCACCTCCTCCTATACTTCCACTACCTCAACCTCCACCTCCTCCTATACTTCCACTACCTCAACCTCCACCTCCTCCTATACTTCCACTACCTCAACCTCCTCCTATACTTCCACTACCTCAACCTCCTCCTATACTTCCACAACCTCCAGCTCCTCCTATACTTCCACTACCTCAACCTCCTCCTATACTTCCACTACCTCAACCTCCAGCTCCTCCTATACTTCCACTACCTCAACCTCCACCTCCTCCTATACTTCCACTACCTCAACCTCCACCTCCTCCTATACTTCCACTACCTCAACCTCCACCTTCTCCTATACTTCCACTACCTCAACCTCCACCTCCTCCTATACTTCCACTACCTCAACCTCCACCTCCTCCTATACTTCCACTACCTCAACCTCCAGCTCCACCTATACTTCCACTACCTCAACCTCCACCTCCTCCACCCCGACTTTCTCCCTGATCTCCCTCACGTGCTAAGCTCCCTATTTTTGCTCCCACTGAGTCACCCATGTAGTGAGGAAAACAGGGAGGGAGGGGGAGACTTACTGGATTAAGTGGGGATGGGCCGGTTTTTCTTACTCCTTTCTCCCTCATGTTTAGCCCTATTGGTTTTGAGATTTTATGACATCTGGACTATTAGTTTGGCTATTTTATGACATCTGGACTATTAGTTTGGCTATTTTAACACCTTCCGCTCCATTTCGTTGTAAATTTTAAGTCCTTTCGTGCCATTTAGGTGTCAATTTGTTCCTGGCGAGCGATAGCGAGCCTGTAATTTCAAGAGGAACCGGCCTTCAGCCGGGACATTTTTCTAATGAAAAATGTACAAATTTATCTTGAAGGGGGATCTAGGGGGTGTTTTTCTAAGCTTGGTGGGGGTATAGCGAGGCAACTAAATAATAAATGAACAAATGAATTAATAGATCAAAAACACAGCCACTATCCCCTTCCTTTAGTACCGAGTTGTCCTTGTCATTATAATCTGGATAGTATTAGATGAGTTTATCCAGCTTAGAGAGGCCGTGTACCAATTAAAAAGGCTTCAAACTATCTCGATTACCCATTTTAACTACCACGGTGTCCTCCTAAGCTGCATAAAATCGTCTAAATATAGCTGCAATAACACACAATACATCCTCGGTAAGGAAGGGGTTAAGAGATGTATTTAATTGACCACTTGGGAATATCACTTCATACAAAAGCTAACCCCTGGTGACTAATGCTCTTAGCAGTTTATTCTGGCTGTCATTAAAAGATTAACGATGTTCAGGAAGGATTTCTGGGAATCAAAGAGTTAACTCTATAATATCAACAAGGCAATTGGATTTTTTTTTTTTTTTTTTTTTTTTTTTTTTAAGAGACAATGAACGGAGGAAGGAAAAACACAGACAAAACAAAAAGGTCCATGTGCCTAAAGGCATCCTCCATTCATAAAATGTTTGTAACAACTGGATTTAAACATTTGGAGATTGTAAGTTTGTGGAAAGCAATTCGAGGGAAGTGAATTCCAAAGAGTAGTAGCTCTGGGGATAAATGAATTCTGATAAGCAGAAGTTCTGCATTGTGGAGGAGAAAGTGTAAATTCATGGGCGCTCTCAGCTGCCCTAGTTCTACGGGGAAAGATGTGGAGAGGCGGCACAATTGAAGCAAGTTCCTCGGAACAATTGCTGTGAAAATATCTGTAGAATAATGCAAGGGATGCAACGTTTCTTCGTATGGATAATGTAGGAAGGTCCTGTGTGATTGCAGGGTTATTGATTAATCTAATAGCTTTATTTTGAATTTTGTCCAACTGCCTCAATGCAACCACTCCATTTCCACCCCACAGAGGTGAACAGTAATCCATCTGAGAACGCACCTGACTTTTATATATCACGGCCAACTGCTCGTCAGTGAAGAATTCTCGAACTCTGTACAGGAGTCCCAGTTTTTTAGAGGCATTCTTAGCAATGCCTCTAACATAATGTGTCCAGCTCAAGTTAGTAGTTAATGTTACACCGAGAATGTCAATACTAGGGGAAGTGGGAATATTTACATCATTAAAAAATATATGGGAGTCAGTGAGATTCTGTCGGTTAGAAAATTGAATGTACTTGGTTTTCTGTGCATTAAAGGAAACTAGATTCTTTTGTCCCCATCCATTAATTCTAGAAAGGTCCTGGTTCAGAGAAATTGCAGTGTTTATTTTTGAATTTATAAGATCGGGTTGGGTGAAAGAATTGGTAAATGTGAAGGAACTGTGGAGTGTTGAGTCATCTGCGTAGGAATGTATTGGATTATGAGTGGTAGATATGAGATCATTGATATTAATGAGGAACAGAATTGGGGCCAAAACTGATCCCTGGGGAACACCATCTACCATCTACCATTACACATATTTTTCTGTTATGAAGATAAGAAGAAATTAGTGGAACTAATGATGCAAGGCCGTAGTGTGACATCTTCGACAATAAGGATTGATGCCAGACTCTATCAAATGCCTTTGATATATCCAGTGCTATTGTATGTGTTACACCATGTTGGTCTGTAGCTTGGTTGATTTGATGCGTAAGAAGGCAAAGCATGTCTGCAGTTGATCGACATCGTCTAAAACCATATTGCCTATCACTGATTAATTTATTATTCTCAAGATGCTTAATTATGTGATTATTTAATATAATTTCAAAGACTTTACAAAGAGTGGAAGTTATAGCTATTGGTCTGTAGTTTGATGGATCTGAAGAGGCACCTTTTTTAGGAACTGGATGGATAAAGTTTGCTTCTTTCCAGGGTACTGGGAAGCATGAGGTATGAGTACACAGACGGAAATTTTTTGCCAATACAGGAGCGAGCACCAAGGAGCAATTCTTAAGTACTATTGGAGGAATTTCATCTGGACCAGGAGCCTTATCTACTGAGAGATTCTGCAAAATAGTTTTGACATGTCTGGTGTGGATCTTAAGTGAGGGAATTTCAGGCGAATTAAAATTAAGTACAGGGACATCTTGATTTATTTCAGTCGGAGATTTTAATGGTGGAATGGATGAAGCAGTAGTGAAGTTGGATTTAAATGAGTTAAGAGTAGACCAAAATATTTTGTTATCATTTGGATTATTTAGAAGTTTATTTGCCTGCTTGTGGAGAAAGTTTGATTTAGTTAGGTTTAATACAGTTTTGGCATGATTTCTGATGTTTCTAAAGTAATTAAAGGCTTCATGTGTTTTTGATCTTGTGTATGCATTGTAGGCTATTGCTTTTTGTTCAGTTACTCTAGCACAATTATGGTCAAACCATTTAGGTGAATTAGATCTTTTACTGTACTTTTGATGAGGAATAAAAGTTTCCATTCCAATTTTTACAAAATCTTGTATGTGGCTCAAGGTGGAGTGTGCATCATTAGAAAAGAAAGAGGTCCAGGGAATATCAATAAAGAAACCTTGAAGACCCTCCCAGTCTGCCCTATCGTAATGCCATTTAGTCACCAAAACAGGTTCAGAGTGGGAAGGTGTGGTAGCTGATAGACAGGTGGCCTGTATCAGACAGTGATCAGAAGATCCAAGCGGGGACCTCACTGCAACATCATTATTTTCTGAACTGGTTGTTAAAAATAAGTCCAGTAGGTGGGAATTATGATTAGGATTATCTGGTACACGGGTTGGTTGGTTGACTAGTTGAGTGAGATTAAATGAGTCTGCAAATAGCTCACATTCAAGACCAGCATCATCAGTCCTGGCTGACTGAGTGAGCCATTCAACATTATGGACATTAAAATCACCCAACACAGTGATTTCAGAAGAAGCATTTAAGTTGAGGACACTGAGTTGTGAGGACAGAGAATCAAAAAGACTTTGCTCTGGAGGAGTATTTGGGGAACGGTAGATGCAACATATGTATTTAAATTTACCAGCAGAAATTAATTTGTATATAGAATAATCAAAATAGGGACAATTGAAACTAGTAACCTCCTCCAGTGCAATTTCAGATTTTGCGAAGCAACATACACCTCCTTTAGGTCTGAAATTTTGGAGCAGTTGATAACCTGGAAAATTAAATCTAGACGGGTCAGATGTGGATGTTACTTGAGTCTCTGTCAAAAAAAGGAGAGTAGGGGATTCTGCTTGAAGAAATTGGTGTACAGAATTGATGTTAGAGTGAAGTCCCCTTATATTGCTAAAGAAAAAGCTGCACCGACGAGCAGCTTTGGGACGTTGCAATGCTCTTGACACAGTTGCATGATGACGACCGGGAGGGCCCTGTGTCAATGACCCAACCCTGCCGGGGGTGGATATCCGAGGGACCACCAGGTTTGCTCTTAACAATTGTACTGCCATGTTTATTGGGTAAGGTGTATGGTGTTACATGTATGATATGCAGTAGGAAGAGTAGTGTTTTATGGATAGAGGATAGCAATGTAGGGCAATGTCGTGAAGTTGGATGTGTATGTTATATAAAGAGGGTTTTCCTGATACCCCTGATGTGTGAGGCAGAAAGATATGTATCCAGCTACCAAGGCCTGGGAGAGAAAATGGAATTCAGGCTATTCCCTGAGTCTCCCGAAACCTTGGCGGTAGCACTTCCCTGGGCGGGGCTGCCTACCCCTACTACCTAGGATGATGACATCCTAGCAAATCCATAGCAAATCCTAGCATCCATGGCAAAATTCGCTCGCGCCATCCTGTCGAAGACAGACACAAAATATTTGGGGCTTTTTAAGAAAATCACTACTACTGTCACCATCATCACTACTACTATCGCTATCATCACTACTACTATCACCATCATCACTACTACTATTACTATCATCACTACTACTGTCACTATATATGACTGTCATCATCATCACTACTGTTACCACTATCATCACTACTACTATCAGTATCATCACTACTGTCACTATACCATTACCACAATCATCATCACTACCACACTCACCACCATGATCAATACTACTATCACCATCATCACTATTACTATCACCATCATTACTACTACCATCACCATCATTACTACTACCATAATCACCACCACTATCACAACCACTACCATAATCACCACCACCATCACTACCATAATCACTATCTCTAAAAGGGGCTATCACACTGGCATATTTTCTGTCATCCTTCATCAAAACCATGAACGGGGAGGTGTGGTAGAGTGGTCTTACCACTGGACTGGTAATCCAATGGACCCTGGTTCGAATCCCAATATGTCAATGGGAAGATATTATTGGGATGGAATTTGTGCTGTACCTAGTTTCAGTGCATTACCACAGCACACCGAAATGCCTAAACAAAATACCTTCATTGTTCCCTGATTAAATAGCACTGTATGAATATTCCCATATTCAAAATATGCTACAGGGGGGCAATGCCTAGTTAGTTGATTGCTCAAAAGGTGGCATTCTGAGAGTGAGGGTCCGAGTCTGGGAGTGAGACTGTGAGGCGCAGAGGCGAAGCAGCTTCAGTGATGGAGTTGGGTTCGAGCCGTGAATAGGTGCTTCACATGTTTAATATTAAGTAGGCTACTAATTACGAATAGAGAAGAGCTTTGTATGTAAGGACTTATAAACATTTATAGCATAATTATATAATAAAGTAGACACCCCGTTTTGCCCAAAATCAAAACGGCATACCCAACTCTGCGATGGGTTACCACCATCATTACTACTACTATCATCATCACCAAAGTTTACTCTCACCATCTTCACTAATATTGTCACCATTGTCACTACCATCATCACTCTGCTTACGCCGAGCTGATGAAGTAATAAAGGCTGGAACTAGAACTGACGGGCCTCACCGTGTTCAGCGGTAGAGTGTAAAGGCTATCAGCCTATGCCCGAGAGGGAGTATGGAATATAGAAAATAAAAATAGTTAAAGTTCGTTATGTTGTTACTTGCTTTCCTTTTAGCTGTTTGGACTATTCATCCTTTAAACTCTGATACACTAAAATTATAATCAATCATGAAACTATTTAAAGTCATATAGAATTATTGTAATGTTTAATATTAAGTAGGGTACTAATTACGAATAGAGAAAAGCTTTGTATGTAAGGACTTATGTGACGCCTCCCGGCGTTAGCAGAATGGTTGCGTGGGGCATTGCAGCTCGCTAGCGCTCGCCAGGATGGGGGGATAGGCTACAGTTGTCCTAGAATGATCTGCTTTATTTCATTAGTGTCGTGTTGCCACAGACAGTCTAGAAATGATCTCTGTTTTGGTCTCTGACCGCGCCTTATATTTTATATTCGCTATAATATAAATGTTGCTTGCGTGGGAGGCGAGCGAGAGAGTGTGAGGGGGTACACCCGGCAGCGAGGTGAGCTATGACGCGGCTCGCTTGGGCGCTGACGGCGTTGGCGGCCGGGTGGTCAACTAGTCCCTTCCCGTCGCTGCCTCGTGTTCTTTACCAGCTCAGAGCTTGCCTGACACGCGTATCGCCTACATCCTTTGCAATTCTGTCCCCCATACTCGCTACTTTGCATACTATTTCTCTCTCTCGACTTCTCCTTTCTCATTCTCTAATCTTTATTAAATCAACATCCCTTCTGGTTTCAGCATAGACGTTCACCGTCGACCAGTCGTATTGTACGCGAAGCTCTCAGATATTTCCATGTATTAGGTTAAGGAGGTATTATGCTTTATTGAGGGTTAGAGAGACGGACTTTTCCGTATGTGTCCTCTCTCGGGAAGGTTGTAGACCGGTATATGTCTCCCTTGCAGGGTGTTGAGTGATTCTTCTTGGTTATCTAAAGCTAGACTAGGGGTAAGGTTACTGTGTCCTCCTGTTACTGCAGACCTCCATAATCCTGCGTTAATCTCTAACCGTTTTGGTAAGATGATCCTCAGGGTATTAGAGTGTGAAGCCTATAATTGGGCTTTGTAATTGAATTGGGGTTGTGTGGGACAGGGATCTGCCTTGCTTAGGCCAATCGGCTTTCTGCAGACTCCCATTTTCTTATGTTCTTATGTTCTTATGTGTCGTTGTCTCCGATGTGTGCAGTGTTAGCTAAGCTCTGCACGACATCGACAGGTACTGTGGGAGTCTAAGTTGTCTTCGGGTTGGTTTACTTTGCGAGCACAGCGCTGTGGTGTGAGAGGGCCATAGCCTATCCCTCACAACATAGTGCTGCCTCTTTGTGTTGACTTCTGAGGGATCGCCAGGATAGAGCTAGGTACTAGAGACTTAGATTTATCAAGAGAGCATCCCCGTCATATAACGTAATCTTCATTATACCACCCTCGGACAACGTTAGGCTACGAGCCGCATGCTCGCCCATTGTTGCCCTGCCTTGATACCCCAGCTAGACTTTATTAACTGAGCAGACACTGGTTAGAGATAAGCCCCATTATTATATGTATGCAACATTATTATTCACTGCACTTTTGAGCCGAGGTTGTTGTTGAGTTGCACAACCCGAGTAGGCTGTTGCGTTGTGTCACAAAGCATTTATTTAGTTGTCGAGCATTGCTACCTTTGCGCAGTCTTTATTATTCGCCTGCCTATTATTACTATATGTCCTAGCATTTATTATGACCCGTATTCTGCATTATAATTGTTCAAGATTCTTTACGAACATCTTCCCAGCATCAGACTTATTTCAGAAGTTTCCAGTTGATGTTGCAGGACTAGCATTGCACTTTCTTTAATACAGGAGTGCCAGTTATTTGAGTATCTACCGTAACGTTAATTAATCACGTTAACTATATTTTTTTGTGTAACATAATCGAGTAATCTTTTACTGTTTGAGAATAGGCTGTTTCATTGAGCGTCAGCCTAGTGTGTGTGCACCAGTTACCGAGTCATAGGATACCTCGTTGTCCAGGCACGACTCAGGGCGGTAATGGTGTTTTGTTTTCCAGTGTTTAAGGCAGGGGTTGGATCTAGTGTTACCGTTGTTGCTTTTTGCCATTATCTAGTCCAATGTTGAAAAGCCCTGTGTCTTTGAGAACCTGGATCGTAACACTTATAAGCAATTATAATAACTATATAATAAAGTAGACGTGCCGTTTTGCCCATAATCAAAACGGCATACCCAACTCTGCGATGGGTTACCATCATCACTAATATTACCACCATCATTACTACTACTATCATCATCACTACAACTGTCACCATCATCACTACTACTATACTCCATTCAATCGACCCGTGCATCTGGCTCCTAACCAGTGTTTGCATGAGGCTCTTGATTGGCTATCATATCAGTACCCGAGCTCACTGGCCAAAATGAGCGGCAGAGCTGATAATTTCTTCTCATTATATTTATTATTCCTTATTTATTCATTAAACTATATACGTTTAAGTAATTTTAATGATTAATTAATTAATCTAGTCTTATCCGAATCTAAAGAGCTATTAAATACCACATGAAACCCAATAATAACTTATATATCATAAAGTAAACACAAGAGAAACAATAAAATTATAAACGGGAGAGTAAGCGGGAGAGGAGACTGACTGACGGGCTAACGCAGATTAGCCAATCACAGGCCATGATTTACTTACCGGTATCACACATTTAAAATAGGCAGGGACGGAATATCTTCCCTTGCTTGTGTTTACTTTATTATGTCAACAATTGTATGTGTTCCATGTGGTATTTTATAGCTCCTAAGGTTCGAATATGACTGTAGAGTATAACATTATCGTATGAATGAAATGTACTGTTCTTTATTATGCCATATATATTAAGTAAACTAGATACATTTTAGTAATGATAATGTGATAGGTGATATCAGAACATTAAGAGCTATAAAATACCACATGGTAGACCGTTCGACGGATTTTCACACAAACTTCCAACGAACATTCGGTGAGTGCATGCGACGGTAATTATTATTATTTGTTTTGATTGTGCAATAGTTATGATTTTAGGTCCAAAATATGGTTTCACCCCCTCCCATGGTAGTAACAGTGGGGATGATGGTGATGGTGAGAGTAGTAGTAGTGGTGATGGTGGTAATATTAGTGATGTTGGTAATAGTAGTGATGATGGTGAGTATTGTAATGATGATGGTGGTAATATTAGTAATGATGGTAACCCTTCGCAGAGTTGGGTATGCCGTTTTGATTTTGGGCAAAACGGCACATCTACTTTATATAAATATGATCCACTTCCATAATACTGAGCTGAGATTTTGTAAACATTCGTATTATACTGTATAAAAACACTTTTAACTTTTCACCTACCATAACTAATCAACTCTGCGTAAGCAGAGTGGTATCGCCCCCCGCATAGTGGTACATGCTAACTGAAATGTCTGTCTGTCTGTCTCCTGTCTGTCCGAGAACTCCTCCTAGACCGTTTGACGGATTTTCACAAAACTTCACACGAACCTTCGGTGCGTGAATGCGACGGTAATTAAAAAAGGATTTTTTGAATTTGTGCAATAGTTATGATCTTAGGTCCAAAAACATGTTTTGCCCCCCCCCCCCCTTTCAGATAATGGAGTTCTGTGTGAGTGTGCCCCTATGGGGCACATCGTTAAGGGGGCGAAAAAAACTCGCCCGTATTTGTTAAGTTAAGTTAGTTTAGTTGACATTAGAAGGTGACAATTGTAGAGATAATGATAGTAGTAGTGATGATGGTGGTAATATTAGTGATGATGGTAGTAGTAGTGATGATGGTGACAATTGTAGTGATGATGATAGTAGTAGTAATAATGGTGGTAATATTAGTGATGATGGTAACCCTTCGCATAGTAGGGTATGCCGTTTTGATTTTGGGCGAAACGGCACGTCTAATTTAGTTTAGCTGACATTAGAAGTGATGGTAGTAATAGTGGGGATAATGTTAATAGTAGTGATGATGGTGATTATAGCAGTGATGATGGTTGTAGATTTAGTGATAATGATGACAGTAGTGATTGATGGTAGTGATGATGATAACAGTAATAGATATGATGGTGACAGTACTAGTAGTAGTGATGATGGTCATAATAGTATTTATGATGGTGACAGTAGTAATGATGATTGCAAGATGAAGGTGACAGTATTAGTGATGTTGGTAAGTAGTAGTGATGATGGTGAAAGTTGTAGTGATGATGAGAGTAGTAGTAATGATGGTGATAATTATAATAGTAGTAGTGCTGATGATATTAATGATGATAGTGACTGGTAGTGATGATGGTGACCGATCGCAGAGTTGGGTATGCCGTTTTGATTTTGGGCGAAACGGCACGTCTACTTTATTAAGATCTTTATATATATATAATCAACTCTGCGTAAGCAGAGTGGTATCACCCCTCGTATAGTGGTACATGCTAACCGAAATGTCTGTCTGTCTGTCTGTCCGTTCGAGAACTACTCCTAGACTGTTTGACAAATTTTCACCAAACTTCACACGAACCTTCGGTGCGTGAATTCGACGGTAATTAAAACAAGATTTTTTGAATTTGGCAATAGTTATGATCTTACATCCAAAAAATGGTTTTGCCCCCCCCACCCCCTTCAGGAGCCCCACCGCCCACCCTGTACCTATTCCCAACTCTGATCAACTATGATCAACTCTGCGTAAGCAGAGTGGTATCGCCCCCCGTATAGTGGTACATGCCGGCCGAAATGCCTGTCCGTCTGTCTGTCTGTCTGTCTGTCCAATAACTCCTCCTAGACCGTTCGACGGATGTTCACCAAGCTTCACACACTTTTGGTGCGTGAATGCGATGGTACCGGCAATTTAAAAAAAAAATGAATTTGTGCAATAGTTATGATTTTAGGTCCAAAATATGGTTTTGACCCCCCCCCCCCCCCTCCAGACCCCTAACCCCCACCCAGCAATGATGGCATTCTGTGTGTGTGTGCCCCAAAGGGGCTCACACACAGAACGCATTCGTTCTGGGGCCGAAAACATCTTGCCCGGCATCTGTTAGGTTAAGTTCGGTTAAGTTGACACTAGAAGTGATGGTAGTAATAGTGGGGATGATGGTAATAATAGTGATGATGGTGATAATAGTAGTGATGATGGTTGTAGTTATAGTGATGATGATGACAGATGATGGTGATAGTACTAGTAGTAGTGATGATGGTGACAAGTAATGATGATATTTGTAGTGATAAAGATGACAGTAGTGATGATGGTAGTGACGATGGTGACAGTATTAGTGATGATGGTGAGTAGTAGTGATGATGGTGAAAGATGTAGTGATGATGACAGCATATAGTAGTGATGATGAGAGAAGTAGTGATGACTATAATAGTAGTAGTGATGACTATAATAGTAGTAGAGCTGAAGATAGTAATGGTAATAGTGATTAGTAGTGATGATGGTGACCCATCGCAGAGTTGGGTATGCCGTTTTGATTTTGGGCAAAACGGCACGTCTACTTTATCAACTCTGCGTAAGCTGAGTGGTATCGCCCCCCGTATAGTGGTACATGCTAACCGAAATGTCTGTCTGTCTGTGTGTCCGTCCGAGAACTCCTAGACCGTTTGACGGATTTTCACCAAACTTCACACGAACCTTCGGTGCGTGAATTAGACGGTAATTAAAAAATAAATTGTGCAACAGTTATGATCTTAGGTTCTAAAAATGGTTTCCCCCCCCCCCCCCTTCAGGACCCCCACCGCCCACCCTGTACCTATTCCCTGTGTGTGTGTGTGTGCCCCATAGACACATCACAGAAAGCCAAACATCATACACATGTCTCAGATGTGATGATAATGGTGAGACGTCTGTCTGTCTGTCTGTCCGATAACTCCTCCTAGACCGTTCGACGGATTTTCACCAAACTTCACACGAACATTCGGTGAGTGAATGCGACGGTAATTATTATTTTTTATTTAATATGTGCAATAGTTATGATTTTAGGTCAAACATATGGTTCCCCCCCCCCCACCCCCCTCAGGACACCTACCCACCACCCTGTACCTGTTCCTAAGCAATGATGCTGGCGTTCTGTGTGAGAGTTCCCCGTAGGGGAATGCCATCGTTCTGGGGGTGAGAAAAACTTGCCACGCATTTGTTAGGTTAAATTAGTTTAGTTGACATTAGAAGTGATGGTAGTAATAGTGGGGATAATGCTGATAGTAGTGATGATAGTGATAATGGTTGTAGATTTAGTGATAATGATGACAGTAGTGATGATGATGGTAGTGATGATGATAACAGTAGTACAAAGGAGTACAAAGGAAATCAAGCAACAACAGATCTAGTGACCCTTCTAGGCTGCTTGTCCTCCAAAACACTGAGGATCAAGTGTCCAAACTGGTTTAGAGTGGGTAAGGGAACATTGGAAAGGGAACTACTGCCCTGCCACTAACGTGGCAGGACTAGGAAGTTAGTAGGGGACATAGGGGTTAGTAACTGAGGGGAGGATAAAATAAAGTTATTCATTTACAAACGCAGTCAGTCGCGGGTTTGATGCGAGATATTTGTCTAGGCGGAATTTAAATGAATCAACGGTGCTGCAGTCTATAACGTCTCGGGGAAGCCCATTCCACAAGTTGACAACTCGATTGAAGAAGAAATTCTTAGATTCGTGTGAGTTAAAAGATTTACCAATAATTTTGCAACCGTTTTCCCGCGTGTAATTAGATTGGTCGATAGTGAAGTACTTACTACAGTTCATATTGTCGATGCCTTTGATGATTTTGAACACTTGAATTAACCCTTATTTAGCGGCGAGCAACATAAGTCGAGTTAAATAAAGCTGGACTATGTGGCGGCGCTCGACATAGGTCGAGTGGCAATTTCAGCACGTAATGTGGCTGAGAGAGAGACAAGTGGTGGCAGGAGACTAGCGAGCGTATGACTGCTCCAGACCACCGCGGAGAACCTACTGACACAAATCTCAGCTCCCTCCTCCCTCTCTCACTCGCTACATACTCAATTATGTACTGAAAGTACCGAATTACCTGCTTTTTGCACTCGCGTTGCACGGTTATTGCAAGAAAACTATAGATCATACAAGGATCGTTATGGTGTCATTCGAAAGCTCTGTTTATGCCCTTTCAGGGATAGGTACTTGTTTTACGTTCTGGGTCTTATTTAGGCATGAAAATGATCACGTAAACAGCCCTATTTTGGCTAAAAACACCCCGCTGTGCGGTACACATAAATAAACCGCATAGGCCGCTCGTAAGGTGTTAAGTCACCTCTTAATCTGCGCTGGGTTAAAGGAAATAGATTTAATTCTCTAAGACGCTCTTCGTATGGTTTGTTCTTCAGGCTAGGTATCATTTTGGTAACTCTACGTTGAACTCGTTCTAGCTTGTTTATGTCTTTTTGGTAATAAGGGCACCAGCATTGAACGCAGTATTCCAGAAGAGGGCGGACTAAGGAATTGTATAGGGTTAGGATTACGTCTTTGGATTTATGCTCAAATGATCTGCCTATAAAGCCAATTATTTTGTTTGCCTTCTTAACAACTTCTGAACATTGTTGACTCGGTTTTAGGTTACTCGATATTGTTACTCCCAGATCGGTTTCTCTGTTTACATTCTTAAGCTGAGTGCCATTCATCGAATAGTTTGCTTTCTCATTTAGGTATCCGATATGTAGTACTTTACATTTATCCGCATTGAAACTCATTTGCCAAATTTGGGCCCAATGTGACAATTTATCTAGATTGTGTTGCATATCGTCAACTTGATCTTTTGAGAGTACGCTATTTGCAATTTTTGTATCGTCAGCAAATTTTGAGATTGTACAGGTGAGACCCTCATCTATGTCGTTGATGTAAATTAGAAAGAGAATTGGTCCTAGTACCGATCCCTGGGGTACCCCGCTACTTACATTGGTCCATTTAGATGCCTTACCGTTTATGACTACTCTTTGCTTTCTGTCGCTCAGCCAATTTTCTATCCATTTCAACACACCGTCTTGTATTCCATGCGCTTTTAGTTTTAGCAGTAAACGTTTGTGGGGAACTTTGTCAAAGGCCTTTTGAAAATCAAGGTATATAATATCTACAGCTTTACTCTCATCGTAGAGGTTGAGGATATCGTGGAAGAAGTCTAAGAGGTTTGTTAAACAGGAACGTTTTTTACGAAAGCCGTGTTGAGTATCTTTAAGCATGTTATTTTCCTCTAAGTGATTTACGAGTCTGTCTCTTATGACCGTTTCTAGCATTTTACATACAACTGAGGTTAAGCTAATTGGACGATAGTTACTGGGTAGGGATTTGCTGCCTTTTTTGAATATCGGTGTTACGTTGGCCATCTTCCACTGATCAGGCATAGTTCCAGACTGCAAGGATTTATTGAATAGTAATGTCAGTGGTTTGTAGAGCTCATCCTTAGCTTCCTTTAGAACTCTAGGCGAGATTGTATCAGGTCCAGGCGTTTTATTTACCTTGAGTTTATTAAACAATTCAATACTTCTCTCTCTGTAACGGTGATATTGCTTAGAACATCTGAATTATCAATCTGAATCGGCGATAGATATGATGTAGATATGATGGTGACAGTACTAGTAGTATTGATGATGGTCATAATAGTATTCATGATGGTGACATTAGTAATGATGATTGTAAGATGATGGTGACAGTATTAGTGATGTTGGTAAGTAGTAGTGATGATGGTGAAAGTTGTAGTAATGATGCAAGTAGTTGTGATAATGAGAGTAGTGTTATGACCAGCACTACGAAATAAACAAGGGCACTTAATAATGGACTAGATGATAGGCTATATCTGCAACAACGGTACGCTAATTCCAAACCCTCGAACTATTACGCCGGTGAATAAAACACTTAAACCCTCCAGAGTTAATCTACTGGATAACGGGGTATCAATTAACTGGGTTTTAGTGCACTTCTACAAAGGCTTTCCGGTGACGGCAAAGCCTACTCACGACAGGAGTACTTTACGTTAATAAAATGCTCTCAAGTAATAACAATGCTTAAATAAACTATAACAAGATTTAATAAAGGAGTATATGCTTACGTTAACTTTAGTGTGAGTCTGTACTCAACACTAAACTCTTCAATGCTCTATGAAAACACTGGAAGTCTAGTCCTACAGCAATCAGATATGGAATCTTCTGAAAACGTCTGATGCTCTAAGATGCTCGTTAATATAGAACAGAAATAATGCAGGGGCAGGACACCAAAGCGTGTATCTTAAATACACCAATAAGTAGGATACATATATATAACAAGGGAGTGCAAAAACTCTGTGACAGCTCTAATAATAGCCACTCAAAACAGTACTTCCTTAGCCAAAGTAACAGCCATACTGTGTTGTGCACCAAGCATCAACCTAGGCAAAAAGAATACGGGAATAATTCCTAATGCGTACACAGTTAAAGTTAATAAACACAATGCTGTCTTTATTACTAATAATGTCTAGCAGCGGCATAAAAGGTACCAGGAGTCTAGGCAGAGTGCAAGCATGCTCGTAGCCTACTGTCTCCCCTTGAACAGATTTCCCTTATGTTACGTTAAGTGACTAGGAGGCTCTTTTGGTAAGTCCAGATCTCAAGTATCTGGTCTTACCCTGGCACTCCACAAAGGTCAACAAAATGAGGTAGCCAGCATACAAGTAAGTGTAGGCAAATGCCCTTCGCTTGTATACTGCTACACTTGCACAGGAAAAATATGCACAAAGGTTACAGGCACCTAGCTCCGTCGAAGTCGTACAGGCTCTGACTTGCCATGTACATAACTCAGACAACGACTAAAGATACCCTCCACTGTCTAGCATTAAATAGTAACAAAGAACAACTCTATAATTAGAAGCACCCAATGATAATATGACTCCATGTGACTATGACTAATAATCCCTAAAGCTAGTGCAAAACATATATGTGAGAACTGGTGCTGGTAATATGACTGGCCGACTATGGAAGTCGTATGCAGAACCAGAAGGGATAAGTAATTGAATAAAGATGAGAAGTAATGGAAAAGAAGAAGTTCAGAGAGAGAAACAGTAGTACAGGGGGTTAGATTGGGGACAGATTGCAAGGGACGTCTAGGACCAAGCACACCATGCCAAGCTCTAAGGAGACACGCGGACAGGAGCCCCCCAGCACCAACACTAGGATAGCGGCACCCAATCACAGACCACTACATCATGAAAAGCAAGCGTCCTAGGACGCGCCAGGCCCGCCAGCCAATCAAGAGCGTGGGAAACCCCGCCCGAGCGGGGAAGGCACACGTACATACACACGCACAAAATACAACCTCGCTGCCTCCTCCGCTCTCTCTCTCCTTAACATCACACTACACATCTTATACTCTATCACTGATATAAAATACTTCCAAGTGTCACAGACAAGAATAAAGACCACCACTGATCTGGCTGTGACAACATGAATACTAAGAAAGAAAGAACATCGTTCTACGATTATTATAGCCCATTTCACTGCCCTGGCGAGCGCTAGCGAGTACGAGCACATTCTGGCAAGCTGGCCAGCGTAACACCCCGCCCAAGATGTGGGACGTTTTAACCTCAGGTAAACGCCACATCTGACCAGACAGAATGCTCATAAACCCCGCCTCACCCAGCTACTCCCCCAAGTTGTGAAAACAAGGCACAATCACAACATAAAACACTTCATTATATAAAACAAAATCTACACAACACTTCCCCAAAAGAATAGTATCACTTAACAATATTACGCTCAACGAGCAAGATTCAACAAGCCTAGCCTACTAAGACAGAAACTCAGGATGTCTTAGATTCTTGCTGTAACATACTGCACTTATATACTATCAAAAGAAAGAGTTTTTATGTGAGGTTTTTATATTTTTGTAATATTGTTTTTGGCGGCTTTGCACTACAGGGGCAAGCCTAATTTTTCTCCACTCTCAAACAAACACTGACTGAACGGCGAGGGTGCTCCTTAAGACATACCCTCCCGTGACAAACAATCAGCCAGAACATTATTAGTGCCCTTAACATGCCACACATCCAACTTGTGTACCGGCAGAAAAACAACACCTGACACTAATAAACTGCCCAGTCCATCACAAGACTGGCACTTCTCTTCGCTCTCTCTGGCAACGGGACCTGCCAATAACCTTTCACTAGTTCTACCTTAGTGATAAATGAGGCAGCCCCGATGCGGTCCATGGGGTCGTCAACTCTGGATAAGGTATAGGCGTCTGTCAGGGATGATGCACCAACACTCTTGCAATCAACATACACACGGATCTTGCCACTTAAGGAGAGCGTCCGGTTTGACTTGGAAAAGTGCTCAAAACGGCAATATTGCGCAACCCGATATATGGCATCATCACCCATCCCTCTGTCTTCAGTTAAAATCCTGAGGCAATATTCCGTCTGGAAGCATATTATTTCTGGGCTAGTTTCAAACTTTCGCGGGTCGCGGGACGCGCAGACGCGTAGAAAATGCATTATGGGTTTCGGATCTGCAAAAAAAAGAAAAGAAAACCATGAATTTTTGGTGAAAATATGACGTTCGTAGATATTTTCCCTAGCAGTATCTGCTATCTCTATCCTGGTAACACCGAGGGTGTGGTGGTGGTGGTGGAGAAAGAACAGTGTGCTGCTTGCCGCGTGACAGGTAGGGTGCGGCTGGCTGGTTTGCCACCGCTCTCCCGCCTTAGTACCTCACGTAAGAAAGTTCACTCGTCGGCGTTATTCTGACGTAACCAAACATGCTACAACAATGATTCGGGTGTCATTGGAAAGGGCATGAAATTCTCTACAACTGTACGTTGCCCTTTTTTTTATTTCTTTTCCATTTCGACACACCACCCCGAGACATTTGTCACCTAATTTGTACCTAATTTTAAATGCCCTCATTCTACAATTAGATACAAAATGGGAAAAGTAAACACGGACAATTGAAACTACACCTATTGTTAGTACCCCCAATGCATTGAAACAATTAAGCAACAACATTAAAATGAGATTTTGATTTTAAACAAAGTCATAAATTTACACACTAATTCTCACCTAACTCAAAAAATAATTGTCCTAGAAAATTAAATTTTTTGGAAATGTCTTAGTTTTTAGGTCCCCTATACGTGTACCAAATATTATGAAATACAGACAAAATCCACTGACACGTTCTGGAGTAAAAGCCGGACGCTCCCCTTAAGGGGACCAGCCGCTTTTAACTCGGAAAAGTGCTCAAAACGGCAATATTACGCAACCCGATATATGGCATCATCACCCATCCCTCTATCATCAGTTAAAATCCTGAGGCAATATTCCGTCTGGAAGCATATTATTTCTGGGCTAGTTTCAAACTTTCGCGGGTCGCGGGTCGCGCAGACGCGTAGAAAATGCTTTATTGGTTTCGGAGCTGCAAAAAAAAAATACGAAAAAGATGAATTTTTGGTGAAAATATGACGTTTTTAGATATTTTTCCTAGCAGTATCTGATACTCAACCCTGGTAACAACGAAGGGTGTGGTGGTGGTGGAGGAGAAAGAGCAGTGTGCTCCAAGCCGCGAGAGGAGAAAGAGCAGTGTGCTCCAAGCCACGAGAGAGGTAGGGTGCGGCTGGCCGGCTGGCTTGCAACAGCTCTCATGCCTTAGTACCTCACGTAAGAAAGTTCACTTGTCGGCGCATTATATCCGTAACCAAACATGCTACAACAATGATTCTGGTGTAATTGGAAAGGGCATAAAATTCCCTACTATACAACATCTCCATTTGTTTTAAATTTCTTAACCATTTCGACACAGCAACCCGAGACATTGTCACCTAATTTGTACCTAATTGCAAACTCCCTCATTGCAAAATTAGATCAAAAATTGAAAAAGTAAAGATTAGCTATTGTAACTACACTTATTGTTAGTACCCCCAATGCATTGAAACAATCAAGCAACAACATTTAAATGAGTCTTCGATTTTACAAAAAAACATAAATTTTCACACTAATTCTCACCTAACTCAAAAAATAATTGTCCTAGATAATTAAAATTTTGGAAATCTCTCTTATTTTAGGTGCCCTATATGTGTACCAACTCATATGAAATACAGACGAATTCCATTGACACGTTCTAGAGTAAAAAGCGGCTGGTGCCGTTAACTCAGGTTGCAAAGTTACTGGCAACGACCACTCACGATATCCCTTATCCCTTAGACCCTTTTCCAACATGTAGTCCAGCTCTGCTTTCACAACAGGCTGTCGAGCAGGATTTTTACGATAGGGAGCCAATTTGAGCCTTGCACTGTCTCCAGCCTCCATGTCGGGTTCTACCCCGTACATCAGGCCTGGAGAATCAACAAACCTGCGGACGTACTGCCACAACCTAGTAAACAACTTCTCTTGTCTCTTAGGAACAAGAGGTTGCAACTTATCTCAAAGAACAACATGCCTAGTGCCCTCCCACAACTCAGCCGGGACCATAGTTTCTACACTATAGTCTCCCTCCTTCTCCACTTTTGTCCCTAGAACAGCCAGGTCATGAGAGGGACAATCTGTACCACCTGTGCAGTCACTCCCATAGTTCCTAATTGCTATGGCTTCCCCGCCGATACCGTACATGCGCACCCCCGCATTCCTTGCGACTACACCTGCCGGCGCAGCATTACCGCCTTCAGCGCCACGGCCAGATACAGTCGGTCTATGGTAGGGCTGTTGCATTCGACTAGAGCAGCATTGGGAGGCTATGCGACGACCGGGCGCATCCACTCCACAGCCAACCTCACCAATCTGCTCAATGTCCTGATTCTGACCACCACCCTTAGCAGCCATGGGTCGACCCTGACCTGACAACCATGCCAAAGCCTCGTCGCCCACCTTGAACCACTGAAACAATGAGGCCAACGGTTTACTAACACTCAAGTGACCTGCCAGCGGACCATCGTGCACCGCATGAGCTGTGAGGCCTGGGTGCTCGGCACAAACAGTGGGGTATGAACCGAGCAGGGGCTGGATCGCTGCACGCTGCTGCTCAGGCAGGTGCTCAAGCGCTTCCACAGCCACCTGACTCGTGTCCCCCGCCCACTGCTCCGCCGAGACATGACAATCCCAACTTTCCTCCACCTGTATCCCACTGCCCCCCTCTCCTTCTCCACCTTGGCCGCTGCAGACCAACACAGGGACAGTAGGCTGCTCAGGTGGTTGCCTTACAAACTCCTTTAACAGGTTCACATGACATGCCTCCCCATCCTCATCGAGTTCAATAGCCCCGTTCCCACAACTCTCAAGACTAAGATCTTCTAGTTGTACCTGGGAACTACTCTGTCGCGGAGTGCCATCACGCCCTACCATGTCACTAGGGGGGACAGGTTCTGGGGCCACTCCGGAGCTCACATTTGGTGCAAGTACCGAGTCACCAAGGAGTGTCGCTGAGTCCAAACTCTCAACCCGACCAGCCTTGACATTCTCCTTCCGATCCTTCCTCCGCTGGTCTGAAACTTGGGTACTAGGCTGTGACACCTGAGCGGACTGAGATCTCTCGAGCCCCTCTTGCCCCTCCCTACTCGTGTCGGCCGCCCTCTCGGCAACAACTAAGGGTGGAACCTCGGAAGTGAGCACCGCAAAGTCGTTACCGAGAAGGAGGTCGACCCCCTCAACTGGCAATTTCTCCACAACACCCACATCCAACTCCCGTGTCACACCGTCCACCTCAAGCTCCACTCTGATCAGCGGGTAAGACCGTGTAGCATTGATACCTTGAACCACCAAAACCCGAGCCACGTTAATAGGCTTGCCAGTGAAGTTCTTAATAAGTGTCTGGGAAGCGCCCGTATCACGCAACAACTCAAGCCAATGCTCCACACCAGCCCACCTCACAGTGCCGTGCCCCCTATGACCACAAAAAGCATCTCGGACGGGTGATGAGCCCTCCTGCTGCTTCTGCGCCGACTGTGACTTCGCAACCGACATATTACCCCGGGCAAACGCGGAAGACCTCAAAGACACACCGATGTTGCTCACTAGTGACACCACTGCTGTAGGCGGTGTGCTCGGACATGAGCGCGCAATATGCCCTTCTCATGACACTTGAAACACTCCACTTCGCTCTTGGACTTCCTCTGAGGTGAGGAAGGGCCCTGGACTTTCTTTAACGGGAAGGTTTTCGACTTGGGATCAAAATTGGCACCAGTACTCTTAAATGGGTAATTAGTTGTGTCCTTAATTCGGGGGGGGTGGAGTAGTACGTCCCTGGTTACCTGCCTCAGCTCTCTGTGCAGACCCGCACCCACGAATCAATGACAACCTGAGGTCAGCCATCTTAGCCGCCTCCTGCAGAGTTTTAGGTTGCTTTTCTTTCAGGTTAAGAGTCAAGTCACTGCCAGTACACTTAAAAAATTGCTCTAACAACACTAATTGCTTCACTGCATCAAAAGTAGTTGCCTTCTCCGATCTTAACCAATTCTCAAATGCATCTGACAGCTCTCTAGCGTGTTCCTGGAAAGTACTCTCCTTTCTTTTGGGAACAGCCCTAAATTTCAGCCTATAGGTCTCTGGCTGCAACTCATACGCCCTCAGGACAGCCTCTTTCAACGCCTCATAATTCACACAGGAATCTTGGGGCAAAGCATCGTACGCCTTGAGTGCTTTCCCCGTCAATCATGACGAAACAAGGGCTGCCCACTTCTCCTCGGGCCATTGGTGCTCCTGGCACTTTTTCTCGAACCGGAGAAAAAATTCGGTAACTCCTAACTCATCAAACACAGGAACCAACTTTAGTAGATGCGACAGGGACTGGTCATGGGGTCGACCCCCATGGACGAACCGATTCCTTGTCACCTCTACACGCGTTTTCTCTAGATCAACATCGGCACAATACCTTTCAGACTCAAACTTGAGCTCAGCCTCTCTCTGCTTGATCTCCTTCTCATACTTATACTTGCGCTCAGACTCTCGCTCACGCTGCTCGAGCTCAGCCTCATGCTTCCGCTGCTCGAGCTCGGCCTGTCACTCTTGCTGCTTGAACTCCGACTGCTGCTTAAGTTTGGCGAGCTCGAGCTGAAACAACATCTCGGAAGACAAACCCTGAGGAGGGGGTGCTACTATTGGGGACCCACCCCGTGAATCACCTAGAGGCATACCCAACCGCCAGCGGGCATCGGCCTGCGGGAACGTACCCGGCTCCGGAGCCCGAGGGGGCGCCATGATAGGAGTCGAGTGGAATGGGGGCTGGGCCGAAGGTGCCCCATGCACCCCACCGAGCACACAGGTAACCAGCTCACCTCTCGACAAACCGCTAGTACCGGGAAACCCTAAGACTGTGGCTACACACTGCAGTCCATACCGGTCCAGCCCCGACACCCGGTCCGCCGACACAGGCTCCTCCAAAAAAATCTGAGCATCCTCCTCATTGTTCACCACCCGAATGCCGTTTAACAACTCCACCTTCTCCACCTCCTCGCCTGTGCCCTCACTATGTTCAGACCTGTCCAGTGACATGATGGAGTCAACAACAAAAATTCTCAATTCAAGACAAAAGTAGCCAAACTCTCGCGTAGCTTTATTCACAAAAAATATTCGAAGATGTTCTTGAGTGCAATAGTAGGTCACCAATAAAAAATTCCAATGTCCAAAATATTCCTCAAACAACAAATGTCCAAAAAAAAATGCAATATTCAGTTCACTATATACTGGTCTAAGGTCGCCATTTGTTATCTGGCCAAGGTCGCCATTTGTTATGACTGGCACTACGAAATAATCAAGGGCACTTAATAATGGACTAGATGATTGGTGTTACGACCGGGACTACGAATAAAACAAGGGCACTTAATGATTGGACTAGTAATAGGGCACTATGCAACAACGGTACGCTAGATCCAAACCCTCGAACTTATATGCCGGCGAACAAAACACCTATACCCTCCAGGGTTAATCTGCGATAGCGGGGTATCCTGAACTGGGCATAAATGTACTCTACTTCAGGCTAACCGACACTAGTATAGCCTGATAACAAACAAGATGCAAGTTACGTTAAAATGCATAAAAAGGAATTTATGGAAAGATCAATTAAATCACTGCAAGATTTAATACAATAAAAAGATGCTTCAATACAGTTACTCTAAACAACAATAAACTCTTCACTCCTATCTGAAAGAAAGTGAAGTATAGTCCTACAGCATAGACCAGGAAACTTCTGAAGAAAGTCTGATGCTCATAAGATGCTCGTACTGATTTAGAACTATATAAAGGCAGGAGGCAAGACACCACATGTGTAAATCGAATACACTAAAAGATAGGACATATAATGTTAACTGACACGAGAATACTATAAATGCGCAACGGTAGCAATGCTCGACACTAAAAGAAGTACTTCCTCATCAACGAAACAGTCTGCTATGGTTGTGCGGCTCAGCAACAACCTAGACTAATAAATGCTGTGAATAATAATGCGCACATATCAAAGAGCTTATATTAAATACTAACAAGTGTCTACTCGATTAATAATGTCTAGCTGGGATACTCTAGGTAAGGAACTGGGGTTGAGCAAGACAGGCTCGTAGCCTAGCGATGTCCTTAAGACTGCATCCTTTAAGTTGCGTTAATTAACTAGGGGGCTCTCTCGATAGATCCAGATCACAAGTATCTGGTTCTATCCTGGCGGCCCTCTAAAGACAAGCAAAGAGGCAGAAAAGTGTGGAACTGGTACAGGCCAAAACCCTCAGTCAACACAATGCTGCACTCGCAAAGGACGCAACCGAAAAGACAACCCAGGCTACCACAGGACCGGTCGAAGTCGTGTAGGTATAAGCAAACCGTACACACATCGGAGACAATGACTACAGTTACCTTATCCCAGTCAAGCATTAAATAAAAGAGCAGAAACACTAAATCAATAATGGAGACACACAAAGTTCTTAACCTATACTAACTACGAACCCTCAAGCCTATTCTAAGTACATGTAAATATCTCTGAGGACGGCGCATGCAATACAATGGGCCAGCTATGAAAACCGTATGCAGAACCCAAGGGGAGTGTTGTGCAGTTAATAAAGGTTAGAGTATGGAAAGAGAGAATCGAGTGAGAGAAACAGTGATAAAGGTGGTGATCGGGAGAGAGTATGCAAAGGGATGTTAGAAGCACGCGCGCCAAGCCTGTCCTGACGAGGACAGCTCCTGGGGACCCTCATGGAGGAGGTAAGTTACACAGGAGACCGCAAAGGCCGATGGTCGGCCAATCACGGGCCGAGACGTCACAAGACAGCAGGCGTCCTATGACACAGCAAGACACGCCGTCCAATGGCGAGCGAGAGGCAGGAATGCACCCGTACATACAGACACTTACTACCTCCTCGCTCTGAAAGTCTTTCTCATTCACACGCTGGTACTATTATCACTACTGTTGATATAAAATATAACCCGTTGTCACAGACGAAAACAAAGACCACCACTGGACTGTCTGTGACAATGCGATTACTAGGAAAGAAAGAACAACATTCTCTGATAACTGTAGCCCATTTCGATGTCCCTGGCGAGCGCTAGTGGCTAACGAGAGGCGATTCTGCCAACGCTGGTAGACGTCACATAGGCTATATCTGCAACAACGGTATGCTAATTCCAAACCCTCGAACTATTACGCCGGTGAACAAAACACTTAAACCCTCCAGAGTTAATCTACTGGATAACGGGGTATCAATTAACTGGGTTTTAGTGCACTTCTAGAAAGGCTTTCCGGTGACGGCAAAGCCTACTCACAACAGGAGTACTTTACGTTAATAAAATGCTCTCAAGTATTAACAATCATTAAATAAACTATAACATTTAATAAAGGAGTATATGCTTACGTTAACTTTAGTGTGAGTCTGTACTCAACACTAAACTCTTCAATGCTCTATGAAAACACTGGAAGTCTAGTCCTACAGCAATCAGATATGGAATCTTCTGAAAACGTCTGATGCTCTAAGATGCTCGTTAATATAGAACAGAAATAATGCAGGGGCAGGACACCAAAGCGTGTATCTTAAATACACCAATAAGTAGGATACATATATATAACAAGGAAGTGCAACAACTCTGTGACAGCACTAATAATAGCTACTCAATACAGTACTTCCTTAGCCAAAGTAACAGCCATACTGTGTTGTGCACCAAGCATCAACCTAGGCAAAAAGATTACGGGAATAATTCCTAAAGAATATTACACAGTTAAAGTTAATAAACACAATGCTGTCTTTATTACTAATAAAGTCTAGCAGCGGCATAAAAGGTACCAGGAGTCTAGGCAGAGCGCAAGAAATGCTCATAGACTACTGTCTCCCCTTGAACAGATTTCCCTTATGTTACGTTAAGTGACTAGGAGGCTCTCTTGGTAAGTCCAGATCTCAAGTATCTGGTCTTACCCTGGCGGTCCACAAAGGTCAACAAAATGAGGTAGCCAGCATACAAGTAAGTGTAGGCAAATGCCCTTCGCTTGTATACTGCTACTCTCGCACAGGAAAAATATGCACAAAGGTTACAGGCACCTAGCTCCGTCGAAGTCGTACAGGCTCTGACTTGCCATGTACATAACTCAGACAATGACTAAAGATACCCTCCACTGTCTAGCATTAAATAGTAACAAAGAACAACTCAATAATTAGAAGCACCCAATAATAATATGACTCCATGTGACTCTGACTAATAATCCCTAAAGCTAGTGCAAAACATATATGTGAGAACTGGTGCTGGTAATACGACTGGCCGACTATGGAAGTCGTATGCAGAACCAGAAGGGATAAGTAATTGAATAAAGATGAGAAGTAATGGAATAGAAGAAGTTCAGAGAGAGAAACAGTAGTACAGGGGGTTTGATTGGGGACAGATTGCAAGGGACGTCTAGGACCAAGCACACCATTCCAAGCTCTAAGGAGACACGCGGACAGAAGCCCCCCAGCACCAACACTAGGACAGCGGCACCCAATCACAGACCACTACGTCATGAAAAGCAAGCGTCCTAGGACGCGCCAGACCCGCCAGCCAATCAAGAGCGTGGGAAACCCTGCCCGAGCGGGGAAGGCACACGTACATACACACGCACAAAATACAACCTCGCTGCCTCCTCCGCTCTCTCTCTCCTTAACTTCACACTACACATCTTATACTCTATCACTGATATATAATACTTCCAAGTGTCACAGACAAGAATAAAGACCACCACTGATCTGGCTGTGACAACATGAATACTAAGAAAGAAAGAACATCGTTCTACATTTATTATAGACCATTTCACTCCCCTGGCGAGCGCTAGCGAGTACGAGCACATTCTGGCAAGTTGGCCAGCGTAACAGTAGTAGTGATGATGGTGAGAGTAGTAGTGATGATTATAATAGTAGTAGTGCTGATGATATTAATGATGATGGTGACTGCATTTGTTAGGTTAAGTTAGTTTAGTTGACATTAGAAGTGATGGTAGTAATAGTGGGGATAATGCTGATAGTAGTGATGATGGTGATAATAGCAGTGATAATGGTTGTAGATTTAGTGATAATGATGACAGTAGTGATAATGGTGGTAGTGATGATAACAGTAGTAGATATGATGGTGACAGTACTAGTAGTAGTGATGATGGTCATTATAGTATTCATGATGGTGACATTAGTAATGATGATTGTAAGATGATGTTGACAGTATTAGTGATGTTGGTAAGTAGTAGTGATGATGATGAAAGTAGTAGTGATGATGAGAGTAGTAGTGATGATGGTGAGAGTAGTAGTGATGATTATAATAGTAGTAGTGCTGATGATATTAATGATGATAGTGACTAGTAGTGATGATGGTGACCGCATTTGTTAGGTTAAGTTAGTTTAGTTGACATTAGAAGTGATGGTAGTAATAGTGGGGATAATGCTGATAGTAGTGATGATGGTGATAATAGCAGTGATAATGGTTGTAGATTTAGTGATAATGATGACAGTAGTGATAATGGTGGTAGTGATGATAACAGTAGTAGATATGATGGTGACAGTACTAGTAGTAGTGATGATGGTCATTATAGTATTCATGATGGTGACATTAGTAATGATGATTGTAAGATGATGTTGACAGTATTAGTGATGTTGGTAAGTAGTAGTGATGATGATGAAAGTTGTAGTAATGATGAAAGTAGTAGTGATGATGAGAGTAGTAGTGATGATGGTGAGAGTAGTAGTGATGATTATAATAGTAGTAGTGCTGATGATATTAATGATGATAGTGACTAGTAGTGATGATGGTGACCGATCGCAGAGTTGGGTATGCTGTTTTGATTTTGGGCGAAACGGCACGTCTACTTTATCAACTCTGCGTAAGCAGAGTGGTATCGCCCCCCGTATAGTGGTACATGCTAGCCGAAATGTCTGTCTGTCTGTCCGTCCGAGAACTCCTCCTAGACCGTTTGACGGATTTTCACCAAACTTCACACGAACCTTCGGTGCGTGAATGGGACGATAATTAAAAAAAATATTGTTTGAATTTGTGCAATAGTTATGATCTTAGGTCTTAAAAATTGTTTTGTGCAATAGTAATGATCTTAGGCCTTAAACAAAAAAAATCCCCCCCCCCCCACCCCTTCAGGACCCCCACCGCCCACCCTGTACCTATTCCCCGTGTGGCTTTATGTGATGATGGTGTGAGTATTAGTGATGATGGTGAAAGTTGTAGTGATGATGACAATAGTTGTGATGATGATCATTGTAATGGTGATGATGGCAGTACTAGTGATGATGGTGACAGTAGTAATGATGATTGTAAGATGGTGGTGATGATAGTAGTAATGATGGTTGATAGTTGTAGTATCAATGATGATAGTAGTGATTAAGATGGTAGTGACAATGGTACAGTAGTAGTGATGATGGTGAGAGTAGTACTGATGATTGTAATTGTAGTAGTGACGATGATCATAGTAATGGTGATGATGACAGTAGTCGTGATGATTGTGGCAGTTGTAGTGATGATGGCAGTGGTAGTGATGATTGTGATTGATGATGGTATTAGTAGTGATGATGGTAACTCATTGCAGAGTTGGGTATGCCGTTTTGATTTTGGGCGAAACGGCACGTCTACTTTATAAATTATTATTTTGCTTAAGCGTTGTTTCTCCATAGCGATTTTCAACTCTGCATAAGCAGAGTGGTATCGCCCCCCGTATAGTGGTACATGCTAATCGAAATGTCTGTCTGTCTGTCCGTCCGAGAACTCCTCCTAGACCGTTTTTTACGGATTTTCACCAAACTTCACACGAACCTTCGGTGCGTGAATGCGACGGTAATTAAAACAAGATTTTTTGAATTTGTGCAATAGTTATGATTTTAGGTCCAAAAGATGGTTTTGCCCCCCCCCCCCCCCCTCCCCTGTACCTATTCCCACATCATACACATGTCTCAGATGTGATAATAGTAGTGATGATGGTTGTAGTGATAATGATGACAGTAGTGTTGATGGTAGTGACGATGGTGACAGTAGTAGTGATGATGGTGAGTAGTATTGATTATGATGAAAGTTGTAGTGATTACACATCATACACATGTCTCAGATGTGATAATAGTAGTGATGATGGTGACAAGTAATGATGATGGTTGTAGTGATAATGATGACAGTAGTGTTGATGGTAGTGACGATGGTGACAGTAGTAGTGATGATGGTGAGTAGTATTGATTATGATTAAAGTTGTAGTGATTACACATCATACACATGTCTCAGATGTGATAATAGTAGTGATGATGGTGACAAGTAATGATGATGGTTGTAGTGATAATGATGACAGTAGTGTTGATGGTAGTGACGATGGTGACAGTAGTAGTGATGATGGTGAGTAGTATTGATTATGATGAAAGTTGTAGTGATTAACAGTAGTAGTGATAATGAGAGTAGTAGTAATTATGGTGAGAGTAGTAGTGATGATTATAATAGAAGTAGTGCTGATGATAGTGACTAGTAGTGATGATGGTGACCGATCGCAGAGTTGGGTATGCCATTTTGATTTTGGGCAAAACGGCACGTCTACTTTATGATAAGTTGTTTTGTCTTTTTACTGTGTTGCACGTTTTACATTATAATCAACTCTGCGTAAGCAGAGTGGTATCGCCCTCCCGTATAGTGGTACATGCTAACCGAAATGTCTGTCTGTCTGTCCGTCCGAGAACTCCTCCTAGACCGTTTGACGGATTGTCACCAAACTTCACACGAACCTTTGGTGCGTGAATTCGACGGTAATTAACCCACTGAGCCCCAGCTAAATATTTATAAATGTACCACCCAGGATCGGCAGATTCTGATTTTTTTTTCCAGAAACAATAGCGAATGGGTTAGGAAAGAAGGACCGCCCAAAACAAAAAACGATCAAAAAGGTCAAAAAATGGTCCTACAAAGCCCCCGAAAGTCGATTTTACAGGAGTAAAAAATTGAAGGCAATAACACCAAAAACACCGTTTTTTGCGTGCCCACGCGCACGCGGTTGGACTTTGAGAGTTTTCAACCATCGGCATGGTTGCGTGGGATACTTATACAGTTCCCATACAAATCTGAGCCCTCTAGGTGCCATAGGACCGGAGTAATTGGGACCGGAGTGATACTGACGCAGACGTCTGCGTCGCTGGGGTTTAGCGTTACATACATTGTTGACACACTGTTTGCGTCGCTGGGGCTCAGTGGATTAAACAAAAAAAATTGAATTTGAGCAATAGTTATGATCTTAGGTCCTAAACATTTTTTTTTTTTTTTTTTTTTTTTTTTTTTAAGAGACAATGAACGGAGGAAGGAAAAACACAGATAAAACAAAAAGGTCCATGTGCCTAAAGGCATCCTCCATTCATAAAATGTTTGTAAATGTTTCCTCCCCCCCCCCCCCCCCTTCAGGACCCCCACCGCCCACCCTGTAGCTATTGCCTGTTTGTGTGTGCCCTGTAGGGACACACACATCTCAGAAAGCCACACGTCATACACATGTCTCAGATGTGATGATAATAGTGAGACGTATGTCTGTCTTTCCGAAAACTCCTCCTAGACCGTTCGACGGATTTTCACACAAACACAAGCCCCGAAGGGGCTCACACACTAAGGTTAAGTTAAGTTAGTTTAGTTGGCATTAGAAGTGATGGTAGTGATGATGGTGATAATAGTAGTGATGATGGTTGTAGTTGTATTGATGATGATGATGACAGTAGTGATTATGATGACAGTAGTAGATATGATGGTGACAGTACTAGTAGTAGTGATGATGGTCATAATAGTAGTGATGATGGTGACATGTAATGATGATAGTTGTAGTGATAATAATGACAGTAGTGTTGATGGTAGTGACGAGGGTGAGTATTAGTGATGATGATGAGTAGTAGTGATGATGGTGAAAGTTGTAGTGATGATGACAATAGTTGTGATAATGAAGATCATAGTAATGGTGATGATGGCAGTAGTAGTGCTGATGGTGACAGTAGTAATGATGATTGTAAGATGGTGGTGATGATAGTAGTAATAATGGTTGATAGTTGTAGTATCAATGATGATAGTAGTGATTACGATGGTAGTGACAATGGTGACAGTAGTAGTGATGATGGTGAGAGAAGTGATGATTGTAATTGTAATAGTGATGATGATCATAGTAATGGTGATGATGACAGTAGTTGTGATGATTGTGGCAGTTGTAGTGAAGATGGCAGTAGTAGTGATGATTGTGATTGATGATGGTATTAGTACGGTAGTGATGATGGTAACCCATCGCAGAGTTGGGTATGCCGTTTTGATTTTGGGCAAAACGGCACATCTACTTTATCAACTCTGCGTAAGCAGAGTGGTATCGCCCCCCGTATAGTGGTACATGCTAACCGAAATGTCTGTCTGTCTGTCTGTCCGTCCGAGAACTCCTCCTAGACCGTTTGACGGATTTTCATCAAACTTCACACGAACCTTCGGTTCGTGAATTCGACGATAATTTAAAAAAAAAAATGAATTTCTGCTATTTCTGTTATGATCTTAGGTCCTAAACATGGTTTTGCCCCCCCCCCCCCCCTAACCCAACAGACGCCCCCCTGTTAATTAACATTAACAGTGATGGTAGTAATAGTGGGGATATTGTTGATGGTGATAATTGCAGTGATGATGGTTGTAGATTTAGTGATCATGATGACAGTAGTGATGATGATGGTAGTAGTACAAAGGATTACAAAGGAAATCAAGCAATATCAGGTCTAGTGACCTACTAGGCTGCTTGTCCTCCAAAACACTGAGGATAAAGTGTCCAAACAGTGGTTTAGAGTGGGTAAGGGAACATTGGAAAGGGAACTACTGCCCTGGAACTAATGTCCGTGGCAGGATTAGGAAGTTATAGGTAGCGCCAACGAACTTGACAATAATCTTGACCGCTTAACTTCTTATAACTCAAAATGAATGAAAGCAATCGGGCTGACATTTCTATCATTTGGTAAGAGTCCACCAGATAATAGGTGTGTATCTTTACAGCCAGTTTGCTCTAGGCCCTTTTGATTCACAGAGAGGTCAGGGATCAAGATTATTGTCAAGTTCGTTGGCTCTACCTATAGTAGGGGACAGATGGGTTAGTAACTGAGGGGGATAAAATAAAGTTATTCATTTAGAAACGCATTCAGTCGCGGGTTTGATGCAAGATATTTGTCTAGGCGGAGTTTAAATGAATCAACGGTGTAGGCAGGTTAGTTGGCGGTAGCGAGTGTGTAGTAGATATGATGGTGACAGTACTAGTAGTAGTGATGATGGTCATAATAGTATTGATGATGGTGACAGTAATAATGATGATTGTAAGATGATGGTGACAGTATTAGTGATGTTGGTAAGTAGTAGTGATGATGGTGAAAATTGTAGTGATGATGAGAGTAGTAGTGATGAGAGTAGTAGTGATGATGGTGAGAGTAGTAGTAGTAGTGATGATGATAGTAATGATTGACTAGTAGTGCTGATGGTGACCTATCGCAGAGTTGGGTATGTCGTTTTGATTTCGGGCGAAACGGCACGTCTACTTTATTATTTTTCTCTTGTTAGCAATTTATCTTATTTATCTTTTTACTGCAAGACATTTACTTAATCAACAAGATAGATGGTAAGGGAAGATAGCAAAGTGACATAAAATAGAATTGTCTTTATAAACCTAAATAAAGTATTTTACAATAAAGTAGACGTGCCGTTTTGACCAAAATCAAAACGGCATACCCAACTCTGCGATGGGTTACCATCATCACAAATATTACCATCATCACTACTACTATCATCATCACTACACCTGTCACCATTATCACTACTACTATCATCATCACCATTACTATCATCACTACTACTATTACAACCGTTATTACTACTCTCACCATCTTCACTAATACTGTCACCATCATCACTACTCTCATCATTATCACTACAACTATCGCCATAATCACTATTATCACCATCATCACTACGACTCACCATCATGACTACTTCCGTCAACATCGTTACTACCATCATCACTACTGTCATCATTATCACTACAACTATCATCATTACTTGTCATCATCATCACTACTACTAGTACTGTCATCATCATATCTACTACTGTCATCAACACTACCATCATTACTACTGTCATCATCATCACTACAACTACAACCATCATCACTACTATTATCACCATCATCACTACTATTACCATCATCCCCACTATTACTATCATCAGTACCTGTTCTAATGTCAACTAAACTAACTTAACCTAACAGATGCCGGCCGAGATGTTTTCGGCCCCAGAACGAATGCGTTCTGTGGGGCTCCCTCCACACACTTACAACGCTATGATTGCTGGGTAAGAGGGGTGGGGTTGGGGGGGGAACCATATTTTGGACCGAAAATTATAACTATTGCATAAATTCAAAAAATCTTTTTGGACTGACATTCGCATTCACCCAACAAATGTTCGTGTGTTCGTGAGAAATTTGGTGAAAATCCGTCCAACGGTCTAGGAGTTCAGCGACAGACGGACATCGACGACGATGACGACGACGACAGATTTGTTTTCGGGTGGTACCCACCATACGGGAGGGGGGGGGGGGGGATACCAAACTCTGCTTACGCAGAGTTGATTAAACAAAATAATAAGTAATGAAAGAAATTAATATTATAAGATTTCAGGATCGCTTTGTATTCGTTCTGATTTCACTTAAAGCATAAAATAAAGTTCTAGATCAGTAGGCGTTAAGTCACAATATAAATCATAGGACTTCTTACAATGCTTAATCACTAAGGAAACATTAGTATCAAATAAAGTAGATGTGCCATTTTGCCCAAAATCAAAACGGCATACCCAACTCTGCGATGGGTCACCATCATCACTATTAGTCACTATCACCATTACTATCATCAACACTACTACTATTATAGTCATCACTACTACTCTTACCATCATCACTACTACTCTCATCATCACTACTAGAGATGGAACGAATATAAATTTTCACTATTTGCGAATACGAATACGAATATTTTGTTGTAAAATTCGCGAATACGAATACGAATAGCGAATATTTCAATCCTTATTTCATCCTTCAAGAACTGGTAATTATTTTTATGTCACCAACAAACGTTAATTAAATTACTATGGAATTAATTACCAGAAGTTAATGACGATGTGAATGTGTAATTTCTTAAATATCATAAATTAACTGTATGAATTAATGATTAATAATTATATTGTAAGAGTTCAGCTATAGAAAATTGAATAATTAAAATTAAATCCATTCAATTTTCTGTTTCCAGTCCTCAGTCCCAATGTTGCCGCTTTTTTGGTACTAAAGTACCAGATTTGGTACATTTGACTCTCTCAAGTACATGTTATACATTTTCCAATAAAATAGTCCATATCTGGTACTAAATACGAAATCAGTGAGGAAATATGATGGAATATATTTTAGTGACATGCTATTACATTGGATATGTCTGAAATGGCAATATTGCGACGGTTCAAATGTCCACGTCCAGCACACGTTCGTTTACCGGGCAGTGATTCCACTTTAGAATAATTTAGTAGGCCTTCTTTTCACTAGTTTGAGCAGGTACTATTAAATACAGTTAAGTAGCAACACTGCTCAGTTCTCCTTCATTCCACTTTAGCGGCCCCAACGCACATCTACATTGTTATTTATTCGTTTGTGTTAACTTTAAAATTTAATATTTACAAATTTTGTATATATTCTATTGGTTTCGTGAACATATTCGATTATTTGCGAATAGCTATGAATGGAAATGCGAATACGAATACGAATACGAATATTGAAAAACATAGCGAATATTCGGAAATACGAATACGAAACGAATATTCGGTCCATCTCTAATCACTACTACTGTCATCATCAATACAACTTTCACCATCATCACAACTACTCACCATCATCACTACTACTGTCACCATCGTCACTACCATCATCACTAATGTCATCATTGTCACTACAACTATCATCATTACTTGTCACCATCATCACTATTATGACCATCATCACTACTACTAGTACAGTCACCATCATCATCACTACTGTCATCATCATGACTATAACTACAACCATCATCACTACTATTATCACCATCACTACTATTACCATCATCCCCACTATTACTACCATCTCTTCTATTGTCAACTTAACCCAGAACGCCATCATTGCTGGGTGGGGGGGAGGGGTCTGAAGAACCCCCTTCTTCAGACCCCTCCCCCCCACCCAGCAATGGGGGGGTCCGTGGGGGGGGGGGGGGGTCAAAAGCATATTTTTGACCTAAAATCATAACTATTGCACAAATTAAAAAAATAAATACAAATTACCGTCGCATTCACGCACCAAAGGTTCGTGTGAAGTTTGGTGAAAATCCGTCGAACGGTCTAGGAGGAGTTATCGGACAGACAGACAGACAGCTGACGTCTCACCATTATCATCACATCTGAGACATGTGTATGATGTGTGGCTTTCTGTGATGCGTGCGCTCCTATGGGGCACACGCACACACAGGGAATAGGTACAGGGTGGGGGGGGGGAATCCATTCTTTGGACCTAAGATCATAACTATTGCACAACGGCACGACGTGCCGTTTTGCCCAAAATCAAAACAACATACCCAACTCTGCGATGGGTTACCGTCATCACTACTAATACCATCATCAATCACAATCACCATCATCACAACTACTGCCATCATCACTACAACTGCCAATCTTTACGACTACTGTCATCACCATTACTATGATCATCATCACTACTACAATTACAATCATCACCATCATCACTACTACTGTCACCATTGTCACTACCATCTTAATCACTACTATCATCATTGATACTACAACTATCAACCATCATTACTACTATCATCACCACCATCTTACAATCATCATTACTACTGTCACAAGTATTACCATCATGTATCCTACTATCACCATCATCACTACTACTGCCATCATCACCATTACTATGATCTTCATCATCACACACTATTGTCATCATTACTACAACTTTCACCATCATCACTACTACTCACCATCATCACTAATACTCACACCATTGTCACTACTATCATCATTACTTGTCACCATCATCACTACTATTATGACCATCATCTACTACTACTATTACTGTCACCATCATATCTACTACTGTCACGATCATATCTACTACTGTCATCATCATCACTACTGTCATCATCATCAATACAACTACAACCATCATCACTACTATTATCACCATCATCACTACTACCACCATCAATCCCACTATTACTATCATCACTTCTAATGCCAACTAAACAAACTTAACCTAGCAAATACGTAGCGAGATGTTTTCGCCCCCAGAACGCCATCATTGCTGGGTGGGGAGGGTCTGGGAGGGGAAGGGGGGGGGGGGGGGGGGGGGGGGGGGGGGAGGGAGGTGTTGGGGGGGGGGGGAATAAAGACCTAAAATCATAACAATTGCATAAATTCAAAAAATCTTTTTTGACTGACGTTCGCATTCACGCAACAAATGTTCGTGCAAAATTGGTGAAAATCCGTTCAACGGTCTAGGAGGAGTTTCGAGACAGACGGACGACAACGACGACGATGACAACAACAACGACGACAGACATTTTTTCCGGTGGTACCCACTATACGAGATACCAAACTCTGCTTACGCAGATTTGATTATACAAGCCTGTCTCTCCATGCAGCTCTTTACTCCCCACAGCTGAGAATGTAACTGGTTTGATCTATCAAATATCTGTCCTTATAATATAGTAGACGTGCCGTTTTGCCCACAATCAAAACGGCATACCCAACTCTGCGATGGGTCACCATCATCACTACTAGTCGCTATCACCATTACTATCATCAACACTACTACTATTATAGTCATCACTACTACTCTTACCATCATCACTACTACTCTCATCATCACTACTACTGTCATCATCACTACAACTTTCACCATCATCACTACTACTCACCATCATCACTACTACTGTCACCATCGTCACTACCAACATCACTACTGTCATCATTATCACTAAAACCATCATCACTACTATTATGACCATCAACACTACTACTAGTACTGTCACCATCATATCTACTACTGTCATCATCACTGCTGTCATCATCACTACAACTACAACCATCCGATACTATCTACGGACGTATGAAGTGCTAGTGCATCTCCATAAACAGTATGAAGTGCTAGTGCATCACCATAAACAGTATGAAGTGCTAGTGCATCACCATAAACAGTATGAAGTGCTAGTGCATCACCATAAACAGTATGAAGTGCTAGTGCATCACCATAAACAGTATGAAGTGCTAGTGCATCACCATAAACAGTATGAAGTGCTAGTGCATCACCATAAACAGTATGAAGTGCTAGTGCATCACCATAAACAGTTGGATTATCTATATAGTGACATTTGAAGGGATTATGAGTGGATGAACTTGTTTGGGGCGGTGTTGATGTTTGGAGCAGCAGACATGGCAGACGACATGGTAACAAATATCATGTACAGTAGTTGCTATTCTAAAGAAAAACCTGCCTACGGCGAGTGCGGCTCTTACTATTGTTTCTGATACCACGTAAGATCGATTAACCACGAACAAAGTAAATTTATATAAACTTACAATGTATGTGTACCGGCAATGACCTGAGAGTTGCCAACTAGATCAAAATGGGCGAGTTTATAGTGAATAGTCTGCTTTGCTTCCTAAATTCGTCTGGGAAAGAGTTTTCACCTAACAATTATGAAGATACCATTTATCATTCTATTCCCATGATGAAATAAAGAAGAGTAAGGAGATATTGTGCAATGCTTTGAAGAAAGACATCCAATGGCGACGAGGCCCTGATAAAATACGTACTGATCTAGTTGATCTGGAATTACATAGTGAAATATCTAGTTCTAAAGACTACATTATTGTCACAGACACTTATAAAAGAATGCCTCCACTAGGATTTGAAATTTTTGGCCCTTTGCTTGCTAATTTGTCTCAAAAAATAAACCTGATTAAGGATTTTCTCCCTAAAATTCTCGACATAAAAACGGAGGTGGTAAATACTGCAGATACCGTACGGCAAGTAAGAATGGACGTAATTAACCTGAAAAATAAGTTTGGATCGGCGGTGGTTGGACTACATGCAGGATACTATGAGTGAGCAAACAATGTTGGACGCCGACATTCTTGACCTTACATCATTAAGAAACGACCGTGAGTATGCTGAGGTCTTGAGATCTAGCCTGGGAGCAGTAGGAGGCAGTGCTGGTGAGGAGAGGAGTGGTGGTGCTGATGGGGGGAGCGGTGGTGATGATGGTGCTGAGGCCGTGAGAGAGCTCGGCATAGGAGTGGATGAGAGGAGAGGTGGTGGTGGGAGAGGAACGAGCAGTGGTACCGGAGGTGGGGAGTAGGAGACCGAGTACAGGAGGAGCGCTGGGTGCTGGGTTGAGAAGAGGCAGTAGGGTGGTGTGTAGTAGCCCTGCACCCCGTGTCACAAATCGTCGGACTGGCGCTGTAACTAAGGGTTTTCAACGTACCCCTCCCAGACTTAACACACCAGGTACTCAGGCCACGGTGTTACAGAATAAAGACAACAATGTACAACCTCAGGAGCCACGATGGAATTTGGTACACTCAAAAAAGAGTAAATTTGCTAACAGGGATTCAACTTATGTAAAGGGTAAAAAGAAATCTGATGGTGCCACTTTTCGGGCTGCTACCAAGTTAGTTGATGTGTTTGTTGGTAGGGTCGATAGGGAAGCCAAGAGTGATGATATTAACAATTATATTAAAAATTTATTTGGAATAACTGTGGTCTCAGTCTCGGAGTGGGAAATAAGATCAGATGAATATAGAGCATATAAAGTAACTGTAAAGTTATCAGAAAGAGATCAACTTTTCAATCCCGAACTGTGGCCGGAGGAAATTCTAGTTAATACATTTTATAACAGATCAGGTAAAACAGATACCATTAAGTTATCAGTACCCATTGATGGTAGTTCTTATTTGTACACAGTTACCTTTAAGTCCTTTTTGTACCACTCATTTATCTATTTTAGCTTGTTTTTAACCTCTTTTAATTTGTATTAGTAGCCTACACATACTGTAGTACCATAATTATTTTTTTAGATCTTTCTTTCAGTTGTACTGTGTTAATTTTAGCTTGTGATTGTTTTAGCCTTCACAGTTCTTCAAAAGTTTATAGGTTTGTTCACCCTTCTTTCTTGGGTAACCTTAAGTGTGATTGTTCTTTATCTTGATATAATAAAGATTTGTTTTCATGGATTCAGCTCAGATCAAAGTTTGTAGTTATAATTGTTGTTCTCTAAAGAAAAATATAAATTTAATAAGGGAGTTAACTGCATTTAATTATGCATAATATTTTTACAAGAAACATTTATTATTGAAGATAAACTTGGAATGCTGGATTATATTGATGAAAGTTATAACTATAGGAGTTGGAACAACTTTTTCTGAAAAGGCTTTAACTGCAATGGCAGGGAGACCAGAAGGTGGAATGGTGATAATGTGGAAGAAATCTTCACTCTTTAAAATTAACAATATTACACTAGAAACTAATCTTATGGTATTTAACATCAACATTTATGGAATGAACATTTTATTTATTAATGTTTACATGAACAGTGATGTATGGAAGGTAGATACATTGAACAAATATTTAGAAACTTTAGCTGTTTTACAGGATTTGTTAAGCAATTTTAACTATGATTCATTATTTTTAATAGGTAATTTTAATGCTGACCCCCTGTCTGGAAGAGCCTGGACTAATCTTAGCAATTATATTGATAGAAATTCACTGATTTGTTTCGATGTTGATTCTTTTGCATTAGATACTATAACATTTACCGGATATGGTAATTCTGCTAGTAGGTGGCTAGATCATATCATTGGTTCTAAGCATGAACCATTTACTTTGGGTTGGAAATGGCAGAGGGTTAGGTACCCAAGAACATAAATCAATGATTGATTCTAGGAAAGCTTTTAAAACAGCGCTTAATGAACACAGGGAGATAAGTCGAACGATAATGGAGAAGTTTAATTATGTTAATAAAGCAAGATTTTGGAAGGAAGTAAGAAAAGAGAGAGGTGTAAGATGTCTTCTGAGGTCATAGATGGATGTAACAGTAAATCTGAAATTGTAAAAATATTTGCAGATAAGTTCTTATCAAATCAAACACCTAGTGATGCAAATGATGAAAGTGCTCTTATTAGAGAATTAATAGTACAGTGGCCTCAACAAAGAAAATTATATTTAAGGACATCTAGTGTTTCACTAAGAAAGATAATAGCTTTATTAAATAATGGTGTTGGTCATGATGGTATACATTCTGAATATCTAAAGAATGCTTCAGAGGATTTTTTGCATTATCTTGCTCAATTTGTCAATGCTTGTTTTTCTCACTGCTATCTTCCTAGTGATCTTTTAAAGGGCATTATAAGCCCCATTCCGAAGGACAAGAAAAAGGTTACTGATTCTATGAATTACAGACCAGTTATGCAATCCTCATGTCTTCTGAAATGTTTTGAATTTTCTATTTTAGATATTTTAAAAGAAAATATTTGTTTAAATCCAAGACAGTTTGGCTTTATGAGAGGCTCTTCAACTACTGATGCAACCTTTTTATTAAAGGAAGTTATGATATCTTATACAACAAAAAGAAATTCACCTTTAGCACTATTTGTCGACTTGAGCAAAGCCTTTGACAAACTTGATCATATTTTATTGGGGAAGAAACTACTATCGGCTAATATTCCTATTGATATTGTACTTCTTATAATGTACTATCTTATAAATCAAAGAGCTAATGTTAAATGGCAGGAGTGCTTTAGTGGCTATGCCTATATTGAGAGAGGAGTCAGGCAGGGTGGTGTTATCTCACCTTTTCTGTTTAACTTTTATATTGATGAAATAACAGAACATTTAATGAAGTGCAATGATGGTTGTAATTATGGAATTTTTAAGATTAATTCATTAGCATATGCAGATGATTTAGCACTCCTTGCTGGGTCAGTGACTGAAATGGAAAATATGTATAGTGTATTGTGCTCCAGTTTGGAGGACCATAAGTTATTGATTAATAAGGATAAAACTAAGTGCATGATTTTTAACCATAAGTCAAACTTACAAAGACAAAACGTTATTTTAAATAATGATAATATTCAAGTGGTTAATTGCTTCAAATATTTAGAACATACCATTTTAAACAATTTTAAAGATCTTAATGATATAGATTTTAGACTAAATAATTTGTATTCTTCTTTTAACAGTATTTTTAAAGATGTTAAAGTTTTAGATATCAATGCTCTTCTATTTTTATTCAATTCTTATTGTGTCTCTGATTATGGTCTACCTCTCTGGAATGCCCAGACAAGTTTTAAGTCTAAAATGTTTAAATGTTTTGAAGTGGCATACCATAATGCCTTAAAAAGAATGTCTGGTGTTCCTTGTTTTTCAAGCAGCCACATTACTGCAAACAACTTTAATCAGTTATTATTAAAACATCATACTGCACTGACTCAAGCAAGATATCTAAAAAGATTAATGACACTGCATAACCCACTCATCAGGTATAACATGACTTACTTAAAAGGTGGATTTTTTATTAACAATATCATTGCCTTATTTAAAGCAAACTATAACATAAACATTCTTCAAGAAGATATAGATATCATAACCCTCGAATATCTTGGGTTCAGAGACATGAGGAAAGGCGTGGTCCTTGTATATATTATGGCTTCTGAAATATCATTAATTCTTAGTAATTTTACTGCTTTTGTGTACTCTATTAATTAACAATGCCGTGTTTTTTTTTAAACTTTTTATATTTATATATTTTTAATGTGTTCAATATCCTAGTTTTCTTTACTTTTTATTAGTTTGTATATTACACATTTGTTTTAAGTAATTTGTTTTTATATATACTTCCTTATCAGATTTTATAATTTTTGTAAATTGTTTCGATGAGTTAGCCTAATTATTTTAAAGGTTACTATTGTTTTTATGATTTTATTTGTTTCTCATTTTCTGTTCTGGCGTTTACATTTTAATTTAATATGCTAAAACAAATTTCAGGTAATTCTCTTTTTATCAAGTTATTTTGTTTACAGCTTTATTATTTATAATTGCATAATTAGTAAGTTTATTGGTTTTTGTACTCTTTTATTTAAAATTTCCGTTGTATACACTTTTAAACTTCATATGGTACCGGTACTATAATATTTGATGTTTGTATTTATATATTTGTTAATGTGTTCAATATCTTGGTTGTCTTTACTTTTGTAATATGTTTTATATTACACATTTGTTTTTAAGTAATTTAAAAAAATTATATACTTCTTTATCAGATCCAATATTTTTTTTTTTATGAGTTTATACTTTTCTCAATTTGTTTTCTGGCTTTTATTTTTTAATTTCATATGATAATACAAATTTCAAGTAATTATCTTTTTATTAAGTTATTTTGTTTACAGCTTCATTTTTTATTATCACATAATTATTGATTAGGCAGAGAGTCTGCAAACTACTAAGAAAGTCTTAAAGAAAAGACCTTTATGATGATGTAATTACCCATGTAATTATTATCATATACTGTACATTGTGTATATTATTATTCTACTACTGTAAATAACTTAATTATTGTATCTATGTAAGAAATTACGAAATAAAATTAACGAACGAACGAACAAACTATTACTACCATCACTTCTAATGTCTAATGCTATGTTGTACAGTACCTAACACATGCGGGGCAAGATGTTTTCGCCCCCAGAACAAAGGCGTTCTGTGTGTGAGCCCATATGGGGCACACACACACAGAACGCTATCATTGCAGGGGGGGGGGGGGGGGGACCATATTTTGGATCTAAAATCATAACTATTGCACAAATTAAAAACAAAAATTTGATTGACGTTCGCATTCACCCAACAATTGTTCGTTTGAAATTTGGTGAAAATCCGTCCAACGGACTATGAGTAGTTTCGGGACAGACGGACGACGACGACAGACATTTTTTCTGGTGGTACCCACTATACGGGGGGGGGGGGGGGGGGGCGATACCAAACTCTGCTTATGCAGAGTTGATAAAGTAGACGTGCCGTTTTGCCCAAAATCAAAACGGCATACCCAACTCTGCGATGGGTTACCATCATCACTACTAATACCATCATCAATCACTATCACCATCATCGCTACTACTGCCATCATCACTACAATTGCCACAATCATCACGACTACTGTCATCATCACCATTACTATGATAATCATTACTACTACAATTACAATCATCACTACTACTCTCACCATCATCACTACTACTGTCACTACCATCTTAATCACTACTATCATCATTGATACTACAACTATCAACCATCATTACTACTATCATCACCACCATCTTACAATCATCATTACTACTGTTAATATCATCAATACTACTATAACCATCATCATTACTACTGTCACAAGTATTACCATCATGCATCCTACTATCACCATCATCACTACTACTGCCATCATCACCATTACTATGATCTTCATCATCACAACTATTGTCATCATCACTACAACTTTCACCATCATCACTACTACTCACCATCATCACTAATACTCACACCATCGTCACTACCATCGTCACTACTGTCATCATTATCACTACAACTATTATCATTACTTGTCACCATCATCATTACTACTAGTACTGTCACCATCATATCTACTACTGTCACCATCATATCTACTACTGTCATCATCATCACTACTGTCATCATCATCAATACAACTACAACCATCATCACTACTATTATCACCATCATCACTACTATCACCATCAATCCCATTATTACTACCATCACTTCTAATGCCAACTAAACTAACTTAACCTAGCAAATACGTGGCGAGATGTTTTCACCCCCAGAACGAATGCGTTCTTAGTGTGTGACACTATGAACGCCAATTGTTGCTGGGGGGGGGGGGGGGGGGGGAACCATATTTGGACCTAAAATCATAACTATTGCATAAATTCAAAAAATCTTTTTTGACTGACGTTCGCATTCACACAACAAATGTTTGTGTGAAATTTGGTGAATATCCGTCCAACAGTCTAAGAGGAATTTTGGGACAGACGGACAATAACAACAACAATGACGACGACAACAGAATGTTTTTTCCAGTGATACCCAGTATACGGGGGGGGGGGGGGGGCAATACCAAACTCTGCTTATGCAGAGTTGATTATAAGAGTCCATCACCACACTAGTCCAATCAGGAGTCACAGAGGCCGGGATAGACGTGCCGGAACCAATAGGGGCCAGGTGTCTAGCTTCGGTCCTATCACAGGTGTGGGTACAGGTGCGCGATCCAATCACATTGCAGGCAGTAGTGGGAGAAGGGGGGGCTGGTATCACGCCACCTCAGGCCCCCGCTCAGCTGTCTCCCCCCCCCCCCTCTCTCTCTCTCCACCTGCTCTCTCTCCCAGTCACGTAGGTAGGCGTTGACAGATGGAAAGAAAGAGAGAGTATTTCCACTTGGTGCGGCGCTCTCTCTCTCTCGCAGAATGTCTGTGGAATGTCACGTAGGCAGGCGTCGGTTGAGAGAGAAAGAAGGAAGGAATCTTGCCACGAGGTTGCTGCACAGTCACGGTCAACAGCTTGGTTTCTCCAGGTGTAATAATATATATACAGTATATATGTATATTATATAATTATGTATACATGAGGAATGTATTTCCACGACATGACCTACCCCCCACCACAATACCTTATACTGTATATGTAGGCTACTAAGTTGTTTAAATTTAACACGTCGCATTAACTGAACCTATAATGCATAAATACGGTATGTTATCAAGATTACAAAGCATACATAATTTGTAATATTGAAGGAAATATTAGGCTAACCATTGCAGTAACGAAGCTACTACTCATATTTAGTTATAACACATCGTTTACTGTTGCAAATTTTAATTGTAAGTTGATTATAATAATAGATATATGATACATTTCATCACTTGAGAGAATATTCTTCCGATTCTTGCCCAAAGTTATTGTATTTGTAGAAACTTGTAGTAACTTGTAGTTGTGCATACGTAGGCTACTTCTTGATTAACCCACAGAACCCCAGCGACGCACTGTTTGCGTCCAAAATGTTTGTAACGCTAAACCCCAGTGACGCATACGTATGCGTCAATGTTAATTACTCCGGTCCTATGGCACCTAGTGGGCTCAGATTTGTATGGGAACTGTGTAAGGATCCCAAACAACAATGCCGATGGTTGAAAACTCTCAAAGTCCAACCGCGTGCGGTGAGCGCGCAAAAATCTGTTTTTGGGTGTTTTTGCCTACACATTTCCCCTCTTGTAAATCCGACTTTTGGGCGCACCGTAGGACCTAGGACCTAGGGGATCATTTTTTGGGGGGTTTTCCTTCATTCCTAACCCATTCCTGGTGTTTTCTGGATTTTTTTTTTTTTTCAAAACCTGCCGGTCCTGGGTGGTACATTTATTTTAAATTGCCTGGAACTCAGCGGGTTAAACCGTTTTCTCTCATCCAAATTTATTGAATATTATACTGTAATGAAATATATATTTAAGGATGGAGCATGATTATACAGTAATATATTAATGCTTGTACATCATAATATATCGAACACTCAACCTTCTAATGATCTAATCTAAACCCTCACCCACCGATGGTGGTAGGTGTTTATCCTCTCCATGATTTTCATGCGAGTAATGACCTTCAGCTTTTGTCATCTATTTTCACTGTATTTTCGGATAACATGATTATAATGTCGTTATTATGGCATAACCTCCACTTTTTATTAGCGATTGCAAAGCATTACTAATAAATAGAGAATCTATTTAGGCCTAAATAGGTGTAAATGAAGCTGAGAAGCGATCATAGATGAAGATCGTGGTCCGTGTGTTGCAAGTGTGATAATAAGATGATGATCCATGTCCAAGGTCGAAGGACGAAGATCGAAGGACGACGGAAAATATGTCCAGTGTAATACCCCCATCACAACTACTACTAGCATAATCACCATCATCATCATTAAAGATCATCAACACTATCACAACTTTTTTTCTTTTGTTTATTTGAGTGAGGGGGACAACAGGAAGAACTGCCTGTGACGAGTGCCTCCCCCAGACTTGAAAGACTGACAGGGCCAAAATCAAGGGACGTTCGAGCCAAAATGCCTGGACAAACGGAGTTTGAAGTAATTTAAGTCATAGGAAGCGGGAAAGATTGATTCTGGGAGAGAGTTCCAGAACTCGGCTGTTGAATAGAAGAAAGATTGAGAAATACATTTCACTCTTGGGTTGGAGAGTTGCACAGAGTAGGGGTGGGATTGTGTTGCAAGATGGGTCCTACATGCTCTACGAAAAGGGGGTGGTATACAGTTGACTGAGAGATCTGAGAAACACTGATTATTGTAATAGCGGTAGAATAGTGAGAGAGATGCAACATTGCGGTGAAGAGAGAGACTGCAGAGAATTGGTGAGTGGATGTGAGTTAATGAGACGGAAGGCTTTCCTTTCTACTTCTTTTCTAGAAGAGCTGTGTGAGAGGATCCTCCCCATACGTGTGAACAATACTCAATACATGGACACACTGTGCCCCTGTACAGAGCAAGAAACTGTGGAGGGGTAAAGAACCATGCCCAGAGTCTGGGAAACTGTTTTAGCAAGAGTGGATCTTTCCAAAAGAGAGCTGGAGAAAACGAGACACTGAGAATATTAAGAGAAGATGAAAGGTTAATTTGTATGTTGTTGAAGAATAAGTCGTAGTTTTTTGTCTTCTCATCGCCCCGATGAGAAGACAGATTGGAGAGATTGCGTTTTGGAAACATTGAAACTAACAAGGTTTGTTCTGCCCCAATTAGAGATAGTAGAGAGATCAGAAGATAGGTGCTTTATGGCCTTCTTACGTGAGTTTTGGAGTTCCTGCTATGGACGATGTTGTGGAAGGCTAGTGGAATAGTGTAATGTAGAGTCATAAGCAAATGAGTGAATGGGGCTGGAGGTGCAGTTGAGAAGGTTGTTAATGAATAATAGGAAGAAAATTGGAGATATGACAGAACCCTGAGGAACACCGGAGTTGATAAGTTGAGGTGGCCGTCCACAACCACAACGGCCGGAAACGAAATTAGAGACAAAGGCATAGATGGAGGGATAGAATCCGAAGAAGGGTAGTTTGGAAATTAGGGATTTGTGCCAGAATCTATCGAAGGCCTTCGATATGTCTAGCGCAACATAAAAAGTCTCATCGAAATCCCGAATGGATGATGACCAAGAGTTAGTAAGATAAGAAAGAAGATCACCAGTACAGCGGCCCTTAACCCGGCAGATGCAGGAAGACTCTTAGAGGTCCTACTGGGCGGCTGTAGGAAAAACCTAAAAAAAAAACATTTAAAACACCCCAGTGGCACTAAAAAAAAATCAATTTGTGTTTAGGTGAGATTATTTCCCTCCATTACTTCCTACCACTCCTACACATGTGTCCCAACCCCCCCTTTCCCCCCTCCTCGATTATCAGGTATTTTCTCTATTATTCCCGATATTTATCGAGTATTTTCGTGGGAGGACGGGTGGGAGAGAGGGAGGAGGGTGGAGGAGTGTAACTCTGACCCTCCAAGCCAGTCTGAAAGCTCCCCTGGTCTTTCAGTGTCACGGGAGACACGAGAGAGTGAGGGTGTTAGTATCTCACTGCTCAAGGCCAGGTTCGACCGTGGGGCTAAAATATACAATTTTCACCAGCCAATTGCTGTTACCACTTGTTTTATTGCTTTCCCATGTTCATATGTTGATATTAAAAGTAAGATAGGCGCATATGGATAAGTATTAATTATATATATGGTAAATTAACGATTTTAGTGAGGAATGAATCAGAATACCTTCGCATGGGGGTATGGTGTATACTACAGGGGCTTAGCACTTTACGAGTTAACCCTTACAGTCCCAGGCTTGAGTATATTCGTCAGTAGATAAGTAACTCCCCAGTCCCAGGCCCGAGTATATTCGTCAGTAATGTACTTTCCTTGTAACTGCCTGTACAACCCTGTAGTTGGTAACACGACTGTTTAAGCACTGCTACCGGTCTGGCAACACTTCTCAGCTTATATAAGACCCACTGAAGCGTGACTGGGCCAGTCTTGCTCCATCTCTCGAGGTGAAAAGGTGGTCTTTCCTGCCATTTTTGCCACAGTGCTTGGGACTGCAGGGGCTTTTATTACTGTATCCTACGGTATGGTATGGGTTAAGGAAGCCATACCTGGCAGTCTGAGAGTAGGTTATGGGAAGATAAAGGCCAAGACATTTTGAGGTAAGAATAGTTTAAAAAACTTTAGAGATGCAAGAAATGAGAGCAATTGTATGATAGTTGAAGGGTTGAGAGCAGTCACCCTTCTTTGGGCAAGTTGAATGAGAGCGAACTTCCAGCAAGAAGGGAAGACGTTAGAGGAAAGACAGAGACGTAAGAGTTTGCCTAGGCAGGGAGGCAGCACGGAAGCACAGTTTTTTAGTACAACAGGAGGAACACTACCCGTTATGTACGCCTTCTTAGTATTAAGCCCAGAGAGGGTGGAAAGTACATCCTTAGAAGAGATTATGATGTTATGCATAAGTAGGAGAGGGAGGAATAGCACCGGAATCATCCAAAGTGGAGTTTTTAGCGAAAGAGTTAGCGAAGACTTCAGCTTTGTCAGAGGAAGAAGTGATGGTAGTGCCGTCAGAGTGGAAAAGAGGAGAGAAAGACTAAAAAGTAAAATTGTTGGAGAGGTTTTTTGGCTAGATGCCAGAAGGCTGGGGAAGAGCTAGAGTTGGATAGATCAGTGCATTTATTATTGATGAAAGAGTGTTTGGTGAGTCAAAGAACAGATTTGGTTTGATTCCGGGCAAAAACATAAGAAGTATGAGATTCTTGAGTTTGAAGGTAACGGTACTGTTCAAATGCTTTCTCCTTATTGTGGGCAGCAGTAGAACAAGCGTGAGTAAACCAAGATTTGTTTGCATATGACTGAGAGAAAGCGAATGGAATGATGCTTCCATGCCCGAGAGGATTACCTTGGTAATGCGCTCAGCACTCTCCGAAGGTCCCCGGCCATGGAAGCAGAAGAAATATCATGGGAAATAAAAGAAGTACTGCCGAAGAAACTCCCAGTCGGCAGCGCTGAAGTGCCACAAGTGCCGCCGGCTTGGAGGATCGGATGGCCGTACTGAAGAGATAGGACAGGTGATGGAGATAAGTTTATGGTCGGAGGAGCCCAAAGGAGAGAAAAGATTTACAGTATAAGCAGAAGGGTAGGAGGTTAGAAATAAGTCAAGAATATTGGGCCGATCTTCGAGGCGATCCGGGATACGGGTGGCGTGGGTTGCTGGACTTACTGCTCTAGGTCATTTAGAATAGAAAAGTTGTAGGCTTGTACACCAGGTTGGTCAGTGGAAAGAGAGGAGGGCCATTGGCAGTGGTGAACGTTGAAATCTCCTAAGATGGAGATTTCTGCAAAAAGGAGAGATGGATAGAATGTGTTCCACTTTAGAAGTTAAAACAATTTTGAATAGTCAGAAGAATTAGGGGAGAGATAAACAGTGCAGAAATATTAAGTTTGTGAGTGACAAGAAAGCTTTAGCCAGAGAGTTGAGAATTCAGAAGAATCAAAGTTGAGAACACGAGAGAAAGCAAGATTGTTGCGTACATCTATGCAACATCCAACTTTGGCTTGAAAATTAGAATAGAGATAGTAGGAGGATACAGAAATAGGTTTGCTGTCAGTAGTCCCAGACAACTGCATTTTGGTGAGAAACAGAAGATCAGGTTTGGCAGAGGAGAGGTGGTGTTCCACAGAGTGGAAGTTAGAGGATAGGCCACGAATGTTGGCGAAATTAATCCTCTCCGACATATGACGCGATTTAGAGCCGATTAGGGATACTTTAAAGCCTTTGTTACCATCAGGGGTATTTAGAAACCTTTAGTTTAGTTACTTCAACCTCTGCAGTTGTCTTTGAGTTAGCTGTGGGCAGAAAACTAATTTTGGAGAGGTAATTATAAGAGTGAGAGAACTCTATTTCTTATTGCTAATCTGGCAACCTCTGCATCATATGAGTCTGAAGGGGTTAATAGTGAGAGTAGAAGGTGGTGGTCCAGAGCATTTAGGCTTGTCACTGCCAGGGGTCAGACCAAAATAGGGGCATTTCTGGTTCCCCCCCCCCCCCCTGGGGACTCCGAGGCGGGTCATAGTTGTCATAATTTTGTTTAAAAATGGTAGTGTAGTATGTAAGGTGTTTGTAGTATAAAGTACTGATAGGAGGTGTTTTGGAGGGCAGGCTGGGGTTGCCCTCAATATTGATGAGGCACAGAAGGGATCAGCTAGGGAGGCCAGATGGTGAAATAGGAGTTCCAGCTGTCATCAACCACCTAGTACTCCCCAGGAGTACCGCCCTGTTCGGCTGGTGCCTACAGCCTCTTCCTAGCAATTCTGGAGGTGGGATTCCCAGTCCCAACCTCCAGGGGCTATCTGCGCCACAAAGTGACGGGCGGTGGGGTCGCCACATCCCTACGCCACTATTACCACAATCATCACTACTACTTCTACCATAATCACCATCATCATCACTACAGATCATCATCACTATCACTTCTACTACCATAATCACCACCGCAATCACTACTACTACTACCATATTCTATCCCTTTATCTGTGTCTTTATCGCTAATTTCCTTTCTGGCCGTTTCAAAAGTACGGTTGTGGATGGCTCACTTCTGCGTTCCTCAAGGTTCTGTCATATACCCAGTCCTATATATAATTCTCATCAATGATCTTCTCTACTGTAACCCTAGTAATATCCACTTATAAGCTGATGAATCTACCTTCCACTGTTCAACTAGTTTTCCACAACCTTCCTCCTCAAATTTATTCCAAAACCCACGTGATGAAGCAATGGTGCGCCTTGCCTCTGTTCTTTCAATAATTTATGATTGGGGCAGAGAAAATCTTGTTACTTTCAATGCTTCCAAAACCCAATGTCTCCATCTGTCGACCAGTCACAATCTTCCACACCACTATCCCTTATCCTCCAACAATACAAAATCTACCTATCATCTTCTCTCAAAATCCTTTGTGTCTTTTTATTCTAACCTGTCCTGGAAAGATCATGTCACCACTCTTGTTAAAGCGGCTTCCAAGAGGTTGGGTGTGCTCAACCGTCACTGTGGGTTCTTTACCCCTGCACAGTTTCTTGCTCTGTACAGGGGCACTGTGTGTTCATGTATTGAGTATTGTTCACTTGTGTGGGGAAGCTCTCCCCATATCACACTTCTGGAAAGGGTAGAGTCCAAAGCATTTCGTCTTATCAATTCACCATCAATTGCTAATTCCCTACAACCTCTTTCTACATAATGCAATGTTTCATCTCTTTCACTCGTCTACCACTATTACACCAATCAGTCTTCTACCACTATTACACCAATCAGTCTTCTACCACAATTACATCAATCAGTCTTCTACCACTATTACACAAATCAGTCTTCTACCACTATTACATCAATCAGTCTTCTACCACTATTACACCAATCAGTCTTCTACCACTATTACACCAATCAGTCTTCTACCACTATTACATCAATCAGTCTTCTACCACTATTACACCAATCAGTCTTCTACCACTATTACACCAATCAGTCTTCTACCACTATTACACCAATCAGTCTTCTACCACTATTACACCAATCAGTCTTCTACCACTATTACATCAATCAGTCTTCTACCACTATTACACCAATCAGTCTTCTACCACTATTACACCAATCAGTCTTCTACCACTATTACATCCATCAGTCTTCTACCACTATTACACCAATCAGTCTTCTACCACTATTACACCAATCAGTCTTCTACCACTATTACACCAATCAGTCTTCTACCACTATTACACCAATCAGTCTTCTACCACTATTACACCAATCAGTCTTCTACCACTATTACACCAATCAGTCTTCTACCACTATTACACCAATCAGTCTTCTACCACTATTACACCAATCAGTCTTCTACCACTATTACACCAATCAGTCTTCTACCACTATTACACCAATCAGTCTTCTACCACTATTACACCAATCAGTCTTCTACCACTATTACACCAATCAGTCTTCTACCACTATTACACCAATCAGTCTTCTTCAGAGCTCACTCAGTCCTTTACAGAGAGTGGGTGGCACCTGCCTCTCAACACAATTCCAACCGTATACTGTCCAGCTCTCAAACCCAAGGACAAACAAAACAAAATAAAATAAAATCTCTCTCTCTCTCTCTCTATCTATATATATATATATACCATACTGTATATATATATATAATTATATATACCGGTATATATATATATATATATATATATATATATATATATATATATATATATATATATATATATATATATACCGGTATATATTTATATATACTTTTTCCATGTGCATGAAGGAGACAAAAGGCAAAGCTGCCTGTAACAAGTGTCTCCGCCAAGGTTGAAAGAATGATAGACAACCAAAATCAAGGTACGTTAGAGGTATTATTGATGTGTTGGAAAGAAGTGTCGTGTGTTTGTTAAATGTAGTGAAATAAATAGAAGAAGGGGTTTGTGAGAGTTTGCTGGGTTACTTTATGTGTAGGTGAGGCACAAATAGAAACAGTGGGGGAAGCCAGGCAAATCACTGGGAGTTCCAGCAACTTCTTAGCATATGCCTATGTGGCCTCCCATGGGTACTGCCCTGCTCGATTGGTACCTACAATCTCCCCACTGTACATATATCTATATAGATAGATAAATAGATATATAAATATAGATGTAGATAGATATAATTATAGATAGATACATAGCTAGAAACAGATAGAAACATGGTTAATATGTCCTAGCAAACCTTTGAGTATTGCATTGATATTATATAATTTCTAATTTTCACTTCTTGGATTATTATTGCTTGCCAAGAGAAGTGCGTTTTTCAGAAATTCGTGACAGTACTACTGGTATATACTGATATTTGTACCTGCATGTTCATTATAATAAAATACTGGTATATACTGATATTTGTACCTGCATGTTCATTATAATAAAATACTGGTATATACTGATATTTGTACCTGCATGTTCATTATAATAAAATACTGGTATATACTGATATTTGTACCTGCATGTTCATTATAATAAAATAGAATTGTTGCACTGGAAATATACAAGAATAGCGTAACAAAATAGTTAAACCAAAATAGAATGTTACAACAATAAAGAGGAGGAAGAAGAAAAAGAAGAGGCTCTCCATGCGCACCTCCCGTCCCCGACTTTCACTTGTTTCCGTCAGCTGATCTTCGTTTTCCCGCCAAATGTCGCGCGCAATTACACTCCAACACGCACACGCACGCACGCACTCACTTTCCCTCCCACGCCTCCTCTCTCTCTTTTCTGCAATTATGGTTTTCTCTCTTGGTGTTCGTGATTTATGAGGTTTTCCTGGTGTTAACCCTTTCAGTACTTTAAACATTAACTGTTTGAAACTACCTGATGCGAGGGAGGTCTTTCTGGACTCTCCCTGTTTCACTCCATTAGGGTTGAGATTTTCAGGCATTTCGCCCCACTTGTTTGGTGATCTTTAAATATTTCGCCTCAATCAGGTGTCGATTATTTCTGGACGAACGATAGCGAACCTGCACATTACAAGAAACAGGCCTTTGGCCAGTACTTTTATTCTACCGAAAAATTAAAACATTTAGCTTAAATGGGTGCCTGGAGAGCGTTTTATAGTTGATAAATGTTTGGGGAAGACTTTTTGTAGTCTAAGGGCCAAGCTCAAAATATATTGCTGGAAATTGGCAATAATCAAACCCTCAACCAAGACAACGGATGATATAGTATTACATATAAAAAGCGCTACACATTATTATTGGTTTATTTGTACTAATTGAACATGTTAACGTTCACAACACTATATTATGCGTATCATGTTGGTTACATTTGAACATGTTAACGTTCACAACACTATATTATGCGTATCATGTTGGTTACATTGAACATGTTAACGTTCACAACACTATATTATGCGTATCATGTTGGTTACATTGAACATGTTAACGTTCACAACACTATATTATGCGTATCATGTTGGTTACATTGAACATGTTAACGTTCACAACACTATATTATGCGTATCATGTTGGTTACATTGAACATGTTAACGTTCACAACACTATATTATGCGTATCATGTTGGTTACATTGAACATGTTAACGTTCACAACACTATATTATGCGTATCATGTTGGTTACATTGAACATGTTAACGTTCACAACACTATATTATGCGTATCATGTTGGTTACATTGAACATGTTAACGTTCACAACACTATATTATGCGTATCATGTTGGTTACATTGAACATGTTAACGTTCACAACACTATATATGCGTATCATGTTGGTTACATTGAACATGTTAACGTTCACAACACTATATTATGCGTATCATGTTGGTTACATTGAACATGTTAACGTTCACAACACTATATTATGCGTATCATGTTGGTTACATTGAACATGTTAACGTTCACAACACTATATTATGCGTATCATGTTGGTTACATTGAACATGTTAACGTTCACAACACTATATTATGCGTATCATGTTGGTTACATTGAACATGTTAACGTTCACAACACTATATTATGCGTATCATGTTGGTTACATTGAACATGTTAACGTTCACAACACTATATTATGCGTATCATGTTGGTTACATTGAACATGTTAACGTTCACAACACTATATTATGCGTATCATGTTGGTTACATTGAACATGTTAACGTTCACAACACTATATTATGCGTATCATGTTGGTTACATTGAACATGTTAACGTTCACAACACTATATTATGCGTATCATGTTGGTTACATTGAACATGTTAACGTTCACAACACTATATTATGCGTATCATGTTGGTTACATTGAACATGTTAACGTTCACAACACTATATTATGCGTATCATGTTGGTTACATTGAACATGTTAACGTTCACAACACTATATTATGCGTATCATGTTGGTTACATTGAACATGTTAACGTTCACAACACTATATTATGCGTATCATGTTGGTTACATTGAACATGTTAACGTTCACAACACTATATTATGCGTATCATGTTGGTTACATTGAACATGTTAACGTTCACAACACTATATTATGCGTATCATGTTGGTTACATTGAACATGTTAACGTTCACAACACTATATTATGCGTATCATGTTGGTTACATTGAACATGTTAACGTTCACAACACTATATTATGCGTATCATGTTGGTTACATTGAACATGTTAACGTTCACAACACTATATTATGCGTATCATGTTGGTTACATTGAACATGTTAACGTTCACAACACTATATTATGCGTATCATGTTGGTTACATTGAACATGTTAACGTTCACAACACTATATTATGCGTATCATGTTGGTTACATTGAACATGTTAACGTTCACAACACTATATTATGCGTATCATGTTGGTTACATTGAACATGTTAACGTTCACAACACTATATTATGCGTATCATGTTGGTTACATTGAACATGTTAACGTTCACAACACTATATTATGCGTATCATGTTGGTTACATTGAACATGTTAACGTTCACAACACTATATTATGCGTATCATGTTGGTTACATTGAACATGTTAACGTTCACAACACTATATTATGCGTATCATGTTGGTTACATTGAACATGTTAACGTTCACAACACTATATTATGCGTATCATGTTGGTTACATTGAACATGTTAACGTTCACAACACTATATTATGCGTATCATGTTGGTTACATTGAACATGTTAACGTTCACAACACTATATTATGCGTATCATGTTGGTTACATTGAATAATATGAATACATAAATAATACATAAATAATATGAAGAAAGGTCTTGATCTTGGTGGCCTTTAAGGACCATCGCCTGCATCGACCTTAAAAGCACCAAGACCAAGGCCTTTCTTCATATTAATTTGGACCTCATTAGACGATTCTATTAACTTTTAAGAGAGTTTGTTGGAGTAAAAGGGTTAATTTAGATATTTTTCCTTTCCAAATCCCAATGATAGCTTCCATAAGCTCCACCAAATCGTGTATTGTTAGCCATTATCAAGCAGAATGAAATAACCGCTGTGGATGGGCCTTCTCAACAACAGCTGGCCGAATGCAGGAGCGAGTGCAGGATTGCAGTCATCAAAGATCAACAAAAAATAGGGAAGTTGGCCTTCTTAAAATAGTGGGAAGAAAATAGGACAGTTACCCCTATTTGACCCCCTTACCCCACCTCCCTGTGCTCCCCCTAGGGCCCCTCAACAGGTACCTGGTAATTCCTCCTCATTAACCCCTTCACCAAAAAGACAATGGCCGACACACCCTGCAGAACCTGATTTGGAATACGATAAGATGTGTATGCAATTAAAGCATAAACCCCCTCCTTATTTTCCGATGCAACTTTACTCCGACCACCACCACCGCTACAACAACGCGGGGATGGAGAACCTATCACCTTTCCCCTATCCTTCTTAATAAAGATTAATTTCCGTACTCACCACCAAATGTATGCAATTCCATCACACACTTAATACATTCATTTTTTACTCATTCCTATACAACCTTTCCTCATTGTATATAATTTTAATACATAAAGAATGTGTTCACCCATATAACCATATGTGCACTATATTTTTAAGAATGTTAATAACTGGAGCAATATTTAAAAACTATATTCCTCATGCCTTTCTTTACCTCGAGAAGCTGTAACTCTGACTCATAATTAAATTGTAATATTACCTACCCGAACCAAGGTTTGGTTAAGCAAAATCAAGGCTAGGATACCTCGGTCATTGACATCGTTAAACCTATGCAGCATCACTAGGATCTTGATTCAGAATGACTTCCGTATGGGGCAAGCCATTATCCCCTTGAAAAGTACCGACGGAGGGCGTCGTGAGGGTAGCGTGAGGAGACCTGTGGGAGTGTGTGTGTGTGTGTGTGTGAGTGTGTGTCCGGATCTCCCCCCCGGATTACGTCGAGTTGGGCTACGACACCTGACCAGATCTCTCTCTTGGGGCTACGTCACCTATACCTCCAACCAAAACTCAATTGCTTCTCGTTGTATAAAGTCTTCGATTTAAATATTGCAAAGGGTGATTAAGATATGCAGTGTTCCATTTTAACAAAATTCCAGAGATTGTCGATTCTCGTCTTAATTGCTATCGCCCCTCGTGTTGAGAGAACATTATACACTCTATTTTGCAGGGATTGATGTATGTATAATTCTGGGAATATATCTCTTATATTCTGGATCAGAGCTTTACATATATTCGTTCGGGATATGTATACAACACACCATATGTAAATTATTGTGAACAACCAGCAAATCTTGATATTTTGTTTATTGTTGGCTAGGGTACGCGAACATAAAATAAATATATACAAGGAGAGTTCTTATCATATCTAGTAAAGCTGTGTTAAAAGATCCCGCTCCTTGATCTTACTCCCAGGCCTAACTACATTTATTATTTACTTAAATCCAAGGCAGTCCGACGCCCCGTTTAACCCTCAGCGAGGTGATGTGTAGCCAAGTGTACTGGCTTATATAATTCTTTCTCATTGAATTAAATTAATATTCAATATTGTAACTCCATGAGTTAATTAAGATACATATCTTTTATTTTATGAATTAACGTACAAGTTATTCAGACTTCAGTTGATATCCTAATTTCCATAACCAATTCTATTGTGAGTGCGTGTGTGTGTCGCAGTAACTTTGAATTACCTTGTCAGCTAATCCTTTTGCGGTTACCCTTTACCTTCAGGATATCGATTACTTGTTGTTGAGACTAACCTCTCTGTGTTATTTATAGTGTGATTCCATAGTGACTCACTACAGTGTTATTATTTGTTGTTGAGACTAACCTCTCTGTGTTATTTATAGTGTGATTCCATAGTGACTCACTACAGTGTTATTATTTGTTGTTGAGACTAACCTCTCTGTGTTATTTATAGTGTGATTCCATAGTGACTCACTACAGTGTTATTATTTGTTGTTGAGACTAACCTCTCTGTGTTATTTATAGTGTGAGTCCATAGTGACTCACTACAGTGTTATTATTTGTTGTTGAGACTAACCTCTCTGTGTTATTTATAGTGTGATTCCATAGTGACTCACTACAGTGTTATTATTTGTTGTTGAGACTAACCTCTCTGTGTTATTTATAGTGTGATTCCATAGTGACTCACTACAGTGTTATTATTTGTTGTTGAGACTAACCTCTCTGTGTTATTTATAGTGTGATTCCATAGTGACTCACTACAGTGTTATTATTTGTTGTTGAGACTAACCTCTCTGTGTTATTTATAGTGTGATTCCATAGTGACTCACTACAGTGTTATTATTTGTTGTTGAGACTAACCTCTCTGTGTTATTTATAGTGTGATTCCATAGTGACTCACTACAGTGTTATTATTTGTTGTTGAGACTAACCTCTCTGTGTTATTTATAGTGTGATTCCATAGTGACTCACTACAGTGTTATTATTTGTTGTTGAGACTAACCTCTCTGTGTTATTTATAGTGTGATTCCATAGTGACTCACTACAGTGTTATTATTTGTTGTTGAGACTAACCTCTCTGTGTTATTTATAGTGTTATTCCATAGTGACTCACTACAGTGTTATTATTTGTTGTTGAGACTAACCTCTCTGTGTTATTTATAGTGTGATTCCATAGTGACTCACTACAGTGTTATTATTTGTTGTTGAGACTAACCTCTCTGTGTTATTTATAGTGTGATTCCATAGTGACTCACTACAGTGTTATTATTTGTTGTTGAGACTAACCTCTCTGTGTTATTTATAGTGTGATTCCATAGTGACTCACTACAGTGTTATTTGTTGTTGAGACTAACCTATCTGTGTTATTTATAGTGTGATTCCATAGTGACTCACTACAGTGTTATTATTTGTTGTTGAGACTAACCTCTCTGTGTTATTTATAGTGTGATTCCATAGTGACTCACTACAGTGTTATTATTTGTTGTTGAGACTAACTTCTCTGTGTTATTTATAGTGTGATTCCATAGTGACTCACTACAGTGTTATTATTTGTTGTTGAGACTAACCTCTCTGTGTTATTTATAGTGTGATTCCATAGTGACTCACTACAGTGTTATTATTTGTTGTTGAGACTAACCTCTCTGTGTTATTTATAGTGTGATTCCATAGTGACTCATTACAGTGTTATTATTTGTTGTTGAGACTAACCTCTCTGTGTTATTTATAGTGTGATTCCATAGTGACTCACTACAGTGTTATTATTTGTTGTTGAGACTAACCTCTCTGTGTTATTTATAGTGTGATTCCATAGTGACTCACTACAGTGTTATTATTTGTTGTTGAGACTAACCTCTCTGTGTTATTTATAGTGTGATTCCATAGTGACTCACTACAGTGTTATTATTTGTTGTTGAGACTAACCTCTCTGTGTTATTTATAGTGTGATTCCATAGTGACTCACTACAGTGTTATTATTTGTTGTTGAGACTAACCTCTCTGTGTTATTTATAGTGTGATTCCATAGTGACTCACTACAGTGTTATTATTTGTTGTTGAGACTAACCTCTCTGTGTTATTTATAGTGTGATTCCATAGTGACTCACTACAGTGTTATTATTTGTTGTTGAGACTAACCTCTCTGTGTTATTTATAGTGTGATTCCATAGTGACTCACTACAGTGTTATTATTTGTTGTTGAGACTAACCTCTCTGTGTTATTTATAGTGTGATTCCATAGTGACTCACTACAGTGTTATTATTTGTTGTTGAGACTAACCTCTCTGTGTTATTTATAGTGTGATTCCATAGTGACTCACTACAGTGTTATTATTTGTTGTTGAGACTAACCTCTCTGTGTTATTTATAGTGTGATTCCATAGTGACTCACTACAGTGTTATTATTTGTTGTTGAGACTAACCTCTCTGTGTTATTTATAGTGTGATTCCATAGTGACTCACTACAGTGTTATTATTTGTTGTTGAGACTAACCTCTCTGTGTTATTTATAGTGTGATTCCATAGTGACTCACTACAGTGTTATTATTTGTTGTTGAGACTAACCTCTCTGTGTTATTTATAGTGTGATTCCATAGTGACTCACTACAGTGTTATTATTTGTTGTTGAGACTAACCTCTCTGTGTTATTTATAGTGTGATTCCATAGTGACTCACTACAGTGTTATTATTTGTTGTTGAGACTAACCTCTCTGTGTTATTTATAGTGTGATTCCATAGTGACTCACTACAGTGTTATTATTTGTTGTTGAGACTAACCTCTCTGTGTTATTTATAGTGTGATTCCATAGTGACTCACTACAGTGTTATTATTTGTTGTTGAGACTAACCTCTCTGTGTTATTTATAGTGTGATTCCATAGTGACTCACTACAGTGTTATTATTTGTTGTTGAGACTAACCTCTCTGTGTTATTTATAGTGTGATTCCATAGTGACTCACTACAGTGTTATTATTTGTTGTTGAGACTAACCTCTCTGTGTTATTTATAGTGTGATTCCATAGTGACTCACTACAGTGTTATTATTTGTTGTTGAGACTAACCTCTCTGTGTTATTTATAGTGTGATTCCATAGTGACTCACTACAGTGTTATTATTTGTTGTTGAGACTAACCTCTCTGTGTTATTTATAGTGTGATTCCATAGTGACTCACTACAGTGTTATTATTTGTTGTTGAGACTAACCTCTCTGTGTTATTTATAGTGTGATTCCATAGTGACTCACTACAGTGTTATTATTTGTTGTTGAGACTAACCTCTCTGTGTTATTTATAGTGTGATTCCATAGTGACTCACTACAGTGTTATTATTTGTTGTTGAGACTAACCTCTCTGTGTTATTTATAGTGTGATTCCATAGTGACTCACTACAGTGTTATTATTTGTTGTTGAGACTAACCCCTCTGTGTTATTTATAGTGTGATTCCATAGTGACTCACTACAGTGTTATTATTTGTTGTTGAGACTAACCTCTCTGTGTTATTTATAGTGTGATTCCATAGTGACTCACTACAGTGTTATTATTTGTTGTTGAGACTAACCTCTCTGTGTTATTTATAGTGTGATTCCATAGTGACTCACTACAGTGTTATTCTTTGTTGTTGAGACTAACCTCTCTGTGTTATTTATAGTGTGATTCCATAGTGAATCACTACAGTGTTATTATTTGTTGTTGAGACTAACCTCTCTGTGTTATTTATAGTGTGATTCCATAGTGACTCACTACAGTGTTATTATTTGTTGTTGAGACTAACCTCTCTGTGTTATTTATAGTGTGATTCCATAGTGACTCACTACAGTGTTATTATTTGTTGTTGAGACTAACCTCTCTGTGTTATTTATAGTGTGATTCCATAGTGACTCACTACAGTGTTATTATTTGTTGTTGAGACTAACCTCTCTGTGTTATTTATAGTGTGATTCCATAGTGACTCACTACAGTGTTATTATTTGTTGTTGAGACTAACCTCTCTGTGTTATTTATAGTGTGATTCCATAGTGACTCACTACAGTGTTATTATTTGTTGTTGAGACTAACCTCTCTGTGTTATTTATAGTGTGATTCCATAGTGACTCACTACAGTGTTATTATTTGTTGTTGAGACAAACCTCTCTGTGTTATTTATAGTGTGATTCCATAGTGACTCACTACAGTGTTATTATTTGTTGTTGAGACTAACCTCTCTGTGTTATTTATAGTGTGATTCCATAGTGACTCACTACAGTGTTATTAATTGTTGTTGAGACTAACCTCTCTGTGTTATTTATAGTGTGATTCCATAGTGACTCACTACAGTGTTATTATTTGTTGTTGAGACTAACCTCTCTGTGTTATTTATAGTGTGATTCCATAGTGACTCACTACAGTGTTATTATTTGTTGTTGAGACTAACCTCTCTGTGTTATTTATAGTGTGATTCCATAATGACTCACTACAGTGTTATTATTTGTTGTTGAGACTAACCTCTCTGTGTTATTTATAGTGTGATTCCATAGTGACTCACTACAGTGTTATTATTTGTTGTTGAGACTAACCCCTCTGTGTTATTTATAGTGTGATTCCATAGTGACTCACTACAGTGTTATTATTTGTTGTTGAGACTAACCTCTCTGTGTTATTTATAGTGTGATTCCATAGTGACTCACTACAGTGTTATTATTTGTTGTTGAGACTAACCTCTCTGTGTTATTTATAGTGTGATTCCATAGTGACTCACTACAGTGTTATTATTTGTTGTTGAGACTAACCTCTCTGTGTTATTTATAGTGTGATTCCATAGTGACTCATGTTACGTCCTGGGATATATAAACACTGGGCTCTTTCTATTGGACTAGGTATGCGGCAACAAGCAACAACGGAAAACGCTAGATCCAACCCTTATCTATAAACCCAGGCAACAAACCACCCTAAACCGTCAAGAGTCCTGCCTGGACAATGAGGTATCCTATGACTCGGTTACAGGGTGCACACACTATAGACTGCTGATAGTCAAGCAGGCTATATAAAAGATCACACAATTAAGTTGACTTAAAGCTTCAAGGAAAAGATAGATAACGGAATTAAATTGCAGAAACAATTTAATAACAAACTAGAAGAAAGTACATTTAACGTTACGTTAATTAATACAACTAATCACCCCTGCGTGAAAGAAGGTGAAAGCAAACAGTCCTCAAAACATCGTACAGGTAGACAAGATGCGGGTCTCTAAACTGCATGCGGCTACTGTAGGATCTGATGCTTAGCAAAGAAAGTAAGTTACGGATTTAGAGAACTCTTAACTCATAAGCAGGAATAAATACTAGTGATAGGCCATACAGTGTATAATGGCATAGGTATAATTAAATAAAGGCAGCAACTCGCAACATAACCACATACAGGTGTGCTTCTCACTCTTAGTCTGGCAAGCCTGCTCGGACAGAGTCTCTAAGCCACACCCTGACTCACAATGCTCACAAAAACGGTAAACTGTGGCACAATAACAAGCATACAGAGATAATAAACCCCTAGCTGTTAATCTGCCAGGTGGCAGAGGTCTAGCCGGAAGGATATAGGCTTCGGATACCCGGGCTGAGCCACCTGCTCTAGCCTAGGGACGTTCCCAAGTCTGTGCGCCAAATTACTCTAATTGAAAGGGTGCTCTCTTGAGAGACTCAGATCGCAAGTATCTGACTCTCTCCTGGCGACCCTAAAACAAAAGCAAGACATGCTAGCGCAGTGCTGAGTGGACTAGGGAAGGGCCCTGACACAACACAACACTAGACACACAGGGACACAAACAAGAAAATGCCCCCAGACTCCCACGGGTATCCTAGTAAAGTCGTGCGGGTCCACAGGACTCGCACCAGCAGACTTTACTTAAAGGATCGCAAAAAGCCTCCCCTCCGGTCTAGCCCCTGCTAACCTGACACAAGAACACACTACCAAGCATGAAACCACCAAATATGAGACAACAAAAAAGCTTCCTAGGTCTCATTAACAATTACGTCTCTGCATAAGGCCCAAAATCCTATCTAATTGTCTGAGAGCTCGTCGTTAATACAATAATAGATATAAGGTCAATCAAGGGGATGGGATAATTAAATAGATTGGTGAAGTAGTGGAAGGAAGGTATACAAAGTAAGAGAGAAAGTTTCTAAGTGGGGTTGAGAGGGATAGATATCAAGGGGGTCCCAAGGGTACGACAGTGAGGTGAGCTCTGAGTCTTGAATCTGTCTGGACCCCGCCCTAGGCATGCAGAATACATCCCATGCTTGGCAACACTCAACACAGTTGCCGGGTCAAAATCCTCTACCCCGTGCGTGAGTCGAAACTAAGCCTAACGTTGCAATCAAATGCATATGGCAACGCTTCAGGCTCGTCCCAAGCTGGCAAGCGAAGCAACGTACCAAACCGGTCTCTCTCTCCCGCTCGTCTCCTCCCGCCCTCACTAGACTTACATCTTATACACCGTCCTGGTGGTGTAATGGTTAAGGTGGCAAAAATATGTGTGTGATAACCCGGGTTCGAATCCCGGTGGATCATATATACTTTAATTAATTTCATTGGGGGTGTGGTGGTGAGATTAATAAAAATAATATTATTAGTAGGTTTAGGGATATTTCTTCGAGAGGCCGGTCTATATGATCTGTGCCCCATGAATATTCTTTCCTCTCACTTAAACAGTATGCTACCATAGTGCGGTTGGGAATATGAACATGATTAGATTAATATCCAGTATTCGAGAATGGATAATAAGTCGTAGGCGTGTGCATAAACCTTTAACCGTCCTGGTGGTGTAATGGTTAAGGTGGCAAAAATATGTGTGTGATAACCCGGGTTCGAATCCCGGTGGATCATATATACTTTAATTAATTTCATTGGGGGTGTGGTGGTGAGATTAATAAAAATAATATTATTAGTAGGTTTAGGGATATTTCTTCGAGAGGCCGGTCTATATGATCTGTGCCCCATGAATATTCTTTCCTCTCACTTAAACAGTATGCTACCATAGTGCGGTTGGGAATATGAACATGATTAGATTAATATCCAGTATTCGAGAATGGATAATAAGTCGTAGGCGTGTGCATAAACCTTTAACCGTCCTGGTGGTGTAATGGTTAAGGTGGCAAAAATATGTGTGTGATAAACCGGGTTCGAATCCCGGTGGATCATATATACTTTAATTAATTTCATTGGGGGTGTGGTGGTGAGATTAATAAAAATAATATTATTATAATGAAACAATCAACTATCGAGAATAAAATATACTAAGATGCGTTGGTTAAGAATAAGGGCAGCTACAAGCTGTGAAACAACATAAGAATATCCCAGACATTAGTTACGTTGTCATAGGATATATACTAAGGAAAAGCCTGCCGGCCGGCTCCCGCCAGCCGGTTTCTAAACGGCTAGGCAGCCGACGCGCGAGCATGCCCGCACCTGGCTACTATGCAGAAGCGTCACACCTCCTCCAAGATATAAGACCCTTGACTAAGTTCTTCATATCTAACAGAAAGCTTCTCATAGTACCACACACTGTTGCGACACAAGGCACTATATATAAACAAAATAAAGATTGTTGCGCTCCACCGAGCAAGTTCAACTAACTTAGCGACAATAAGCGAAAACATTCAACTTAGATACTGCTACAACATCTTATACAAAATTCTACACGTTATAAAAAATAAAGAGTTTTTATAAGGTTTTTGCTTTTTTAATTTTGTTTTTTTCGGCTGAACTACAGTGACAGCCTATTTTCCTCCACACTCAACCCTCAATCCTATGGCAGTCTAACCAACATCATCCACCCTTGATAGACAATCCGCTATCACGTTATCAGAACCGGCAATGTGGCGTATGTCCAGATTATACTCCTGAAGCATGAGTGACCACCTGGTCAGCCTCATATTCCGGTTCTGAAACTGATTCAAGAATTTCAGAGGGTGATGATCGGTATAAACCACTACGACTGGTCCGAAAGCAGGAACATATACATCGAAGTGCCTGAGCGCCAGCACTATCGCCAGGAGTTCTTTTTCAATTACAGAGTAATTCCTTTGTGCACTATTGAATTTTTTACTGTAAAAACTCACTGGATGTTCGATACCTTCATCATCTGTCTGTAACAAGACAGCCTCAGCCCCTACGCCACTGGCATCAGTCGCCAGCTGAAAAGGTCTGCTGAAGTCCGGGGCCCTGAGTATGGGGTGGGTACATAACAGGTGTTTCACCAAGGAAAACGCCTCTGCACACTCAGGAACCCACCGGAACTTCTTGTCCTTAGATAATAAGTCAGTTAAAGGTGCAAGTACAGTCGAATAGCCTTTGATGAAGCGACGATAATAGCCTATCATACCTAGAAACCGCATGATTTGTTTCTTAGTCGTAGGCTGGGGAAACTGATCGATGGCTTTGATCTTTGTCTGTGGAGGGCACACCTGACCCATCCCCACCTCGAACCCCAGGTACAAAACTGTGGCTTTGACAAAATCGCACTTACCCAGGTTTACCACCAAACCTGCTTCATTCAGTTTATTAAAAAGCTGTCCGATGTGAGCACAGTGACTGTTAAAATCATCGTCGTATATTATGACATCATCTAGGTACACCGTACAGTTGGGAATGTCGGCTACAATGTCGTTCATTAATTTCTGAAACGTTGCAGGAGCATTTTTTTAGACCGTATGGCATAACATGGCAACGATATGTGGCACCGTCCACCACAAACCCACACACCTCTCGCGCTCGCTCAGACAAGGGCACTTGCCAATAACCCTTAACAAGGTCTATCTTAGTGAGGAACTTGGCTTTTCCTATCTTATCCACACTGTCGTCCACGCGAGGGAGAGGGTAGGCATTTGTGGGGGTTAAACCATTCAACCTGCGGAAATCTATACAAAACCGCACCTTGCCATCTGGTTTGGGCTGCAGTGTGACGGGGGAAGTCCACCTTACTGCACCCTCAGAAATCAGCCCTCGTTTCAGCATATAATCCAGCTCTTCCCTAAGTGCTGGTAATTTAATAGGAGGAACACGGTATGGCACTGATTTAAAGGGCGGGTGGTCCCCAACATCGCCATCGTGCACCGCTTGAGTAGTGAGGCCAGGATGCTCCGCGAAAACAGCTGGGTTTGAATCAAACAAGTGCTGCACAGCTACACGCTGTTGCTCAGGCAGGTGCAATATCAACTCGTGAGCCACTTGTCTAGAATTCCCCGCCCACTGATCCGCGGAAACATGACAATCCCAATTATCCTCCCCCGCAGCTTGACTGTCCCTTCCTCCTTCTCCACCACGATCGCTGCAGATCAACACCGGGACAGTGAGAGGCTCGGAGGGGCGCCTCACATACTCTTTCATCAGATTTACATGGCAAAGTTGGTTCTTTTTCTTACGATCAGGAGTAGCTACTAAATAGTCGAGATCAGAAACCTTCCTTACAACCCGATACGGACCAGAATACTTGGCAGACAAGGGGTGTCCCACCAGAGGCAGTAGTATCAGTACCTCCTGATCTACTTCAAACTCCCTCAGCTTCACCTTCTGGTCGTATCTGTCCTTCATCTGAGCTTGTGAACTCTTAAGGTTCCGACCTGCTACCTCCAAGCTCTTTAGCATTCTCTCACGGCTTTCAACTACATACGTTAGAAGCGAGCATGGCTTTGTGACTCCCTCCCAGATCTCCTTGACTATGTGGAGGGGCCCCCTGACCCTGTGTCCAAAAACCAACTCGTTCGGGCTAAATCCCAAGCTCTCCCCAGGTACTTCTCTCGCAGCAAATAAAACGTATGGAAGACCTAGATCCCAGTCCTTCCCATTTTCCATGCAATAACACCGCAACATACTCTTGAGAGTCGAGTGCCACCTTTCCAAAACACCCTGACTCTCGGGATGGTAGGCAGATGACACCACAGACACTATCCCATGTTGCTGCATGGTCTGCTTAAACAGAGCAGAAGTAAAATTGGATCCCTGATCAGACTGGATCTCCTGAGGGTAGCCATAACGAGAGAAATAGACAAGTAGGTTTTTGACAACAGTCTTAGCCATCCCGTTGCGCATGGGGTAAGCATCTGGATACCGTGTTGCTACATCCATTACAGTTAGTAAACATTTATTGCCGGCACAAGTGGGGGGCAATGGGCCAACCATATCGATAACTACTTTGCTGAAGGGCGGCCCAATGACAGGGATGGGTTGTAACGGGACTCTCGGGATGACCTGATTGGGTTTCCCAACAACTTGACAAGTGTGACACTGTGACACCCATGACACGACACTCGCCTTTAACCCAGGCCACCAGAAAAGCTTGCTCAGAACTGCCTCTGTCTTACGTGCCCCCAGGTGCCCTGCCAAAGGCACATCATGAGCTAATCTCAATAAGCTCTCACGGCACACCCTCGGTACTACTAACTGATCCACTAATCCTGACCCGCCATCCCACTTTTTCTTGGGATCCTGATGTCTCCGATACAAGATCCCCTCGGACAAGAAAAAATCACCAGGCTGCGCATCCCCATCGCTCTCCAGGTCGACAGCACCATTACCACACGCCCTGACTTCAGGATCTTCCAGCTGCAAGGAACATATATCAGCAGGTGCGAGATTATCCAAGTTCATCTTAAATAATTTATTTCCACCTCCAATGTCCCGCCGAGCCATCCTTTCCTCACGCTGCGCATAACGATGCTGTCGCAGAGTCTCTTCCTGCCCTGCACCTGCATTAGCGGTGACAGGCCCCGGGGCCTCTCCAGACTCTAACATAGGTGCCAATAATGAGTCACCAAGAAACACTGCCGGCTCAAAACCCTCCAATTGACCAACACTTCCCGTTTTCTTGTGACCTTTCCTCCGCGGTTTGATAGACTGAGGTGGTGGCTGCAAGGCTCCGGATGTCTGAGAACGCGTCACAACACACGCCATGGTTTGTACGCTACACTTCTCAACCCACTCCTGTTCCTCCCTACTAACGTCGGCCGCCTTCTCGGCAACGACCAAGGGTGAAACCTTAGAAGCAGGCACCGCAAAGTCGTTGCCGAGGAGGAGGTCGACGCCCCCAACAGGCAAGTTCTCTACAATTCCGACATCCAGCTCCTTCGCCACACCACCCACCTCCAGCTCCATCCGCACCAGCGGGTAGGACTTCGTAGCATTGATCCCCTGAACTACCACCACCCGAGCAGCGTTAATCGGCCTACCAGTAAAGTTCTTTAACAAGGTCTGAGAAGCCCCCGTATCACGCAATAGCTTAACTCCTCGCCTTTCGCCAGCCCACCTCACAAAACCATGCCCTCTATGACCCCCAAAGACGTCGCGGACAGGGTTCGAGCCTTCCGGACTCTTGAACACAGGCTGTGTCCCAGCCTCTGACGAACTACCCTTGGCAAACTCAGAAGATATAGGCGACACCCCTATGCTGCGGACCAATGACACAACCTTGTTTGGTGGCTTGTTCGGACAAGCATTTGCAAAGTGACCCTCCTTGTGACATGCAAAGCACTCTTTACTCTTTGGTTTCCCTTGGGAGTGGGAGGTACCATTAGACTTCTTATACGGGACGGTATTTGGTTTATGTTCAGTTTTATTGTCAGTGCTAGATGGTTTTGTGTATTTATGTGTATCAAAATTCTTGGGAGGGGGAGGGGTACGATCCTTTGCACCCGACTCACTCCTAGCTGCTGCTCCGCACCCTCGAATTAATGACAGTCGGAGGTCAGCCATTTCTGCTGCCTCCTGGAGAGTTCTAGGATTTTTTTCCTTTATATTTAATGTTAAGTCCCCGCCTGTGCACTTAAAGAACTGCTCCAAGAGAACCAGCTCACTCAACTCCTCAAAAGTAGCTGCCCTCTCGGAACGCAGCCAATGTCGTAGTGCATCAGACAAGTCCCGGGCGTGTTCTAGGAAGGTACTATCCTTGCCCTTAGTAACACCCCGAAACTTCAAGCGGTAAGTTTCTGGTTGTAACTCATAGGCCCGTGGCACAGCCTTCTTTAGCTCATCATAAACTACACAGGACTCTAAAGGTAGTGCATCATACGCTATTAGCCCCTTTCCTAGGAGTCCTGATGAAACTAATGCTGCCCACTTTTCCTGAGGCCAATGGTGTTCCTGACACTTCTTCTCAAATCCCATAAAAAACTCAGCCACACATAATTCATCGAACACAGAAACTAGTTTAAGCAGGTGCGACAATGATTGGTCCCGATGTCTGTTACCTCCCCCAATATTTCGCCCTGTTACCTCCACTCGAGATCTCTCCAGCTCCCTGTCAGCCCGATACCTAGTAGACTCTGCCTGCAGTTCAGCCTCTCGTATAGCAACCTCAGCCTGCACACTAGCCTGTCTCTCGGCAGCCTCAACCTGAACTCTAACCTGTCTTTCGGCGGCCTCAACCTTGGCCATCTCAAGCCGAAACAACAAATCTGGAGTCAACCCTTGAGGAGGGGAAGGTGCATTTAATGGGGAGGGTCCCTGTGATTGAATTCCACGCTGCCATTGACCATCAACTTGGGGTTATGTACTAAATTCAGGCACCCTGACATTTGATACGGGGGTAGAGTGGAGGGGGGCTGGGGACAGGGGCCCCCAGTTGCCTCTCCACCCAGGTCTCTCCCTTCTAAACCCAATATCAAAGTCCTCAGCTGATCTTTCCTCATGCCACTTAAACCATGGTGACCCTGAAGACCTGCCACAAACTTTAAGCCATACTTATTCAGCTTCAACACCCTGTCAGCGGTAAGGGGAACCTCTAAAAATCTTCTAGCACCCTCCTCGCTATCGACTAGCCACTCCACAGGTCTTTCTCCCTCCGAGCCCGTATCGTGACCTGACCCATCACTGTGTTCTGATGTATTAGACATGCTTGTGTACTGCAGTAATTATCACGGTTATAGAATGTGCCTTATCTCCTAATCAAGTATGTATACACTAATGTTATTTAAAGTCTTTAATGTGTTATATTGGTTGCTCCAAAAAAAAAAACTCTATGTCTACTGTATTCCTCTAATCATTAGGAATCTCAAAACAAATGACCACTATATTCCTCTGTTCAGTAAATCCTATGCAAGGTCGCCATTTGTTACGTCCTGGGATATATAAACACTGGGCTCTTTCTATTGGACTAGGTATGTGGCAACAAGCAACAACGGAAAACGCTAGATACAACCCTTATCTATAAACCCAGGCAACAAACCACCCTAAACCGTCAAGAGTCCTGCCTGGACAACGAGGTATCCTATGACTCGGTTACAGGGTGCACGCACTATAGACTGCTGATAGTCAAGCAGGCTATATAAAAGATCACACAATTAAGTTGACTTAAAGCTTCAAGGAAAAGATAGATAATGGAATTAAATTGCAGAAACAATTTAATAACAAACTAGAAGAAAGTACATTTAACGTTACGTTAATTAATACAACTAATCACCCCTGCGTGAAAGAAGGTGAAAGCAAACAGTCCTCAAAACATCGTACAGGTAGACAAGATGCGGGTCTCTAAACTGCATGCGGCTACTGTAGGATCTGATGCTTAGCAAAGAAAGTATGTTACGGATTTAGAGAACTCTTAACTCATAAGCAGGAATAAATACTAGTGATAGGCCATACAGTGTATAATGGCATAGGTATAATTAAATAAAGGCAGCAACTCGCAACATAACCACATACAGGTGTGCTTCTCACTCTTAGTCAGGCAAGCCTGCTCGGACAGAGTCTCTAAGCCACACCCTGACTCACAATGCTCACAAAAACGGTAAACTGTGGCACAATAACAAGCATACAGAGATAATAAACCCCTAGCTGTTAATCTGCCAGGTGGCAGAGGTCTAGCCGGAAGGATATAGGCTTCGGATACCTGGGCTGAGCCACCTGCTCTAGCCTAGGTTCGTTCCCAAGTCTGTGCGCCAAATTACTCTAATTGAAAGGGTGCTCTCTTGAGAGACTCAGATCGCAAGTATCTGACTCTCTCCTGGCGACCCTAAAACAAAAGCAAGACGTGCTAGCGCAGTGCTGAGTGGACTAGGCAAGGACCCTCACACAACACAACACTAGACACACAGGGACACAAACAAGAAAATGCCCCAGACTCCCACGGTATCCTAGTAAAGTCGTGCGGGTCAACAGGACTCGCACCAGCAGACTTTACTTAAAAGATCGCAAAAAACCTCCCCTCCGGTCTAGCCCCTGCTAACCTGACACAAGAACACACTAGCAAGCATGAAACCACCAAATATGAGACAACAAAAAAGCTTCCTAGGTCTCATTAACAATTACGTCTCTGCATAAGGCCCAAAATCCTATCTAATTATCTGAGAGCTCGTCGTTAATACAATAATAGATATAAGGTCTATCAAGGGGATGGGATAATTAAATAGATTGGTGAAGTAGTGGAAGGAAGGCATACAAAGTAAGAGAGAAAGTTTCTAAGTGGGGTTGAGAGGGATAGATATCAAGGGGGTCCGAAGGGTACGACAGTGAGGTGAGCTCTGAGTCTTGAATCTGTCTGGACCCCACCCTAGGCATGCAGAATACATCCCATGCTTGGCAACACTCAACACAGTTGCCAGGTCAAAATCCTCTACCCCGTGCGTGAGTCGAAACTAAGCCTAACGTTGCAATCAAATGCATATGGCAACGCTTCAGGCTCGTCCCAAGCTGGCAAGCGAAGCAACGTCCCAAGCCGGTCTCTCTCTCCCGCTCGTCTCCTCCCGCCCTCACTAGACTTACATCTTATATATTATAATGAGACAATCAACTATCGAGAATAAAATATACTAAGATGCGTTGGTTAAGAATAAGGGCAGCTACAAGCTGTGAAACAACATAAGAATATCCCAGACATTAGTTACGTTGTCGTAGGATACATACTAAGGAAAAGCCTGCCGGCCGGCTGCCGCCAGCCGGTTTCTAAACGGCTGGGCAGCCGACGCGCGCGCATGCCCGCATGTGGCTACTATGCAGAAGCGTCACACTCACTACAGTGTTATTATTTGTTGTTGAGACTAACCTCTCTGTGTTATTTATAGTGTGATTCCATAGTGACTCACTACAGTGTTATTATTTGTTGTTGAGACTAACCTCTCTGTGTTATTTATAGTGTGATTCCATAGTGACTCACTACAGTGTTATTATTTGTTGTTGAGACTAACCTCTCTGTGTTATTTATAGTGTGATTCCATAGTGACTCACTACAGTGTTATTATTTGTTGTTGAGACTAACCTCTCTGTGTTATTTATAGTGTGATTCCATAGTGACTCACTACAGTGTTATTTTATGTATTTGATCCACGAGTGCATTATTACTATTTTTATGTAAAGTGAATTGATAGTGATTTATATCAATTATTCTGATCAATATTTGTCTAGCTCATTTTTATATAGATGAGACTTGATCTATGTCATATACGTACCCTAGCTGATTAAGAAATAAAACGTGTGAACCGAAATTCTGTATTCAGTGACTTTGGTAGAGATTGATATCCTTATTGTATTATCCAAGTTAGTTCTGACCCCGTTGGTTAATTCAGGTTCTCAGCGTCACGATAGTGAACTCAACGAACCAATGTACATGCAGTAAAAAAAATCTTACTCGCATAACAATGGCGGCAGCTGTGTTTCAACATGGCATAACGACTTGAAATTTCATATTTTATCAATCTACCCAATTCACGAATCAACATGGCTAGTAAATCACTTGAAATCATTTCTTTCAAGCAAGAAGATCACGATATTGCTACCTATCTTGAAGTTGTTAAACCAGTCCTTGACATCGTATTTAAAGATGATGACACCTCAAAAATCCATACGGTTGTTATGAAATTAGGCAGGCATATGTCCCTCGTGTCGGGTTACGTGCGTGACACTCCATTATTGACCTAGGCTCAGTTCGAAAGTTATACCAAGGCAGCTATTAACCCTTCTCTCGAGAAAATTCTCGCGAATAAACAGTTTCATGATGTCAAATTCTTAGGAAATCTCGACCACTCTATCAGCCAGTTGAACCAACTGGTAGTTATAGCCTTTCCTACAGAGAATGCTGTCAAAAGGAAAGAAAGTGTGTTCAATGCTTTTTTGAGAATTCTTCCCACAGCTGTACGCGATCATTTCACAATTTCAGAACCCAAGGGTTATGATGAAGACATGCCTATAATCCGGCGTATTCTGGACTTGAAACAGACCCAGGAAGGCGACAAACACAGTGACAAGATCGCCGCCATAAGCTGTAGCGCTACTCAACCTCAAAATTCTGCAAATTACCCTAGTACAACCCCATCTATGCGGCCAGTAGATAAAATGGAGGAATGGGCCATCCGACTGGCCTCCTTGCAGCTCCAAATGTCCTTTAGTGTCACTAAATAAATCAATTGGGGAATTAATCAAGCGTCGTCCTAAACTCCCACAGTTTTGGGGTCAGATTCTGTGGATTAAGCCCCGACGCGTTGCCACAATAATCGAGGACGGAACTGCAGGGATCGAGGAGGTTCAAGAGGGAATAGAAACAGAGATAGTTGCAGTAGTGTCAGAGGGAACAGAAATTCAAGATAGCATGGATTTTTAATCCGCCCCCGCCCTCCGGTCGCTAAACTGGCGGGGGCTCGTGATGGGACAACCAATGACAAATCTCCCATTTCCAATCACCTCACTATAAATGGGGTAAAGACCAAACTTCTCATAGACACGGGAGCTTCCCGTTCTGTCTTTTCTCCTCCTTCTTTAAATAAAATCAACTCTTTTGGCTCTCCTCAACCTTCCACCATAGTGTTAATCGAAGCAAGTGATGACATTATTCCTATTTCTGGTGAAACTGTCCCCCTTTATGTTAGCACCCTCGTTCCAGGTCATGGAACGCATCATTCATTCATGATATTTCCATCCAAAGAAACCCAATATGATGGATATCTAGGTTTTGACCTACTCACCTCCCTTAATACCACTATTGATTGTAGTCAGAGTCTTAAAGTTTGTCCCCCCCCCCCCCCCAACAAACAAAAGAAAAAAACCAAACACAAACCTAACGTAAAGCCAGTCCTCAACCCCCAAAATTAACATAAAAGAAGACGTAACCCCCAAATCCATTCATGTCTACAACGACAGACGAGTCATTCGTAACATTAATACGACTCAGGCTGTCACATCCAAATTAGTTACGCTACCCCCTCACCACGAGCTGTGGATTCCTATCAAACCTACTCTATCTGGTGACGTCATCATCACCCCGAATCTCCAGAGTCCTTTCGATAGATATTGCCTTACCGCTCCAGCCGTCATTCCTGATAATTTAAATTGCATTAGAGTTGCAAATATTTCTGATCAACCCCTCACTTTGCCAAAAGGATTAGCTATTGGAGAGCTAGAAAATCACGATGAGGAAATTTCTTTACCTACTCATCAAGAAAACTCCCCTTCTCCTAAATATCGTGACATTCCATCTCATCTCACTTCTCACCAGCAACTTGACCTACGTAATTTAATGACTTCATTTCAAGATATATTTGCCACTTCCTGCCGAGACGTAGGGAAAACTACCTTGCTTCATCACAGCATTCACACCGTGGGGCAACCCCTTAGGCAACCCATTTGCAGGAAAAATCCTATCCAGAGATAAGAGGAAGAAACACAAGTGAAAGAAATGCTCGAAACTGGGGTTATCAAACCATTCACTAATCCTTGGTCCTCTCCCGTAGTATTAGTTAGAAAGAAAGACGGCTCCACTAGATTTTGCATAGATTATAGGCAACTAAATGGTGTAACCATCAAAGGCGCAACCCCTCTTTCTCGCATTGACGATTCTCTAGGTTCACTGCTAGGCGCGAAATAGTTCACTACTCTAGACCTTCAGGCCGGATATTGGCAAGTGCCAGTACTTCCCGAACATCAGCAAAAAACGGCTTTCGCCACTAGTCAAGGGCGACTTTATGAATTCACCGTGCTACCCTATGGCTTATGCAACGGTCCTGCCACTTTCTCCCGGCTCATGGAGTCTGTATTGCAAGGTTTAACTTGGGAGACCTGTTTAGCTTATCTAGATGACATCATTGTTTCCGGTAAAACTTGGGGCGAGCATCTCCAACGCCTTAGCCAAGTTTTCCAGCGTATCCGGGAAGCAAATTTAAAGCTCAAACCATCAAAATGCATCCTAGCCTAAAAAGAAGTAAATTTCCTTGGTCACCTAGTCTCTGAGGAAGGAATTGCCCCTGACCCGGAAAAACTCAGAGCCATCAGTGCCATCACCCCCTCTACGAACGTCAAAGGACTCAGGGCCTTTTTAGGTTTAGCCCTTTACTATCGCCGAATCGTAAAGAACTTTGCCACCATTGCCAAACCTCTTCATGATCTAACCAGGAAGGAAGAACCATTCCTGTGGACAAATTCATGCATTCAAGCTTTTAATTCACTCAAAGACCTCCTTTTAGCCGCACCCGTTGTATCATTTCCTGATTATACCAAGCCTTTCCGCCTTTATACCGATGTGTCACAATTCAGTATCGGCGCTGTCCTCGGTCAAACTAGAGACGGACAGGAGCACATAATTGCATGTGCCAGTAGAACCTTAAATCCAGCCGAAATGAACTACCCAGTCACCAAGTGAGAATGTTTAGGGATCATTTGGCCCCTTCAATACTTTAAGGCATATTTAGCCGGGGTCAAAGTCACCATCATAACCGACCATCACGCCCTCCAATGGCTACGTAAGTCAGATACCAAGAATGCCTTAACCATTAGATGGCGAGAATTTCTCGAGGAGTTCAATTTTGATATAGCATACCGCCCCGGGAGACTCCACACTAATGCTGACGCCCTGTCTAGGCTCCCTCTAAATTCACCTAACACAACACTCACCTCTTCACCTGATCTAGATTCACCCCCTCCTCTCATTACTTCTCCTCCGGACATAACTTCACCTATCCAACACTCCACCTCTCACTCTGAATTCACCCCTATTCTAGTCATCTACCATCAAGATTCCACAGACCCTGAACAACAACGATTATTGCAACAATTCCAAACCCAGCAAAACTGACTGGATGCCCCGACATCTATTTTCACAACTTCAAAGACGAGGAGACAATCTTTATACTCCAGACGGGAAAACTGTCCTCAGTTCCCCCACCGCCTTGCCAACCATGCAATCTTTGCACTCACATCATGGCATCCATCTCGTTCAACGTAAATTAGTCAGAACCTTTCAGCAAATTTACTGTACCCCCTTCCCCTATATCACCACCAAGAAAGTCACTGAAGCCTGCCGAGCCAGTGCCCTTGGCAAGGATCGAACTCGCACTTTGGCAAACTAGTTGCTTCAAAGCCATTGCAATTATTAGCTGTTGACGTCATGAGACCTATGGAAGGTATCAAAGGATTTAAATAATATCATTACCTTCGTAGATACTTATTCTAAATACGTAATAGCTTGTCCAGACAAAGATCACACTGTTTTTTCGGTCGCCGAAGCCATGTTGCAACACGTCTTTCCATATTTTGGACTTCCGGAGGCCATTCACTCTGACAACCCCCATGAGTTTACCGGTCACATTTGGACCCAGACTTCACAAATGTTCAGGTTTAAGATCAATCATTCTTCCCCGTATTGGCCCCAGGGTAATTCTATCTGTGAACGGAGCCACCGTACCATTGCCAATCAGATCAGGACCCGGTTGCAACAAATGAACACCACCGATTGGCCCAGTCAAGTAAAAATCGTGCAATGGAGAATAAACACCTGCCCTAGACAAGACAGGATTTCCCCGCATGAGAGAGTTTTTTAAATCCCCCCCCCCCTCCCTCCTGTTTCCGTTACGTCACCTGTCTGCCCCCTACGAGCCCTCGTCAAATTTTGACCAGTCTGAAAAATCGACTCAGGCAATTCCAATACCTGCAAGATCTGCACCCTGACGAAACTCCCAAAGTCAGCCCCCACCATGTAGGCGATCTTGTGATGATAGCTCACCTTCCTGTTCCTTCCAAACTCAGGCCCAGATACAAAGGCCCTTTTGAAATTCTCACCGTGCCAAACTGTTACCAGCTCACCGTCAATTATCATGGAGAGTCGCGCACGTACCGCAACCGACACGTTCGCCGTTTCCAACCCATTGACGAAAATATAAGTATGCTAGCTGACCCAGTCAATAATACCGCATGCCCTGTAATTAAAAATCAAAACCTTTATGCCTCAGAATCACCCCTTCCTCCCATCTCCCCATGCTACCAAAAACATCCATTCCTTCTCTACATAACTTGCCTCTTGTCAAAATGTTCACCACCACCTAGACCTACCTCGCACCACTTAAATCATCCCAACACTCTCTCACCCCCTTCTCGCACTTTTTCTGCTCCACCCACTCTGACTCTTAATCAACCAGCCAAACCTCCTCACACTCCCACCTTCTCTCTCTCTTCCAATTCCTCTGAAACTGACATTTTTAATTTTTCACCTTCTACTACTCAGCCTAATTCTTCTACATTTTCTCTTATTCCGTCTTCTCATTAAAACCCCACTCTACCTAAACCTTCCTTCCCTTCTCCTCTACCTAAACTTACCGCCTCAAAACCTGTTTCCACCTCTACATCTCGTTCTACTACCCCTGTCGCTAAATCTTCATTCGCTCACAAAACCTCACCCACTCCGACTAGCTCAAACTCTCTAATTACCAAAACACAGAAACCTCTCTCAAGAGATTCCACCTCTACCTCTCGCTCTACTCCTCCTATCACTAAATCTCCACTCACTCGCCAAATCTCGACCACTCCGACAAATTAAACCTCTCCACTTGCCAAACCCCCTCCGAAACACCACTCGAAACAGTCAACCTCTACATCCCTGATACATACCAAGAAACACCTCTCACATTTTCCATCACCCACCCTCACTAAGCCTTCCACTTCAAACCCTAATAAACCCCCATGTAAACCCTCAACCCCCTTAACTCAACCTTCTTTACAACCCCCCTGCAGAAGATCTGGCCGTCGAGTAACCCAAACGACATGGTGGTCCCCAGCAATACACATCCCCAAGACCAGGAAGAAGGTCCCCACCAACATCAAACCTCCAAAACCTGCCGCCCTAGGTGTCACACCAACAACCAAATCACAAGCCTCACCCCCATCTATGCAGGCGGCAAACAATAATCAGGTCCTCAGGTCACCCCCGCAAACACCAGATAAGCCAGCTGACCCGCCCAAATTCCAGCTCCGCCCCTCTATACCAGAGCACGCAACCAGCCCCAACTCCTCGTCCAACCCCATTCCTAGTCCTGACCTCGCTCCAACAACACCAATCATGAAGATCACTGGGGTGGTCGTCCGAAGAAACCTCCAGGACACTCACGTAAACTCTCCTGCCCAACTGTTGCGCATAGCAAAACTGGCAGCCACACCTTCTCATCTCACCGTGTTCCGGAAGTGCAATCAATCAGAGAGCAGGAAGAATCCAGAATCTCTTGGGCTTTTATACGCCTGGCCAGGATCACATCATGCTGGGGATGTTCCTGGTTGACCAATCAGACCGCATGTCAGTTGTCTGTATTCGTCCTTTGATCCTGAATCCGGGTAATCCCCAGACAGGTAAAGTGGCAAGTAAAGGTCAGGCAATTTGACTTTGCCAATCACTGGTCTCGGTTTCCTCTTTCTCCCATTTTGCCCCTTGGTTCGGTGTGGGCGTGCATTGGGCTGGGAGAGGGATGGGGCTTGCAACTGAAGGGACATGAGTGGGCACAGGCTCAGGTGTGGTAGAGGCTTCTTATTGATATAAGGAGGGCCAGACCCAAACATAGTTCGTCAGTGCTTCTACTAGGGACACGGGGGATGAGAACTACGATGTCTGTGTTCAGCATACCTGGTTCTTATTGATATAAGGAGGGCCAGACCCAAACATAGTTCGTCAGTGCTTCTACTAGGGACACGGGGGGATGAGAACTACGATGTCTGTGTTCAGCATACCTGGTTCTTATTGATATAAGGAGGGCCAGACCCAAACATAGTTCGTTAGTGCTTCTACTAGGGACACGGGGGATGAGAACTACGATGTCTGTGTTCAGCATACCTGGTTCTTATTGATATAAGGAGGGCCAGACCCAAACATAGTTCGTCAGTGCTTCTACTAGGGACACGGGGAATGAGAACTACGATGTCTGTGTTCAGCATACCTGGTTCTTATTGATATAAGTAGGGCCAGACCCAAACATAGTTCGTCAGTGCTTCTACTAGGGACACAGGGGATGAGAACTACGATGTCTGTGTTCAGCATACCTGGTTCTTATTGATATAAGGAGGGCCAGACCCAAACATAGTTCGTCAGTGCTTCTACTAGGGACACGGGGGATGAGAACTACGATGTCTGTGTTCAGCATACCTGCTTCTTATTGATATAAGGAGGGCCAGACCCAAACATAGTTCGTCAGTGCTTCTACTAGGGACACGGGGGATGAGAACTACGATGTCTGTGTTCAGCATACCTAGTTCGACATGGTCATGAAAGGGAAGGGGGAGGGAGAGGAGTTGCTGGAGGGTTGTGTAGACAGGTCCTGTCGAATTTGTATTGCTGGGAGTGTCATTGCAATTTCTGGTTCTCGCTCAACATACATTAAGGTCATTGCATATAGAAAGATCTAATTCACTCAATGGCCTATCCTATGAATTTAAGGAATTAATATCGATTCATATAATTATTATATCATAGTGTTCGCGAATGGAAAATATATCGTGAGCTTGTGCATAAACCTTTAACTGTCTTGATAGCGTTTTTTTTTTTCGTTTTTTTCTATATTCCATCTACTCCCTCTCGGGCATAGGATGAGAGTCTGTATATTCAACCGTTATTGAACAATAAAGCCCGTGAGGTCTCGTTCCAGCCCAGGGGGTGAGACATGTGAAATACTGTTTTAGCTGCAACCAGCCCCAACCAGCTTGCCTTCAGAGGATGCATGGGGCTTAGTTGCTCAGTCACGGCTCAATGCAGCCCCATCTCTGAAGCTACCTCACTCATATGCTTCACTGTCTCACCTCCTATACTCAGACCCTCACTCTCAGAACACCACCTATTGAGCAATGAACTCATTAGGCATTGCCCCCCTATAGCATATTTTTGAATATAGGATATTCATACAGTGCTATTTAATCAGGGAACAATGAGGGTATTTATTTGGAGTTTCGGTTGGTTTTTTGGTAATGCACTGATACTAGGTACAGCACAAATTCCATCCCAATAATATCTTCCCATTGACATATCGGGATTCGAACCCGGGTCCATTGGATTACCAGTCCAGTGGCAAGACCATTCCACCACATCTCCGTAATGGTTAGTGCGCAGAATTTAATTTCGGTGTGAGTATCCTAGGTTCTAATCCTTGAAGTACCACATGTATTCATTAGTTTCATTGACTTCGATAATTAGGTTTATATGTAGGTTAATTGGTGGGTTGGTGATAATATGAATTTATTCAGGTTATGAAGTAATTCCTAGCGAGGCCTTTCCTTGAGGTTAATGCCCCATCAATTACCCCTTCCATTCGTGTAATCATTAGGCTATCATAGAGCAGTTAGGTATATGTAGAGTACAGTCGTGCAAATAAGTGATGTCTCGGCACCAAGTATGTTTTGATCAATAATTGGAATCAGCAATATCTAAGCTTCATTTCTTCATATCGAGTGAAATATATACACATGTTCCTTCACTTTCCCACCCTATTCAACATCTGACAGACATTAGTACAGCACAGAGCGAGCCAAACGTAATGACCGCTGAGACATGACTTATCAGCGCGATCGTACATGCTTATATTAATATCCAGCATTCGAGAATGGATAATATATTGTGAGCTTGTGCATAAACCTTTAAATGTCTTGATAGCGTAATTGTTAATGCGCAGAATTTCAGTGTGAGTATTGAGATGACGGGGTTGCAAACGAGGGGCAAAGCAAACCCTGCAGAGATCCTGACAATGCAGGAAAGGGAACAGCCTACCATAGCCAAAATAACCGCAGTAAAGGAGAGCAGAAGAACAAGGAAGAAAATGCAGCAGAAGATGAAAAGAGAAATCACGCAGTTCCTCCGAGTTTCCCATGCTCTAGTACCTACAGCAGTGAAACAGTCTACCCAGCAAGGAAGGCCTACCCATGCTCTAATCCCTGCAGGAATAGGTCAGTCAAAGGTCACCACATCCGGGACATACCAGTAGTTCAAGCCCCGACCAATCACGGGGATACCTGTCCAACCAATAGCAGAGCCTGGGACATACACCTAAGGCAAATACACAACAACAGCTGGATGTACTATACAACGAGGAAGAATTTATTTATACAAATACATCAAGATCCAGTGCAGTACCTCTACCGATGGGACCAAGAGAATCACCTCTACAGTACCTCACTTGAGGAATGGAAGTAGGAGAAAAAGAATCAAGAGGAACGAAAGCATGGCCTGCAATCTAGGAAAAGTCAGGAAGTGTGAATAACAGAAAAACATTTATCATGCAACCATGCAAGCCTTTTATATAAAGAGTATAATTTTAAGATATAGAGAATAACCTTATACATATATTACTAGGGTAAGTATATTTTTAGAATAATGATTGCCTTCACAATAACCCAAATATAGCCTGACTGAAATTGAGGGAAGGCATGCAACTACGATTCCTACCTTCCACTGGTCTAACTTTTAGTGGGTAGAGAATAGTGTTGTAGTCTTCTATAGGACAAGCCTGTCCCTGTAGCAAAGTCCAACTAGGGTGGCGAACAAGAGTGTGTTAGAGGAGCCAGGAGCAACCTTCTCTATTATCCGTGAGAGAGGCGTAATGGTTAATGCGCAGAATTTCAGTGTGAGTACTGAGATGACGGGGTTGCAAACGAGGGGCAAAGCAAACCCTGCAGAGATCCTGACAATGCAGGAAAGGGAACAGCCTACCATAGCCAAAATAACCGCAGTAAAGGAGAGCAGAAGAACAAGGAAGAAAATGCCTCAGAAGATGAAAAGAGAAATCACGCAGTTCCCCCGAGTTTCCCATGCTCTAGTACCTACAGCAGTGAAACAGTCTACCCAGCAAGGAAGGCCTACCCATGCTCTAATCCCTGCAGGAATAGGTCAGTCAAAGGTCACCATTACCTTTGACGTCCAACCAGAAGAACTACAAGTTCTACGTCGTCCAGATTCTCCCTCATGGAAATTACTTCTCCTCTAACCCATACCCTAAGTGTCTCTGTGTTTTCTAAGTGTTGGGAATTATTGTGAAGATAATATAAAATATGCGAGTGTTCAATTTAACTTGTTCGTAGAGATCCGCTTCTAGGATTTCCCTTGTCAACTTATTACACGTGTAGATTTATCCAATTTTGATCTGTGCAGTGATTTTATATAAGTACGGTGTATTTTCTATGTAATTCGTGTTCAAGCAATTTTTCAATAATTTTTACATACGTTATATAGTCAAGATTACACGTGTTTCTTAGTGAATGCTCTCAGATTTAATTCTATTGTGATATTATTCACTGCGTGTCCAAGTCGAAGTGAAGTGTATAACGAGGGCTATTTTCCTTCTAAAATAACCTAAACTTAACTCCTAACCTCAGGACCATATTACGTCCATTTCTAACCAGAGAATACTTATAGTATAAATTCCCCACCATTGAAAGTAAGGAACCCGTCTGTTGAGTTAGAATTAGTCTATATTCAAGATCTATCTATCTATCTATTGCCTGACGCCGTGATCCCCTAAGGGGTGGCCATGAACGAACCGCCCCCATGCACCTATGTCCCCAGTCAGTCGACGCCCCTCCCCCCAACCAGCACCGCCTTCGTTCATGCACTTCCTCACTCCATCCTTCCACCTCTCATTCGGTCTACCTCTCCCTCTCTGTCCCTCCACCTCGCTCTCGTACACCCTCTTAGTCATTCTCTCGCTTTCCATACGTTCCATATGGCCGAACCATCTCAAGTTGTTCCTTTTCACACATTCCAGCACATCTACCTCCACACCACACCTTATTACTTCCTCATTAGTCTGTCTATCCCTCCATGTAACTCCACACGCACTCCTTAAGTAAGTCATTTCCACTGCTCTCACTCTTGGTCTGAGTCTCTCAACCAACGTCCATGCTTCGCTTCCGTAAGTCAGTGTCGGGATTACCACACTGTCATGCAAGGACTTCTTCACTTCCATACTGACCACCCTATTTCTTGTTACTGCTTTTAGCGTTCCTACAACCCTCTTCCCCTGTTGTACCCTCTCCCGCACTTCTTCATCCATAGTCCCATCTTTACTCAACACACTGCCCAGATACTTAAAAGAGTTGACGATCTCCATAGCCTGACCGTTCAGCTTCACCTCACACTCTGTGACTTAACCCCTTTCGAAGACCATAACCTTGCTCTTACCCGCATTTACCTTCAAATTCCGTTTTTCACACACTGTTCTAAACTCATTTACCAGACCCTACAACTCCCATTCATTATCACTCATCAGAACTGTATCATCCGCAAACAGCAGTATAGGTAGCTTCTACTCAATTCCCTCCCTTTTCAGCAATTCACCAACATCCACTGCTCTTGATAGTATTTCTTTCATGACTCCATCCATATATACAGTAAACAACCACGGGGACATCACACACCCCTGTTTCAAACCAACATTCAGGTCAAAAAACTCGCTCTGCTCACTCTCCACACATACTGCCGCCTTTGCACCCTCATACATGCTCTTCACTGCTTTCAGCAACTTGCCCTCTACTCCGTATATTCTAAGTACTTTCCACAAACCTTCTCTATCCACTCTGTCATAGGCCTTCTCCAAGTCCATAAAGGCAACATACACCTTTTGTTTCTTCTCCAGATATTTCTCCACAACACAATTCAGGGTAAAAATCTGATCTACACATCCTCTTCCCTTCCTAAAACCTCCCTGCTCGTCGCCTATCCATTTCTCCGTTCTCACTCTCACTCTCTCAATCACTACCCTACTGTATACCTTCCCTACTACACTTAGAAGACATATTCCTCGGTGGTTACCACACACTCCTCTTTCCCCTTTGCCCTTATATAGGGGGACTATTATGCCAGTCTTCCAGTCATCGGGTGCACTCCCCTTCTCCCATGCTAGTTTGCACATTTTCCATACCCATTCTATCACTATCTCACCACCATACCTCAACATTTCCCCACACACTCCATCTGTTCCTGGTGCTTTCCCCAACTTCACTCTTTTCTTGGCTTCCCACACTTATGACCTCCTGATCCCCACCTCTTCCTCCACTACTTCTCTTCTTCTCCCTCCCATACCATATCCAGCTATGTTTGCTGGCTCTTCATTCCTTACATTTTGCAACTCATTGAAGTACTCCCTCCATCTTTCGACTCTCTCTTGCTTCTCGGCTAGTATTCTCCCATTCTTATCTTTCACATCCTTACTGTTTCCCTTGCTACCTTCCCTAACTTTCTTGACTTCTTTCCAGAACAGTTTCTTAATCTCCCTCCATTTTACACTCAGATTCCTTCCAAATTCCTCATATACTCTTCTCTTACTTTCCTTCACTACTCTCTTCACCACCCTCTTACTCTCCACGTACCTCGCTCGTTTCTGTCTCTCGAAATCTTCATTCCCTCTACTACCCAACCACTCTCTATATGCTTTCTTCTTTTCTTCCACAGCTATTCTTACTTCTTCTGTCCACCATGCTGTACCTTTCATTCCCCTCCCTCTTCTCCTCACTCCACACACCTCCTCACATGCTGCACAGATCTCATCCTTAAACACCTTGCTCATCTCCTCCACTTCCTCCATAACTTCCAGGTCGAACCCACCTAGTCGTCTTTCCACTGCTCTCCTGTACTCCTCCCTGACTTCCTCCTCCTGCAAACTCTCCACCCTCCTCACCATTCCACCCTCCTCTCGCCTCCCTCCAGCTCTCCTCACCCCCTTCTTTTGTATCCTAACCTTAGGTACCACTACGTAATGATCAGACAGACCCCCTCCAATACCCCTATACACCCTAGCATCCATCACAGATTTCTTCATACGTTCATCCACACATACATAATCAATCAATGACTTTCGTTCCACCACTGTCTTATCCTTCATCGTCAACATCCGTTTCCACTGTACCTGTGGATCATTCTGTGTCGGAAGAAGGTGTTGGCTATCCACAGCCTCCTCCCCACACATACGTTCAAGATACTTAATTTTTATTAGTTCTTGTGAATAATCTAATCATATACGTTACTCGGGCTATGTCATTCTTTCGCCACTGATTTAGGAATTCAGATTATACATTCCTTGATTCATCAAGCCTATATGTTTGGCTATTGATATATTACTACTTCGTTTTGTAATTAAATCATTATAATGATTATTAAAGTTATAGTAAAGCACTACTTAGTTCTGCGTTACATCCAGTAGTTTGTTAATCTATTCAAAATCCTTCTGATGCCATCATCTTTGGCTATTTATCAAATACTACTTTGTTTTGTATCTAAGTTATTATAGCTTTTATTAAAGCTATAATAAAGTGCTACTCTGTTCTGTGTTACTTTCAGTAGTTTGTTAATTAATTCAAACATACTCGTCTATAGCTATTTGTGCTGCTATAATTCATTCAAACATACTCGTCTATAGCTATTTGTGCCGCTATAATTCATTCACTACATTTACTGTGAATCTGATTTCCTTATTCCATGTAATATTAGCTCATCTACGATTGAATTTATTTTTCGTGTATCGTGTGGAAAGTTATTCACAATAACCTTTTGATAGTTAAATTCAGAATTAAATGATCTTTCCCCTTATAGTAAAGCGAAGTTCATATCTTCTATCCTCGATTTAACGTTGCACTAAATCAAGATTATATTTATATCAAGATTATATTCAGTCCGTCTGACCTGTACCACCGAGAGCAGTATCTTTGAGTGTACACCTGAGTGCGGCACTTTTTGTATTTCACTCCAGCTGAGAACTTGACCTCAGTTGCCCTACCTTGTAATTACTATACCTTATGTTATACACTTGACCTGCATAGATAATGTCATTAATATTTATTAGTCGTGTATGTATTTTATGTAATTGCGTATTTCCCATTTTTATACTATGTTAGTGACAACCATATTTCAATAGAGAGTAAAACCTTATCAACTCTTTACCAATATCAGTGTATGTATATTAGAATCCTACTCAATATAGTAGAGGTTTTAATACCCCATTTATGTATCTATGTTAAAACAATAAATATGAGTGTAATTTATACTGTGTGTTTATTGTGTTCTTGGGAAAGTGATTGAGTAATTTAAAAGTAATATTCATGAAGCGAGATATGTTCATGTTGAGCATTATCCAATTCTAAATATCCGAAATCCGGGTGAATAAAGAATACATAACAGAGCAAGTTGGATTACAACCCGGCATAACAAGTATCCCAGGTTCGAATAATTGGAGTACTGCATGTATTCATTGGTTTCATTGATTTCATTAATTAGGTTTATTTGTATGTTAATTGGTGGGTTGGTGATAATATGAAGTACTGTAATTAGGAAGTATTTTAGATTATATTCCAAATACTAAGATTCTGAGATATGAGCTTTCAAAGATATCATAATACAAGAAAAGTTAATAATGGAATAGGTGATCTAAAAGCTTAGTATATTAGCAGGTCTAATAAAAGGTTTGTCACAGGAAGAACACAGTTTGAAAGCAAATCTAGTGTAACATTTTCGAGACAAAACATAATTTGTTCATATTTTCCGGATTTTCGGATATTTTGTGTTTTGGGTTGATGTGTAACTAATTTGTTGGTTAATCTCCACATACAATGAATGCCAAAATTTAGCTAAACAATATCCAAGTTCAAAATTTCACTACAAAGGGGAACATATGTAAACTCTTTTTAGGGCCTTGAAGGATATGGAGGTAAATATATTACTCGGCCTTTAACACCTTACGAGCGGCCTATGCGGTTTATTTATGTGTACCGCACAGCGGGGTGTTTTTAGCCAAAATAGGGCTGTTTACGTGATCATTTTCATGCCTAAATAAGACCCAGAACTTAAAACAAGTACCTATCCCTGAAAGGGCATAAACAGAGCTTTCGAATGACACCATAACGATCCTTGTATGATGGATAGTTTTCTTGCAATAACCGTGCAACGCGAGTGCAAAAAGCAGGTAATTCGGTACTTTCGGTACATAATTGAGTATGTAGCGAGTGAGAGAGGGAGGAGGGAGCTGAGATTTGTGTCAGTAGGTTCGCCGCGGTGGTCTGGAGCAGTCATACGCTCGCTAGTCTCCTGCCACCACTTGTCTCTCTCTCTCAGCCACATTACGTGCTGAAATTGCCACTCGAGTTATGTCGAGCGCCGCCACATAGTCCAGCTTTATTTAACTCGACTTATGTTGCTCGCCGCTAATTATGGGTTAAGGTGGCATAACACGGGCAGTTGTATCCGATCATCCGTAGCAGAGTCTGGTATCTGCAAACATCTAAAAGGTATTTTTTCCTATTATATGGGTAATTTATTCATGCTTCAAGGTGTTTGTTTCTGAATTTAAGACACGCAGTTTAATATACCATCAAAATGAGAGTAGCATTGGTCATATTGCAGCCTTTTCTAAAGTATATTTTCTGTCTGATAAGGTGACTCCGAGTCTATTAGCGGATACATGCTCTCGTTTGACTGGGGCTTTAACCCATCCAACATGATGACGTAATTATCATCTTTTTCAAGTAACCATTAGACGATTCTATTTAGCTTATGTTCTATCTTTACGTCTCAATGGGTAAAAACTATCACAAAAACCAATCTGAACTATAAAGGACCTTCTTAACCCCTGTCAAACAGGGATATTTGTAACTTCTACTACCTGGCAGGCGGGCATATTTACCCTAAACGAGCTTCATTCCATGCTCTTTTTCATGCATAAACAAGAGCCAGAGTGTAATACAACTATGTATCCGTGAAAGGGCGATAATAGAGCTTTCCAATGACACCTGAATCATCCTTGTGCGACTACGGGTTCTCTTGCAACGATCGCGCAACACAAGGGCAAAAACCCTAAAATACGGTAATCTCCCAAGTTTTTTCCTTGTCTCGCGAGGCCGAGGGTGTGGAATGTTACAGAGGTGGTGTCAGTCGCGGTGTGAGGGCAGTGCCGAGCGGTCAGAGCCTGCCTATCATCCTCTCAACGCGTGGACTCTCTCTCAGAGCCGATAATGTGCTCAACATCCCTTCCGACATATGTCGGGCCCCGCAGGGGTGGCCATGGTTCTCTCGCCCGACATATGACGGGCCCCGCGGCTTGAGTGTTAATCTGGGAACGGCGAGAACACTCTTAAGAGGTTTTGGTGGGCAAAGGCGAGAACACTCTTAAGAGGTAAGGCCTAAAAAAAAACTTTTAAAAGGCCCCAGTAGCACTTAAAACAAGAGAAATGGTGTTTAAGTGAGATAATTCCCCTCCTTCCCCCATTTCCTCCCCTTCAATTATCACCTATTGTTCCTCTTATTCAAATGTTTAACGGTGTATTTACCGTGCCAATATCTCCAAACCGGTCCTAGGGTGTGGTCTTACGTGTGTCTATGCGTGGGAAAGAGAGAGAGAGAGAGAGAGAGAGAGAGAGAGAGAGAGGGGCAGGGCTCAGTCTCCCTCTAGGCATCGAGAGAGCAGGGTATGTGTAGGCCTCGCGTGTCTCTCACCTCATGAATGAACGTTTGGCAATAATTAGCGATTTTCACCCTCCAAACACTATTCCCACTTGTTTTATTGTTGTTACATGTTACTATCTTCATATTAAACGTAAAATAGGCGCATATGAATAAGTAATAATGATATTTATCGTAAAATGACGATTTTAGGCTGGAATGAGGCCTAATATGGCCGCCCAGTTATAGGGTGTTCACTACATATTGCTCGCGCTTAGCGGGTTAAACTGCACCATATCGTCTAATGTTAGCCAAAATCAAAGATAATAAGGTGTAATCGTATTGAATAGGTTAAACGTTTAACGTTAATTGGAAGAACATGGAGATTTGATAGACAATAGAGCCATTACAAATCTAGAATATTATAATAGATCATCATTTACATATATGTTATACTGAATGACCTGCCAAGTGCTAGCAATATTGTACTTACTGAGGTATGTATTAATAAATAATTGCACAAAAACACACAGCTACAGTAAATACTACCTGTATTGTCAATATCATATAGTACACACAGCTACAGTAAATACTACCTGTATTGTCAATATCATATAGTACACACAGCTACAGTAAATACTACCTGTATTGTCAATATCATATAGTACACACAGCTACAGTAAATACTACCTGTATTGTCAATATCATATAGTACACACAGCTACAGTAAATACTACCTGTATTGTCAATATCATATAGTACACACAGCTACAGTAAATACTACCTGTATTGTCAATATCATATAGTACACACAGCTACAGTAAATACTACCTGTATTGTCAATATCATATAGTACACACAGCTACAGTAAATACTACCTGTATTGTCAATATCATATAGTACACACAGCTACAGTAAATACTACCTGTATTGTCAATATCATATAGTACATTAACACTTAAGGTGCAGGCCTATTTCCGCCTATTTCCGCCATATCAGTGCTCATTCAGGCACTCCTAATTGATTAGGCATGTGTCTGAATGAAATGAAATGTATTTAGCCAAAAATTAGAAGAAAATAGCTTCAAAATTACACCAAAACAAGTTTCGTAACTCGCGGGCTTCACCCGCAGCGCTACCATATAGACATTCGCTAAAATTAGCAATTATCGCTAATGTTTCGCTACATTTGCCTTTGGCAGCGCTGTATATCTCGCGAGAGTATGGCTCATACTCCTCAGTGCACCTGCCAGCTGGCTGGGGGAAGGACGGGTGGCCTGTCATGCTCCCGCTCCCTCGCACTCGATTCTACAGGCTTTAACCATTACTGTACCAGAGGGTATTAATATAAATGTAACCTCCAGTAAAAAAGCATTTTGGCCAAAATGGCTTCAAAGTCGAGAGAGAGCATCCTCTCACCCCGAAAGCTGAACATGTACTGAGCCAGCTTGCCCGTGGGACCATACAGTATATACACTCTGAGAAGTGTTGCCAAGGTCTCAAAGCAGTGTTTACAAGTCATGGTGCCTGGTACCGCTCGGTACAAGGACTGCATACTACTGACATACATCGTACGGCGCTGGTACTGGCGAGTTACTTTCTTACTGTCGGCCATTGTACGTTGCTGGTACAGAAGGGGTTAAGAGGCTTTAGAAGCCTGTAAATTGCCATGGCGTTCTGGAATGTCTCCCGCGGCCGATGGGTTAACACATACACACACACTCAGTCTCTCTCTCTCTTTTGCTGGTGCCGGTTCTTGACATTTTTTCGGTTTGTGTGCGGAGTTCATGTGGCGCAATGGTTACCAGTGTTCAGCAACGACTGGCAATCTGATTGATCCCGCAGAAAACCCTGGACCTCTTAAGACCCTAGCACTTTTGGGGCACAGTTTCGTTAATCGCATATACGTGGATAAACCTGTATATTATGAGGAGTATTTCATTGTGCATAAATTTAGAGTGCCAGGTGCTAGGGTTACTAACATAAAGAACATGCAAGCTTGGAGGGATTTATTAAAGAGATGGCCGGAGGTTACACTGCTTGTGGGGAGTAATTATATTGTGCCTGGTTGTACCAAAGGAAATTGCCCTCGCGTTGGAAGCATTAGTGCGGGAGGTCAAGTTCTGGACCGGAGGTAACTATTACATAATCGGGATTGAGAAGCATCTTGCACCTCGGTATATCAATTGGGCCGAGTAGGCTACAACAAAATTAGAAACAACATCAATTATCGTATGAAACGTAGGAATCCATATACTTGTACTTGGTACCACAGCATGGAGGTGCAGGATGCATAAATCGGCCACAATGGTGTGCATTTGACCCCTGAAGGCCAGGAGTGACTCTTCCAGCTACTCCTGAACATCGCGAGGGGGATTTTCAATACCACACATTAGGTGCCTATACTGCAATCGTTGCCTTGGGGATGGTGGTGATAATTTGACTTGACTTAGGAAGCGCTCAGGCCTAGCCTAGCCTAGAATTATTTCAACATGCCTGCCACCTTTTCAGAATTGAAGAAAAAGAGAGAGATAGTAAGGGGCTGTTTAGCTAGGCTAACTAAAGATTTGAACGCCTTCATTAATTGGGTAAATGCATCCGAAGAGAAGGGAAAAATTACCATGATACGCAAGCGCCTAAATGACTGGAATAAGTCAATGATCACCTGTACGAAGAGTACGATGAGACCGTATACATTGAGACAATAGCTGGTGATGATGAGGAATACACTGAAGCAATGGAGTCCATTGTAGCTAAACTGGAAGCAATAATCAAGACATCCCTTAGTTCAACCAATAGTAGTGCCACATCAGGGGGGTTAAGCTACCTACACTCCTTTTACCTATGTTTAGTGGTGACTCAGCATCATGGACAGGATTATGGGACCTCTTCCGCTGTACCGTACACAATAAGGAGTTGTCGGATGTCCAGCTATTTACTTATCTGCCCGGGCAGCTGGAGGGGGAGGCACAAAAGTTGTTAGAGGGATTCAGTTTCATAGCCAGTAGCTACACCGCCGCATTAGCCCTACTTGAGAAGACGTACGGACAAAAGGACCGAATCAATCCGCTCACATCACAAACTTCTGTGAATTGTTTGCTCCAGCTTATGAGGTAAGTGCGCTTAAAACATTCTATAAAAGTTTCAAGAGTACCATCCGATCCATCAATACCCTAGATGTCAGCGTCAACGAAATTTTTACCGTCATATTAATGAATAAATTACCATCACCACTTTGTGAGAAAGTGAAAAGAGCCATGAAATCTACCCTACTTAAATTGCAGTCCATTACAGATCATTACCAGGCAGAGGTGTTTAATATGGAGGGATTCTCTAGTGACCCAGTACAATTTGATATGTGTGAAGTAGTCCCAAGCATGTGTTGTACAAGTGTACAAAATACCCTAGTAACGAATCAAAGAGAAGTAGAGCTAAAATTCTGAAGTTATGTCAACGATGCCTCTCAAAGAATCATGGGGGGCACGGTTGCACGAATTCAAAACTAAGTCCCTGCAGAGTATGTAATGGCAGGCACTTCAGCGCTTTATGTCCCCAAGCTGGACAGGTAGCGAGTCAAACCAATGTTGCGACATCTATACCTGCTCCCACCTCCACGGCATTGTCTGTAGCGTCAGAGCGAGAAACAGTAATTTTGCCCACAATAATTATGCCAGTTAGTAGTAGTCAAGGCTACTACCATTATCGTGCTCTGCTAGATCAGTGTTCCCTGCGCACTTTTGTACTGTGGTCCTCTCTACCGTCATTACAGTATGTTGCGTCAAGAAGAGAGACACTGAAGCTGCAACGGTTTACTGGAGCCCAGCACGAACAGGTGTATGAAGCAGTCACCCTGCAGTACAAGGAGAGGGATAGGACTTCATCCTTAACCCTTAATTAGCGGCTCACCACATAAGTCGTATTTAATAAAGCTGGACTATGTGGCGGCGCTCGACATAGGTCGAGTGGCAATTTCAGCACGTAATGTTGCTGAGAGAGAGAGTCAAGTGGTGGCAGGAGAGTAGCGAGCGTATGACTGCTCCAGACCACCGCGGCGAACATACTGACACGAATCCCAGCTCCCTCCTCCCTCTCTCACTCGCTATATAAGGAATTGTATCGGGAAAGTGGCTAATTACATGCTTTTTGCACTCGCGTTGCACGGTTATTGCAAGAAAACTAGCCATCATAAAAGGATCGTTATGGTGTCATTCGAAAGCTCTGTTTATGCCCTTTCAGGGATAGGTACTTGTTTTACGTTCTGGGTCTTATTTAGGCATGAAAATGATCACGTATACAGCCCTATTTTGGCTAAAAACACCCCGCTGGGCGGTACATATAAATAAACCGCATAGGCCACTCGTAAGGTGTTAAAGGCAGTAGTAATAAACTAGGATCTCAAAGGGCATCAAGGTTGTAGTTGACTAATTGCAGGATTCAGGATAAAGGCTAGCCGATTCATTTGTAGGCAGTAATGTTAAACAGACTTGTTAATTGGTGCTGATTATTACTGACATTGTGCTGCCAGAATATATATGGGAATACATACAGTACATACATACATACAAAATGTAAAGACTGTTTATATCCACAGGGAGTGTGATTACATTCTCATGTCCTAAATGGTGGCTTTCCATGCGGCCCTGTCAAGGGTTGCCTTTCTTGTCATGTTCTTTATTTTAAGATCGGACCGGACTACCTGATCCAATGTCATTCTAGGTCTAACCCTACATGCAGCTCCCCCCACGTTCATAGTCCAGCATTTCCTCACCCACTTCTCTCTACATGTCCAAACCAACCAAGTCGGCTCATACGCAGCACTTCACTGACACTCCTAATGCACAGATGCCTTCTTAATTCCTCACTCGATACCCCGTCCCTGAGATTAACCCCACACATCCATCTCACCATTCTCTTCTCATTCCGTTCTATTCTATCGATATCCTCCGCTTTAATCTGCCATGTCTCCGTGGCATAGGTCATCACACTCCTAACACACGAGGCATACACCTTCTCCTTAAGGTGTAGCGGGAGCCCTCTCATGGTCAGGAGTGGCAGCAGCTCTCTAAACTTTCCCCAACTACTTCTAACTCTAGCAATGGAGCCAGCTTTAGCGCCACATCCGGCGGAAACCGTATCGCCTAGGTAGCAGAATTTATTCAAACATTCCAGCGTTACACTGTCGAAATCAACACTAACAGGCGGGTCATTTATCACAAGATCTCCCATGCACACTGAACATTAAAAATCTATGATTCTTGTCAAAGGTCCTCTAGCTCCACTACATCTCTTGTGTACCCAGTCACTACAGATGCTACATTGGATTGAGCTACTTCCCACACCCTTCCCACATACTGCGCATGGATAGTCGCCGCTTCTTTCCATAGTGTCACGCCCTACTCCACTAATAATGACCTTTGTTTTTACTATGTTCACTCTTAGGCCCTTATTTGCCATACCCTCCCTCCATCTTTTGAACTTTGTCTCTGCTTCCTGTGCTCTATCTGCGGTAAGAACTAGATCATCTGCATATAACAGCTCCCATGGGAGTCCTGTTCTAAAGTCCCTTGACAGAGCCTCCAGGACCATCACAAACAGTAATGGGCTCAGCACTGAACCTTGGTGAGCTCCAACTTTCACTGGGAACTCTTCGCTCAGGCCCCCACTCACTCTAACTGCTACCCGTGACCCCTCATACATTCTCATAATCACACGCACTAGCCACTCTTCTACCCCGAGTTTTCTCATAGCCCTCTGCATTACTTCCCTGGGCACCCGGTCAAAGGCCTTCTCCAGGTCTACAAAAACTAGGTGTAACTCCCTGTTTTTCTCTAAGAACCTCTCTTGCAGTTGCCTAAGAATGAAGATAGCATCAGTTGTGCCACATCCTGGCATAAATCCAAATTGCATGTCGCTAATGCCAACACTTTCCCTGATCATGCATTCATAGACCCTTTCTAAGGAGTCACCCTTGCCTTTGTATATATTTACTATCACACTTTTCTGCCATGCATCGAGAATGTTTTCCTCCTTTATGATAACATTAATCAGCTTCATGACGTGACCAATTTTACCCCAGTATCTCCAGCTGCTTTTAGTATCTCGGTGACAATGCCGGAGCTCCCAGCGGTTCTCCCAGACTTCATTATATCTATAGCACTTTTTACAGCATCGTACCCTATCAAAGGCCTTGTACTGGGGCTGCAGTGCTGAGCTGTTCTCTGTTTCATTCAAACTCCACATTAAGCAGTCTTTCATAACGCTCCTTCCATGCCTCTCTGGTTTTGTTTGCTGTGTAAACAGTCATGCCACTGTCATTATTTATGCATCTTACATCCACGACGCCCGGACTGGAGTCCCTCACATTCTTAGCTAATGTATAAACCCCATTGGTATTATTAGTGCTACAAACTTGTTCTATCATGCTATCCTGTATGGTTTTCTTTGCCCTTTAGACCTCTCTTCTAGCATTACGTTTGGCGGACAGGTATTCTTCCTTGCTGCTACCTTCCTTCCATACTTTGAAACATCTCTTCTTCTCTCTGACTGCAGCTTCGACATTGTTGTTCCACCACCAGGAGAACTTACGTCTGGGTGGCTCCTTTGTTTTGCCACAGACTTTGTCTGTGGTATCGAGGAGGCTGTGTTCTATACAGTTCCATTTGCTATCAACATCATCTGGCCTAGCAATTTTGGCAAATGTACTTTCTTGCTGACAGGAACTCTGCTTAGGCACATATCACACACTAGGAGCTTGTGTTGGGGGATGCATTCTTCACCTGGTATGATCTTAGTGTCTCTAACCCATTCCCTGTCAGATTTACTGATCAGGAAGTAGTCTATCTGGCTACTGGAGCCACCTGATTCATATATTATCATATGGTTCATCCTCTTTTCAAACATAGTATCACACACCACCATTCCCGTGGCAGCACAGTGCTCCAGTCTGTATTCACCTCCCAGGTTCCTACAGCCATAACCCTGACCTCCGTGCACGCCCTCATACCCGTCGGCACCTGCCCCGACATGCCCATTCAGGTCTCCTCCCACAATTACTACCTCCCCTTCCTTGCATCCGGTAACCACCCCTAGTAATTCATTCCCAAATTGTTCTTTGACATTTCTACCTAGAGCTACTTGGGGGTCATATGCTCAAAAAAATATCTATGACTCTCGCCCCAACTTTCATTCTTAGTAAAATCTTTCATTAAACCTTTTAACTTCTATGACACAATCTACCTACCCCTCCTGTACCATTTATTATGTTCCTTCCAACAACCAACCATACTCCTAAAATCGATTAATGAAATTTACAAACACATGTGGCAGTCCGTGGACTCGAACCCAGGATGCTCACACCGAAAATCAACACCTTATACATCGCACCACGAAGACAGTCAAAGGTTGGTGGACACTGCCTACGATTTATTATGCAACTTCGAATCCTGCATAGCAATCTAAGCATGTACACACATCCCAACTGCAACTCACGTAGGCTATGCATATGTGAATGGAAAGAGCAATTAATGGGGCCTTAACCACTTAGGGAAGTCCTCTAGATAAATTACTCCTGAACCAATATCAATTATTATGTTCCTTCCAACAACCAACCATACTCCTAAAATCGATTAATAAAATTTACAAACACATGTGGCAGTCCGTGGACTCGAACCCAGGATGCTCACACCGAAAATCAACACCTTATACATCGCAACATACAAACATGTTCGTTTCCCTTCCATATGAACTTGAAACGTTCAGTTTTTTCCCGTAATCCACCTTGCACTCCCCCCTTTCCACCGGGTTCCCTGGGCACAACATACATCCACCCTCCGTCTCTCTAGCATCTCCACAATTTCACCCGTCCTTCCTTTCATGGTGTCGACATTCACACTTCCGAACCTGAACTTCTGGGAAGAATCTGCGGTAGTGTTCTTTTGCGATTTTGTATCAACAGACTTATGTTTTCTTTGATAGGTTTTTGTCATAATCGGTATTGTTGCTAACGTTGGAGGTCACTATCCCCAGGTATCCAGCTCCAAGCAACCCCAAGCAGTTGTCACCCAGAGGTCATCCCAATGTCTTAATAGGGGTGGGACCTAGTGGCCTCGGCGCACCCCACCAGAACCAAATGCAGGGATGCAATCCGTGCACGCACATGGCACTACGGCTGGCCCGGTATTATGCGCGTAGTGATAGGGCAGTCTCCCGGTGTGCTACCTCCGGGTTCAGGCCCCTGTGCTACTAGGCGGAAAGTGCCATTCTGTAAAGACACTATACCCTGTACTCTCTAGGTCCTCCTTGGCCAGGATGCACACCCAGGGGGCCAGAGCTGGGCTTGAGGTAGGTCCCTCCACATCAGCGAACCACCATTAGGCGAGTTTGAAGCATGTTTTACGTGGGGTGCCTGCTCTAGCTAGCCACCAACCACAGTTGTTGGCTGTGGACCTAGCCTTTGCATGGAAGGTAATGTATAAAGCTATTGCCTACGAAGTTTGGGTATGCCATAAGTGGGTCATACAAGGGCCAAGTAGCCAGTCCTAATGTTGAAGTCGTATCAGCGTTGAAGATTGCGGTCAATTCTATTAGAGAATATCTACAGACAGAGAATGATCCATGTAGTAATGATTTGAATAAATTGAGGGACATGGACAATTTTGATATCAAGTCAAAAAAGATCGATGCAGAGGCTAGGAATATGCTTAAATTGTATGATGAAGAAGTAACCTACTTACCTGAGGAAAATCAAGTATTGTGTTCAATTGCCATGGCGCAGAAACAGAGGCAACTTGCTGAATACTTTTGGTCTGGTGATAGGTAGGTTATGAGGCCTACAGAAAAAGTTTATCGCGAATCCCGAGTATTATCAACAGTAGGCTAACGTTATCAAAGATCAGCTAAATTGTGGGTTCATAAAGTTCACTGATAAGGAAATCATGACCGAATCGCCAACTCATTATCTTGCACACCACGGGGTCGAACGCGATACCAAAACTACTCCAATTAGAGTCGTGTTTGATTGTTCAGCCACTTTCGCCTTAAGCCTTAATGATTGTTTGTACAAAGGGCCCTCTTTATTCCCTGACCTGGCAAAGGTGATGTTGCTATTCCGCTGTAAGCCGTTTGGTTTCATAAGCGCTAACAAGAAGGCGTTCCTAATTTTGCAGGTGGACAAATGCGATCGAGACAGCAATTCTTGTGGCCTTGGGACCCCTTTGACTTAAGCGCATCTTGTGAGGTATTTTGTTTCAAAGTCATATTGTTCGGCGTGACGTTCTCACAGTTCCTATTGCATGCCACAATATTGAAGCATTTATCCCTGTTCAATTATGCAGATCTCATGAGCTGAATAAAAGGTGGCCTTTAAATCAACAACATTCATGGTACTGTGGACACCGATTATTGGCATTTCCAACGCACATTCTCGTCAGCACATTTATATTTGTGGGAGTGGGTTACAATAGTCTGCAGTTGAAGTAAGTATTGGAACCGGATGTTGTAATGGCTATTGATCGGCCGAGTCATAAGCACTTAGGTATACGATGGCAACTGGACACGGATAGGCTTTCCTTTGGGCATCGGGATTTTACCTGTGAGCCTTTACCTACCAAGCGAAAATGTCTAAGCCTAGTTGCACAGTTGTTTGATCCTCTTGGCATCCTCTTACCAGTTAGCATCAGGTCACAAATATTCCTTCAAGTTCTATGGTGTACTCAAATCGTTTGGGACGAGACTATCCCTTCCAATTTACAATTGACATGGCAGGTGCTGATGGCAGACTATGACAACTGTTAGAGTATCAGTTTCCCATGACAAATCATTTCAAACATACAGGTGGATGTGCACGTGTTTAGTGACACCAGTAACTCAGCCTACGGTGCTGTAGTGCACCTTTCTGATGGTGAACAGAGTGCTTCAATCGCTGACAAGGCTAGAGTAGCACCCATAAAGAATGTAACAGTACCCAAATTAGACTTAACAGCAGTTTTACTAGCCACAAGTCTCATTCACTTTGTTGCACGGATCACCATGAATTAAGTAATGTGTATTTTTGGCCTGATAGTAAGGTTGCGATTTCATGGTTGCGCAGTCAGAAGGTATTGCCTGTGTCTGTTAGTAATTTGAGTGAACGAGATACATGAACTACTTCCCAATGTTAGTATAAGATATGAGAGCACTAGGGATAACCCGAGCGACCAGTTGACTTAGGGCATTTCTACCAAACATTTGTCGGATTCTCCTTTATGGGACAGGGGTCTTCGTGGCTAACTCCTGCAACAGAGTGGCGAGAGGATCAGGCAACAGCCGTACCATTACAGGTAACTTTTCCCGTAGAATCAATGGCTGCATCAGTAGTCACTCAGGGTAATGAAGGCATCACAATTAATTGGGACAGATATAGTAGCTACGATAAGGCAGTATGGGTCCTTGCATGGGTAAACTGTTATGTATGTAATTTGCGGCGAAAGGTTCGGGAGTGATATTATTTGACACCCCTACCTTCCTAGTTAGTGAAATGCGAGCTGCTGACAAAGTTATGATCATGATAGTGCAAAAGCAGTCATATAAGAGTGAATGGGACATCTTGACCAATACTAACCTAAATTTACCGGATACTAATATAATGAGACAGCTAGGACTATACATAGACGATGGTATGATCAAAATTGAATGTAGGGGTAGGATTCAGTTGGCCACCATCAGCGATGACAGTAAATACCCTATACTTCTACCGTCTAAACATACAGTAACACGTTTGCTTATAGTTAAATGTCACATTGTATGTTGTCATTATGGTGTGGGTCATTTGGTAGCTTAATTGCGCCAGAAATGGTGGGTCCCACACATTCGACAGACAGTAAAGATGGTACTACCATAGTGTGTAATATGTAAGAGACTTCAAGGTAAACCCCACTCACCAAGGAATGCACCTCCTTTTTTTTTCTTTTTTTTGTTCTATGTGATTGAGGGAGGCAAAAGTCATAACTGCCTATAGCGAGTGCCTCCCCCATAGTTGAAAGAGTGACAGGGCCAAAATCAAGGGACGTTCGAGCCAAAATGCCTGGACACACGGAGTTTGAAGCAATTTAAGTCATAGGAAGAGGGAAAGACTGATTCTGGGAGAGAGTTCCAGAGCTCAGATGTTGAGTAGAAGAAAGTTTGAGAGTAACGTTTCACTCTTGGGTTGGAGAGTTGCACAGAGTAGGGGTGGGATTGAGTTGCAAGACAGGTATCACGTGCTCTACGTAAAGGAGGTGGTATGCACTGGGATAGCTCTGAGGAACACTGATTATTATAGTAGCAATAGAATAGCGAGAGAGATGCAACATTGCGGCGGAGAGAGAGAGATTGCAGAGAGTTGGTGAGTGGACGGGAGTTAATGATACGAAAGGCCTTCCTTTCAACTTTGTCTAGGAGAGCGGTGTGAGAGGAACCTCCCCACACATGTGAACATGTGTACAGCCTGAAGATCCCTTCTCGGTGACCGTTATAGAATATTCCAGTGCATTAATAGTAAAGGGTAATACCACCATTAACCCACTGAGCCCCAGCTAGTTTATAATAAATGTACCACCCAGGACCAGCAGGTTTTGAAAAGAAAAATTTCCAGAAAACACCAGGAATGGGTTATGAATGAAGGAAAACCCACAAAAAAACGATCTCCTAGGTCAAAAAGGGGTCCTACGGTGCGCCCGAAAGTCGGATTTACAAGAGGGGAAAATTGAAGGCAAAAACACCCAAAAACAGGTTTTTCCGCGCTCACGCGCACGCGGTTGGACTTTGAGAGTTTTCAACCATCGGCATGGTTGCATGGGATAGTTACACAGTTCCTATACAAATCTGAGCCCTCTAGGTGCCATAGGACCGGAGTAATTAACAGTGACGCAACGTTGTCGTCGCTGGGATTTAGCGTTACAAACATTGCCGACGACAACGTGTCGTCGCTGGGGTTCAGTGGGTTAAGGCTTACATTGTGTTATTTACCTGTGCCATCATCAGAGCAATTTACCTAGAATTAGTAACTAACATGTCTTTTGAAAGCTTTATGCACACATTCCGTCAGTTCGTCAGTAGGCAGGGCTTTCCCCAAATAATTCTTAGCGACAACGCTACAACATTTGTTAGTGCAGCCAAATAGCTGGCTCAGATATCCAAAGATCCAGTGGTCAGAACTTTATGCTAAAACACCACTGCGATTGGCGTTTTATCTCCGCCAGAGCTCCTTGGTTCGGTGCCATATGGGAAAGAGCGATAGGGATAGTGAAAACCGAATTTTAAAAGATTCTCGGTAGAGCCTCAGTAACTTTAGAAGAACTGCAAACTATTCTCTGTGAAATTGAATTCTGTGTGAATGACCGACCTTTAGGTTATGGCTCAGGTGACCTAGATGATGTGAATGTAATACTCCTTGTCACATGCTGAGGGATAGGAAAGTGAAAACTTTCCCGAAAGAAGCAATAGCCTATGAGGAATTGTCAGATCCATCGTTCTGCGGGGATAATATTATGACTGCTAGATATCACTATATGAATAAATTGTCTAAACATATCTGGAAATGTTGGCAGTCAGACTACCTCTTGGCATTGAGAGAAACACATCAGTGCCATTTGAGATCTAAGGGTAAATCATGGCCATAGCTAGGGGATGTCGTCCTAATACATGACGAGGGTCCTCGGCTAATGTGGAAAATGAGGAGAATCACTGGCCTAGAGGTGGGCAAGGATGGAATGAGTTGGGTGGCGCATCTTAAGACAGGTACAGGTGTCACCACTCGCCCCATTGTTAGGTTATACCCTTTGAAACAGGCAGTAAGTCAATGCATAACCCTTTCCGATGAGCCTTTGACTCAAAATCTCCCTCTTGATGCACTAGACGTTGACAGGGAGATACCTGATATTCAGTTACGGGCCTCCTGTCAAGCTGCGTTAAGCGCTGTTTCTCTGTGGAGTATCAAAATTACTTCTGGACAACTCTACATTTATGTTGTAAATTTCTATATAATCTTTAGCCTGGATTAAGACTAAATTTTAGTAATTGTATTTTTGTTAAGCTACCTAAGCCTGGATTAAGACTAATGTATAAGTACCATTAAGTTAATATTATAAGGCCGTTCATTGGTCTAGTACGGTATCAAGTTATTGTATATTATTCTAACTTTGTGGTCACAGTATATAATGATTTGACATTATTTGTTTAGTCTAGGTTGAACATTACGCTTTCCTTTATATCTATCGAAACAGTAGGATGATAATTTCTCTTCTTAGCATATAGTTTAAAGATTACATTCATACATTATAGTATCAATACTAATTTAATGGTATTTTTGAATGTATATGCGAATCAAAGAATGTGCCTTGGGATTATTAGTAGCACTCTCAGATTTGCATCGAGCCTAGTCAATGTCTGAATGAAAACATCCACAGCCTTCACTTGGTAACGGTCATCCAAGCTGTCCACAATTAATTTACAGTGAACGCCATATATTCACTTCATCATTGACCTACTTCAACTCTGCAAACCAGATAAGCCTTAGCTTACAATCACTGGGACCCATATTATGTATTGAGTGTTTTTTCTATGTATTTTCTACACTGTATCAAGGTAATTACCTTCTTATATCTTTCTATGGCTTTTATCGTCACAGTCACGATACGAGTAAACAATAGTAGTAGAGTAGTAGGAATAGAGTAGTAGGAATAGAGTAGTAGGAATAGAGTAGCATCTGATGTTTGTAACAGCTAAAGTGTAAAATGTAATGGGTAAATAATTAACGCATAAGTTGCGACGCCCATCACCCGAAGGACACCAAAATCCGCTTATTATGTAGCCTGGGAGCAAGAAAAGCTGTTGCAGGCAGCGCGGGATGCCTTAATCCGTCGCCCACCAAGTCTGGGCCAGCACTAAAGTAACTCATCTATGTATCTCACATGATTGCAGCAGTGCACAGCAAAAATAGCTCAAAGTCGCTAATTTCTAGCGATTTTGGCCAACCTTTGCAAGATCGTTGCAAGACAACCAGACGACGTACAGAGATGATTCAGGTGTTATTGGAAAGCTCTATACTTTACTTTAATGGATATATCATTGTATTACGTTCTGGCTCTTGTCTATGCATGAACATGTGCAGGGAATGAAGGCCAATTTAGGCCAAAATGCCCGCACTGAAAGAGTTTAGTAATATAAAAGAAGAACGAATAAATCCCAGAGGCTGAGTTGGAGTGCGAACTACGCTTACAGACTTTACAGACTTGTAAAAGGGATTTTTTTTGCATACATTCAGGTATAACATTTTTCCCATAAATGCTATATAAATGAGACAGAGGCTTATTAACCCCTTATTAGCGGGACCCGACTTAAGGCGGTCTAGAGAACCAAGGACTATGTGGCGGGGCCCGACTTTAGTCTGTGTGCAATTTTTGAGCAATAATGGCTCTGAGAGAGAGGCGAGCGATGGGAGGAGCGTAAGTCGGCTCATGACCGCTCGGCACGGGTCCCGCGCGACTACTGACGTCTACTCCACACACACCCACACTCACTGCCTCGCTACACAGGGAATTATGTAAGGAAATTACCGTATTTTAGGGATTTTGCACTCGTCTTGCACGATCGTTGCAAGAGAACCCGTGGTCGTAGAAAGGATGGTTCTGGTGTCATTGGAAAGCTCAATTATCGTCCTTTTAGGGATACATAATTGTATTACGCTCTGGCTCTTGTTTATGCATGAAAAAGAGCACGGAAACAAGGTCGTTTAGGGTAAAACCACCCGCTTGCCAGGTAGTAGAAGTTACCGACCTAGCCGCTCCGTGAGTGTTAAGAAATGTAGTGAAACTGTTACGAGTCAAGCACAACAAATTTAACATATGATTGCCATGGACCTAGCTACAATGATAGTTTAGGCTCACTTATTTACATGATTAGAATAAGGTCATACAAGTGTCTATAAAAATGGTGATGATTGTATGTGGTTAGCAAGAAAATGTTGAATGCCTAAAATAGTGCAGCAAGAAATATTATTTGACATTTGCAACTCCGCTGATAAGGGAGGGAAATGAGTGGAAGCTACCTGTACTGCTGTTTGCTGATGATACAGTTTTGATGAGCGATAATGAATGGGAGTTGCAGGGTCTAGTAAAAGAGTTTGGAACAGTGTGCGAAAAACGGAATCTGAAGGTAAATGCGGGGAAGAGCAAGGTTATGATCTTCGAAAGGGGTGAAGCCACAGAGTGTGAGGTGAAGTTAAACGGTCAGGCTATGGAGATTGTCAGCTCATTTAAGTATCTGGGCAGTGTGCTGAGTAAAGATGGGACTATGGATGAAGAAGTGCGGGAGAGGGTGCAACAGGGGAAGAGGGATGTAGGAACGTTAAAAGCAGTAACAAGAAATAGGGTGGTCAGTATGGAAATGAAGAAGTCCTTGCATGACAGTGTGGTAATCCCGACACTGACTTACGGAAGCGAAGCATGGATGTTCGAGAAGAGACTCAGACTAAGAGTGAGAGCGGTGGAAATGAGTTACTTAACCCGGCAAATACGGATCTCATCATAAGAGTTTTACCGGTGCGCTGCAGATCTCCTCATATAATCCAAGGCCTAAAAAAAAAACATTTAAATCAGCCCAGTATAATTATATTTTTATTTTTTTTAATTGCCCCTTGGCCATGCCAAATATCACTCCTCCACATCCCCTCCTTCCACCTTCCCTCCCCCCCCCCCCCTTCAATTATCACCTATTCTCCCTGTTATTCCCTTATTCTTAGGTATATTTTCGTGCTAACATTAGCGAGTTGCTAGCAGGGCGTGGTCATCTGTGTTACCAAGCGTGGGAAAGAGCGAGAGAGAGACTACCACATAACAGTGTCTCTCCAGCCGTCGTGACGGCTGTCTGGCTGGCAGGCTGCCTCAGCCATAAGTTATGTAACTCCCGGCCTATATCGCCGATTTTGACCATCCAAACGCTGTTTCCCACGTGTTTTATTGTTGTAACAGGTTCATACCTTTATAATCAACGTAAAATAGGCGCATATGGATAAGTATTAATGATATTTATGGTACGATGACGATTTGAGTTTAGGAAACAGTCTAAATACCTCCGCACAGGGAGGGGTGGCCAATACCCCACCTACCAAGCGGAGAGGTTAAGAAGTGCGTGCGGAGTTACATGGACGGATAGACAGACGAATGAGGAAGTAAGAAGGATGTATGGTGTGGAGGTAGATGTGCTGGTAGCGTGAAAAGGAACACCTTGAGATGGTTCAGCCATATGGAACGTATGGAAAGCGAGAGAATGACTAAGCGGGTGTACGAGAGCGAGGTGGAAGGACGGGAGGGTGAATTAGGTACGTGTAAAATAAGATAGTGCAGGGTATGAAACAAGTACGTGTGTATAGTGCAGGGTATGAAACAAGTACATGTGTATAGTGCAGGGTATGAAACAAGTACGTGTGTATAGTGCAGGGTATGAAACAAGTACGTGTGTATAGTGCAGGGTATGAAACAAGTACGTGTGTATAGTGCAGGGTATGAAACAAGTACATGTGTATAGTGCAGGGTATGAAACAAGTACGTGTGTATAGTGCAGGGTATGAAACAAGTACGTGTGTATAGTGCAGGGTATGAAACAAGTACGTGTGTATAGTGCAGGGTATGAAACAAGTACGTGTGTATAGTGCAGGGTATGAAACAGGTACGTTTTCAAATTTCCAAGTAAGCGTCAGTAAGTTCGAAAAGGCCAAAATATAGGTTGTTGGAATTATGTTCGAAATGTTCTAGTTTGAACTTAGAACTACTATGGGTTTCAGAGGCCGTGTTACATCGTTTTTCGGGAATAACTTATTAACAAACAGTTGGATCAGTATGATATTTTGACACAGCTTTTTTCACACCGTGCCCTAAATTTCGTCAACATAGTGTATTACCAAAATTTTAGAAATAAGCAACTTGTCCCTGTGTCATGAGGTTAAAGTCACACATTAATGACTAAGAAACGGACAAGGCTACCGTGGCTTCCCTGTGAGAACCACCAAACCATTATTGCTCCTCTATCAAACACGGTAGTTATCAGCCACCACACAACCCTACTATCGCCTTTAAATTCAAGTTATCTGTCAATATCAAAATAAAAATATAAAAAAGTACATATTTGTTGTATATTTATACTTGATATTGACAGCTAAGTTGAATATAAAACTCATAGTAGGTTCGAAAAGTGCTAACTAGAATTATGTTCGAAAATATCCACTCAGTACAAACTGCACTATCAACACGTACTTGTTACCACGTACGTATTTCCAACTACATTTTATGATATTACGTACGATCCTATTTTCAAGTCCCTCTTCAAAATCGGAAAATTGCTTCGTGGGAAACAAGTTCGAAAGATTTTCGAACTTATTTCCGAATTTCGAATTTAATACCGAGTGGATATTTTCGAACATAATTCCAATTAGCACTTTTCGAACTTAATTCAAACTAAAACAGTTCGAACTAAATTCCAACAACCTAGTTTTTGGCCTTTTCGAACTTACTGACGTTTACTTGGATTTTTTTCTCGAAAACGTACTTATTTGAAACCCTGCACTATCAACACGTACTTATTACCACGTACGTATTTCCAACTAAATTTTATATTACATACGATCCTATTTCCAAGTCCTTGTTCAAATTCGGAAAATTGGTTCGTGGGAAACAAGTTTGCAGGTTTTCCAACCTATATCCACGTACCTATTTCCCAAACTCTAGCACGAACTTATTGTACAAGTACCACTTTCCCCCTCCCGGAAGGACAGAGAGGGAGAGGTAAACCGAAGGAGAGGTGGAAGGATGGAGTGAGAAAGTATATGGATGAAGGTGGTGCTGGTTGGGAGGAGTGGCGTCGACTGACTGGGGATAGAGTTGCATGGGGGCGGTTAGTTCATGGCCACACTTTCGGGGATCACGGCGCAGGCAATAGATAGATGGAACTCTGTTCACTGGTCATAATGATAAAGCCCACGTCTGAGCTGGCTATCGGAACACGACAGGAGCTAATGTAATCGCTTTGAAAGCTTAGCCCCATTGAGTACTGCTCGTTATTGTATAGTTGTTACTCAGTAAAGCTTAGCCCCATTGAGTACTGCTCGTTATTGTATAGTTGTTACTCAGTAAAGCTTAGCCCCATTGAGTACTGCTCGTTATTGTATAGTTGTTACTCAGTAAAGCTTAGCCCCATTGAGTACTGCTCGTTATTGTATAGTTGTTACTCAGTAAAGCTTAGCCCCATTGAGTACTGCTCGTTATTGTATAGTTGTTACTCAGTAAAGCTTAGCCCCATTGAGTACTGCTCGTTATTGTATAGTTGTTACTCAGTAAAGCTTAGCCCCATTGAGTACTGCTCGTTATTGTATAGTTGTTACTCAGTAAAGCTTAGCCCCATTGAGTACTGCTCGTTATTGTATAGTTGTTACTCAGTAAAGCTTAGCCCCATTGAGTACTGCTCGTTATTGTATAGTTGTTACTCAGTAAAGCTTAGCCCCATTGAGTACTGCTCGTTATTGTATAGTTGTTACTCAGTAAAGCTTAGCCCCATTGAGTACTGCTCGTTATTGTATAGTTGTTACTCAGTAAAGCTTAGCCCCATTGAGTACTGCTCGTTATTGTATAGTTGTTACTCAGTAAAGCTTAGCCCCATTGAGTACTGCTCGTTATTGTATAGTTGTTACTCAGTAAAGCTTAGCCCCATTGAGTACTGCTCGTTATTGTATAGTTGTTACTCAGTAAAGCTTAGCCCCATTGAGTACTGCTCGTTATTGTATAGTTGTTACTCAGTAAAGCTTAGCCCCATTGAGTACTGCTCGTTATTGTATAGTTGTTACTCAGTAAAGCTTAGCCCCATTGAGTACTGCTCGTTATTGTATAGTTGTTACTCAGTAAAGCTTAGCCCCATTGAGTACTGCTCGTTATTGTATAGTTGTTACTCAGTAAAGCTTAGCCCCATTGAGTACTGCTCGTTATTGTATAGTTGTTACTCAGTAAAGCTTAGCCCCATTGAGTACTGCTCGTTATTGTATAGTTGTTACTCGTAAAGATGGTGTAGTTAGTTATGTTCAGGAATACATAAGACATTTTATGGAGGAGTACCAAATCTTCGCTGTCAGTTATGGATTATGAAAAGCTGTACGAGCCAAATATTATATATCGTAGACTTATGACCATTAGTTAGTTAAAGTAGGACTTTAGAGGCTATCAATCCATGAGGATTATTAAGCCCACCTTAAAGTCAGGAAGATCGTGACCGGAGTCCCCGAGACCCCCAAGTTTATACCCCCAGGTATACTGGGAATATAAACCTGGAGTTTATACCCCCAGGTATACTGGGAATATAAACCTGGAGTTTATAGCCCCAGGTATACTGGGAATATAAACCTGGAGTTTATACCCCCAGGTATACTGGGAATATAAACCTGGAGTTTATACCCCCAGGTATACTGGGAATATAAACCTGGAGTTTATACCCCCAGGTATACTGGGAATATAAACCTGGAGTTTATACCCCCAGGTATACTGGGAATATAAACCTGGAGTTTATACCCCCAGGTATACTGGGAATATAAACCCAGAGGTTGTCCTACTCAGGAAACCCAAACGTCTTCCTTAATCGCGACCAGGACTGGAGCCCCCCTTCGAGAACTCCAGTCCCTTATTGTGTGCTTATGACAATGAGTACCATACCACATTTTATATTGTAACTGAAAGAGTGAGCGATGGCTAAAGAAAAACACACATACACCTATTTGTCCTATTTATGTAATTCAATGATGTAAAAAGGTCCATATAGCGACTAGAATATTAAGTTTAGTTAAAATATGGCTTATTGGCTATCAACTCTTTACGATTATCAAACCAGTATAAGTCAGTAATAATTACGGACCGGAACCTCGAGGTGAGGATTCCAGTCCTTGAGCGAATAGAGGATTGTGTGTGTGTGTGTGTGTGTAATTGCTCACTGGCTCACTTGTTACACAGGCAGATTTACCTCGTCCTGCATACAGATTTATTCGGTACTTCATATTAATGTACTGCTTACAGTATCACTATTTTCTGTTCATATCACTGCCCAACATTTATGCAGGTACAGTAGTGAACATTAAATTCTACAGCTACGTGAAACTTTATTAACAAAATAACAATGCTTCACACACATGCTTCAATGTATGCTTATCAAGATTCAAAGGTTCTAAATATTGGGTAGTAATTATTATTCAAATTATAACCGTGTACAGTTAACTAAATAATATTTAACAATAAATTAGCAATACACATAATGTTTCCTTAGCTATCCAATATTGGAAATATTAGTTATCTTATGAATGTAATAGCTGCAGAGTGTCTGAGGGCCGTAATCTTAAACATTAACACCTTACGAGCGGCCTATGCGGTTTATTTATATGTACCGCCCAGCGGGGTGTTTTTAGCCAAAATAGGGCTGTTTACGTGATCATTTTCATGCCTAAATAAGACCCAGAACGTAAAACAAGTACCTATCCCTGAAAGGGCATAAACAGAGCTTTCGAATGACACCATAACGATCCTTTTATGATGGCTAGTTTTCTTGCAATAACTGTGCAACGCGAGTGCAAAAAGCATGTAATTAGCCACTTTCCCGATACAATTCCTTATATAGCGAGTGAGAGAGGGAGGAGGGAGCTGGGATTCGTGTCAGTATGTTCGCCGCGGTGGTCTGGAGCAGTCATACGCTCGCTACTCTCCTGCCACCACTTGTCTCTCTCTCTCAGCAACATTACGTGCTGAAATTGCCACTCGACCTATGTCGAGCGCCGCCACATAGTCCAGCTTTATTAAATACGACTTTTGTGGTGAGCCGCTAATTAAGGGTTAAGAAAGGACGATGTCTTTCTTATGTTGAATAAACGATACGGAAAATATGATATAAACATGATTTAAATTGAGCTCTAATACTCGGGCTACAAAGGTAACGGAATTATTTATATGTTTCATCAATTTTCATCGGGGGCGGGGGGCCTGGTATCCTTATCCCCTTAACTAAATCTACCAAAAAAACGAGACAGAGATAGGGGCGAGGGAACGCGTTCGTGGTCCCGGACCCTAAGAATAGGAGCTTTGAATGTGCGTGGATGTAGTACGAATGAGAAGCGAGAGGATATTGGAAGGTTATTTGAAAGAAGGATGTATGATGTCCTTGCACTGAATGAAACAAAGATGAAAGGAGAGGGAGAAGTGGATTTTGGAAACGTGATAGGTAGAAAGTCTGGAGTAGACGAGGGAGTCAGGGGGAAAGAAGGAGTGGCTATTATTGTGAAGGAGGAGTTGAGAGAGTTTATAAAAGAGTGGAAAGAGTAAGTGCGTATGGACCAGGAAGTGAAAGAGAGTTAGACGAGGTAGAGGGTTTCTGGGAGGATTTGAGAGATTGTCTACAAGGGTTTGATGAAAATGAAAATGTTATAGTTTTAGGGGAGCTAAATGCTAGGGTAGGAAATGAGCCTGTTGAGGGAGTCATCAGTAGTTTTGGTGTGGATGGTGTAAACGAGAGTGGAGAAAGACTGAAAAATGTATGTGAAGAGTGTAGATTGAGTGTGGGTAATACGTTCTTCAAAAAAAGGCGTATACACAAGTACACCTGGCATAGACTTGTGAGGGGAGAGATTGTAGAGAGGGCATTGATGGATTATGTGCTGGTGACAAGGGAAAGATTGTGTAGACTGCTGGATGTGAATGTGATGAGAGGTGAGGCAGAGGGTATGTCAGATCATTACCTGGTGGAGGGAAAGCTAAGAGTTAAGAGTTACAGGAGAATAAGAGACAAGCGTGAAGTAAGAGAGGTAATAAAAGTTAGTGAGTTAGAGAAGAGTGAAAAAGAGAGGGAGTACAAGGAAAGACTAAATGAAAAGTGGATGGAAGTGAGAGAGATGGAAGAGAGAGAGAAGTAGAGGTTGAATGGCAACAGTTTAAGGAAGGAGTGAAAGCAAGTGCAGAGGTAGTATGCGGCAAAAGGAAAGTAGGAGGCAGAGGTATCAGGAAGGGAAGCGAGTGGTGGAATGATACGGTGAGAAAGGCAGTTGAGGAGAAGAGACAGTGTTTTGAGAGGGTTTTACAGGATGGTAGTGTTGAGGTATGGGAGAGGTACAAGGAGAAAAGGAGAGAGGCAAAACGGAAAATTAGAGAAGCGAAAAAAGATGCAAACGAAAGGTGGGGCCAAAGGCTGAGTGAGAATTTTGAAGAACGAAAGAAGATGTTCTGGAAGGAGGTAAATAAAGTAAGGAAAGGAGGACAAAAGAGGGAAGAGTCAGTGAAAGATGAAAATGGAGAATTACTAGTAGAACCAGTTGAAGTGAGGAAAAGATATGCCGAGTATTTTGAATCTTTGTTAAATACAAGAGATGGAAGAGAAGCAGTGATTGAAGCAGAGGTGGATGGAGATAGGTTACCCAGGCCACCCAGGTGGCAGGGAATGAATGAAAGGATTGAGGAAAATGAGGTGAAAGAAGCAGTGAAACAAATGAGAGCGGGAAAAGCAGAAGGTTTGGATGGTATTGCTGTGGAGTGTATAAAGAAGGGTGGAGATGTGATAATAGATTGGTTGGTGAGACTTTTCAATGTGTGCTTTGTTGTGTCAATGGTACCAATAGACTGGAAGAGTGCATGTATTGTGCCGTTGTACAAAGGGAAGGGAGATCGGCAGGAGTGTTCAAGTTATAGAGGTATTAGTTTATTATCAGTGGTTGGAAAGCTGTATGGCAGGGTGTTGATAGAGAGGATAATAAAGTGTACGGAAGTTGCAATAGGAGAAGAACAGTGCGGTTTTAGGAGGGGAAGAGGGTGCGTGGATCAGATGTTTGCAGTAAGACAGTTATGCGAGAAGTATTTAGAGAAGCATAAGGAGATATTTTGGGCTTTTATGGACTTGGAAAAAGCGTATGATCGTGTGGACCGTGAAGCAATGTGGAAGGTGTTAAGGATTTATGAAATAGGAGGAAATTTGTTAGAAGCAGTTAAGAGTTTTTATGAAGGGAGCAGAGCATGTGTGAGAGTAGGAAATGGTGAGTTGAGTGAATGGCTTGAGGTAAAGGTAGGTTTGCGACAGGGTTGTGTAATGTCACCATGGCTGTATAATATGTTTATGGATGGTGTGGTGAGGGAGGTGAAAAGGAGAACTATGGGAAGAGGATTGGGTTTAGTAGGAAAGAATGGTAGAGATTGGGAGTTGAATCAGTTGCTGTTCGCTGATGACACAGCATTGGTGGCGGATTCTGATGAGAAACTGCAGCGGGTAGTCAAAGAGTTTGGTGTGGTTTGTGGAAGGAGGAAACTGAAGGTGAACGTCAATAAAAGTAAAGTAATGGTGTGTAATAGGGGAGAGCATAGGGTGAATCTAGATGTGAGGCTGGATGGGGAAATATTGGAACAAGTAGAGTGTTTTAAATATCTAGGAGGAACGATAAGCAGGAGTGGAGGTATGGAAGTGGAGGTAAAACAGAGAGTGTGTGAAGGAAGGAAGGTTTTCGGAGCAATGGGAAGTATGTGGAAGACGAGAAATCTCGGAGTGAAAGTAAAAAGTGCACTGTATCAAGGAATTGTTGTGCCAACAGTGATGTATGGGGCTGAGACATGGGCTCTGAAGAAAAAGGAGAAAAGAGGGCTGGATGTGATGGAGATGAGCTGCTTGAGGAGTATGTGTGGAGTTACTCGTAGAGACAGATTGAGGAATGAAGAGATACATAGGAGAGTGGGGCAGCAGGAATATTTGTCAGCCAGAGTGGACAGAAGGGTGCTGAGCTGGTATGGTCATGTTGAACGAATGGGAGATGAAAGGCTTACAAAGAGAATATGTGAGTCAGGTACAAGGGGAGATAGAAGGGCAGGAAGACCCCCATTGAGATGGAGAGACTGTGTAAGAAAGGCTTTGGATGATAGAGGAATGACTATAGATCAGGCAGGGGAAGTGGTGGTGGACAGGAGTGAATGGAGAATGCTTGTGAATAGTTGAGTGAACACGTGGTCATTTGGAGTAAGGGGTCGGGCGCAAGTTCGACTAGATAATAGTCCATCAGGCGCCTGGCCCGGGGGGACGATTAATATGAAGGGTGTGCCTGGAAGTGTGGTGGGAGGGCTTGTGGCTTTGGCTCCGCTGCATGTCTGCCTGCCGAGATTGGAACCTCTCCGGGTGGTCAGGGGCCGGGGGAGTGCTGGAGCGACCTTGGTAACCCTGGTCTCTGGGTCTTCTCCTGGGTGACCTGGATTTGTGTGAGTTTGTGTTTTTTATCTGTGTTTATTTTTTGTTTTATGTTTTTTTTGTGTTTTCCCAGTTCTTGCTCTGTCTTGAGTCGGCTACCCCCAAAATTGGGATTGGGCCTGAGCATATAGATAGATAGATAGATAGATCAATTTACGTAATGCAGTTTCGAATCCTGCATATCAATCTAAGCTTGTACACACTTTCCAACTGCGCTATCATATGCTATGGATAGATGGATGGAAGGAGTAATTAATGGGGCCTTAACCCTAAGGAAGGCCTCTCTATAAACTACCCCTGAACCTGAATGAATTATTAGGTTACCTCCCCCAACCGACTTTACTCCTAAACTCAATTAATGAAATCAACAAATATATGTGGCAGTCCAGGGATTCGAACCTAGGATGCTCACACCAAAATTCAGTGCATTTATCCATTGTGCTACGAAGACAGTTAAAGAATGGTGGACAAGCCTACGATTTATTATGCAGTTTCGAATCCTGCATATCAATCTAAGCATGTACACACTTTCCAACTGCGCTATCATAGGCTATGGATAACAAATATTTGTGTATCTTTAAATTCCGATAACAGTAATTAATCATATAAATTAATCCACATCATATTGTCTACGGTTACTGTATATGATTGAATGTATGTATTGCCTTTCGTATTCTTATCTCCCCTGCAAAGTAAACGGGATCCCGATGGACCCTGTTTATTTGACAAAAAGTAAGGAAACTAAATTGTAATTTTTCGAGCTGTTGTGTAACTTTTGTTTTCTATTTTTAAAAACATCTTTATTGTCCATTATCTCATTTCTAAAGCTGTTCATTGATACTCTTCCTCATATCTGTGTTTTTTTAATCTATTCTTTCTGTACTTTTTTTGCATTAAGCGATTTTTATAAACCCCTCAATATGATAGAGTCATTTACATCATATTCTGGCCAGCTTTAAATTATTTGTATAAACCCCTCAATATGATAGAGTCATTTACAACATATTCTGGCCAGCTTTAGATTATTTGTATAAACCCCTCAATATGATAGTCATTTACAACATATTCTGGCCAGCTTTAGATTATTTTTTCAGCATGTGACTCTCACAGGTACTTTTGAAATAAATCGTACTTGAATGGTTGATAGGGTTTCTCTATTATTTTTTTGCAATGGTACATTTGTATTTATATTTCTCTAGTGTTATATAATACTTATAATAATACAAATCATGACCATTTAGTCTTAAGATTGAAATGATTGTGAACAAAATATGCAAGAAGACTAACTTGGTATTGAATTGGTTTGACAATTTAGTACTTCCAAAGACATGACAAGAACATAGAGGCATAATTTTGACTTCTATATACAGTATATGATAATAATTACTAAGAGGCAGGAACTCTCTCTCTCTATATATATATATATATCACAAATACACGTTAAAGCGTCGGCTATCGTCCTGACGGTCGGCGGTTCGAACCCCACTGAGAGATTAGAATATATATATATATATATATATATATATATGAAATGACGGGCTTGAACAGAGCCGCAGTAGAATCACCACCATATCTGCATCCAAATAACGAAGAACTCCAACCAACAACATCCAGGTTAGCCGCCATCAGAATAAAGAAAATGAACGATAGAAAATCCATAAAGAAAGCGGAAGTGAAAACAACACAGTTCCCCCTAGTACAGTACCACCTAGTAACACAGAGCCCTCTACCGGTATCAACGGTAACCACAGGACAGGGCCACTCACTAGGAATAATATCGCGCTACCAAGCGTGTCACACGACCCGTTTCCCTACCCAGGTCAATCTCATCAAATAGGACCAGATTTAGATTATGATGAAGAGTCGTTTATGCAAATGACCCATCAGCACCCATTTTTCTATCTAAACTATGTTAAACAGAATGACCCAATCTGCAATGTTGAAGGCCACCAACAACCACAATAGAAAGTAAATGATTGATAACGAAAGCATTACATAACATGTTAATAATAGATAAAAGCCAGAAGAAATGTAAAATAATTATCATGGCCACAAACAAGCTTTCTAAAATATAAGTTTAATATTATTAAATAAAGAATAACATAACCTATGTATTCCCATGTACTTTATATTTCTAAGACCATTATTAACCACACAATAATTAAAAAAACAGATTTCACATGCCCTTATTATTTCGGAAATCAATAATCTTCTACCAAATTAAAAACGAAATATTACCTGCCTGAAATAATTGTTAGTCAGTCCAATTTGCGGAATACTTTAAGTGCGCTTTCCAGCAAAACTTATTATATATACCATTTTGGATGATACTTCTGTAACAAGAGGTATCTAAGGGCAGAGACCAAGAGAGTGTGTGTAGGCGAGCTAGACGAGCATTCCTAGTTGTGTGTGAGAACGGCGTGTCCCCCTGGTATCTACAGACGGGGAATCTACGAGCTATACGTTTGGCCAGATCTCTCTCTCGGATCCTACTCCTCCTCCTCACCCCAAATAAAGTGTTTCTGCGTTACTATATTTTGGGATTATTATGAAGGTTATATAAGGTATGTCAGTGTTCAAATTCAAGTAATCTTAGAGGCCATTTTCGGACTCTCCTTTCCATAACTTTTTACCTCAAGTTGAGAGAACAGTACACATTCTATATGTAAGGTTACTATCATTATAACACTCTGGATATAACCCATTTATATTCAACATACCTTATACGTAATTATCCGTGAACACTCTCAGACCTTATTCATTGTATTATTATTTTGCTGGGTCCGTAAGCGCCTCGTAAAGTGTTCAAAGAGAGCGTAATTGATATTTGTTCATGACTATCATAAACCTAAATTCATACCTCAATAATTCTGTTATATTCTATTTAGAATCCAAATCACCATTCCCTTTATTTTCCTCCTCGTATAGTTAAACTCTGTGCATTGAGTGTCTTAGACTTTCATTGAGTGTCTTAGACTTTCATTGAGTGTCTTAGACTTTCATTGAGTGTCTTAGACTTTCATTGAGTGTCTTAGACTTTCATTGAGTGTCTTAGACTTTCATTGAGTGTCTTAGACTTTCATTGAGTGTCTTAGACTTTCATTGAGTGTCTTAGACTTTCATTGAGTGTCTTAGACTTTCATTGAGTGTCTTAGACTTTCATTGAGTGTCTTAGACTTTCATTTTATCTACTTTTATTTTACATTCAGAATTATGAATTTATAATAAACTATTTCATTCGGTCAACCATGTTATACGGTTAATATTAATTAACATGAGTTCGGGAATTTCTATTCTACCATACGGTGTCCCTAGCCTCCATATTGGCTAATTTCGTCTCCCTACAAGTTCTGTGAAGTCATATTAATTATTTATTCGTTCCATCACTTATGTTGGCGATCCCTATTTTATTTTCCAGTTCTGTGAGTTTCCATTCATAATTACTGTGTTCTAACCTATTTTGGTTAATTGTATTTACTACATGGTCTGCGAATTTGAATTCCCGAAGTGCTATTATATTTAGTCACGATTTCGGCTAACTTTATTTTTTAGTATACTTGGTGTATCATTATTCACCATTCTGAGGTTGTAATCTAAACCCAATTTATCTTTCCCTTCCGTTAGGATTAAAGTCGAATTTGTATATTTATATCATAGCCGTATAGTTCCATATTCAGTTTGTTGATTTATCCGCCCTCTCAGTACACCTGATCTAAACCCCTAGGCGTGGTATCTTTGATGTTTACCTGCGCGGCTGATACCTCGCACTAACTTAACTGCGCTTCACCCTCAGTACACAAGGGCGCCTCCACCTTGTTTATTTGTATTTGTATCCGTACCTCTCTTTGAATGATTTATTACTTATATATATTGTCATTGCCATTTATGATTTATATTATGAATTATTGCCATTTCAATTTGATGTTATGTTGTGACACCATTAATTAATTATAAATGAGTAGAGATATTCTCAACTTATCTTAGTCACAAAAGTTTACCATTGGACTTAGAGTTGTATAACTAAGATCCATATGGTTCTGTGCGTTGTACCCTAGCTTAATAAGAAATAAAACTTGTGTTCCTAATTGGTGAATTCATTGTCTTTGGTGAAGATTGAGTGAACTATGAAATATTTATATCAATGCTAGTTATGCTCCTGTCAAGCAGTATCACATTCTGAGTTACCTTCATATGGCTTATAAGAACCTATTACTAAAGCGTGCTGGATTACAGCGTCGCATAACAATATATATATATATATATATATATATATATATAAATATATATATATATATATATATATATATATAAAATAACACAATTAACGAAGACGCCCACAACCAAGAAAAGGAAAACCCCTGAGGAACAAGGAACGAAACAAATAGGAAAACGCCCCAGGAACAAGGAGGAAGGAAGAATTGAAGTAAAACCAACAACGACAAAAGCAGAAAGAACAAGGAAAGAAATAATCACGATGTCCCAAGTTCCAGCCCCCCACATCATCACCGAGAGTAACGGGAGCAAGAAGAACAGAGCCAATTCGCCCACGAAGAAGATAAAGAAAGCAGTAGCAGCAGAAGAGATAATAATAGTAAAACCACAAGAAAATAACAACAAACAGTAGAGACAAGATGGCCGCCCCGATCATCAGAGAAAATGTGTTCCTGAAGAATACAAAGGAGAAACTAAAATAAAACAAAAAATACCAAAGACGGGAGTAATAAAGAATAAGATAAACACGATGCTCCATATACCAAAATTACCCCACATCGCCAACAAGAAGAACGAGAGCAAGAATATCCAACTCGGGACCAAAGATAAGAACATCATGGCATTAACAACAACAAAAGACACACGCATAGCAAAGCCACGTGTACGGGATCACCACCAGAATTCTACGAGTAATACCCACACATATGTACCAGCTACTATTACTTCCACGGCCTCTACGAACAACAGACGAGATGCCAGAATTGCCACTATTACACCAGAACTTCCAGTAACACCAGGAAAAGATATCCCCATAATATCAACAACACATGAAGCTCCCAAGAGAAGAATAATATTCAGCCAGAGACTGAAGGGCCAGCATCACCATCAGAAGAGCAGCCACTTACGCCCTACTTCCACCCAAAGGCCGAAACACCTGCCTGCGAACTTCTAAGGAGCCCTCCTAATCCCCTTAGATCCGCCCCCGACTGGACATATGACCTTTTGAGCCCCGCATACCTACCCCGTGGACATCTCAGCCAAAGTCGTCACTATCCCGACAAAACCTGAACAAGGCAAGCAATTCTAGGGCTTTCATAACACTGACATATTAGTGGTGATAGTCCTAATATTACCCTCCCATTCAAGTAAGGATAAAAGGCATGCCTAATATCCTGAAAGGTCTGCTGGAGTAAAACTCCCTATTGAGGAATTGTCGTTAGACATACCATGGTATTGTACTAACATTAAGATCCACAAGAAGCTGCATCTTTAATACTAGAAGTATACTTCACGGACATGTCTGGAACTTATTTTTATTATTAAATACGCACCTCCACAAACTATCAAAGGATACTTGGCATGTCAAGGTCATTTGAATAGTCCAGGGCTTTGCGAGACACCGTAAGTGGCACTCTGCATATAGAAGTCCTTAAGTGCATCTGTCCAACAACATGTTAGCGGACACTTGCAATTAAAAAGTTTAACACTCCACGAGCGGCTAGGTCGGTAACTTCTACTACCTGCCAAGCGGGTAGTTTTACCCTAAACGAACTTATTTCCGTGCTCTTTTTCATGCATAAACAAGAGCCAGAGCGTAATACAATTATGTATCCCTGAAAGGGCGATAATTGAGCTTTCCAATGACACCAGAACCACCCTTCTACGACCACGCGTTCTCTTGCAACGATCGTGCAACACGAAGGAAAAATCCCTAAAATACAGTAATTTCCTTACATAATTCCCTGTGTAGCGAGGTAGTGAGTGTGGATGTGTGTGGAGGGGAGAGCAGTTGTCGCGCGGGAGCCGTGCCGAATGGTCAGAGCCGACCTACGCTCCTCCCACCGCTCGTCTATCTCTCAGAGCCAATTATTGCTCAAAATTGCACACCGCCTCAAGTCGGTCCCCGCCACATAGTCCTTGGTTCTCTAGACCGACTTAAGGCGGGCCCCGCTAAAGAGGGGTTAAATAATACACCGCCCCGAGTTCTTTGAACCTCTTATAAAGGTCAGTTGGCAGATCGAGGAACATAGTAATGGTCATGACCTTATTATTTACTCGCATTACCCCGATATGTTGTCACTGTGTCATGGCATCTGAGACATCATATTAACCCCTACTGTACCGTAGGATACAGTAATAAAAGTCCCCCCAGTCCCAAGCAATGTGGCTAAAATGGCAAGATAGAACAACCTTCCACCTCAAGATATGAAGGACGATTTGCTCCCCCAGCCTTCGGAGGGTCTTATATAAGCTGAGAAGTGTTGCCATATCGAGAACAGTGCTCAAATGGTCGTGGTACCAGGTACAACCTGATACAGGCAGTTACAAGGAAATTACATTACTGACGGCTACTAGCCGTCGCTGGGACTTGGGGGTGACTTATCTACTGACGGCTAGTAGCCGAAGCTGGGATTGGACGGGTTAAAGACCCCACACCAAGAGTACCTGAACAGAACTTCACCACCGATTAGTATAACAGTCAGGATAGTCGAGTAACTCTAGCTATATGCCAAACATACTCGCGTTAGTCCGATGAAGTGCCCAGTGTCATGACATTTAAGGAGCTTCATTTAAGACCCGATACCAACCAATCCAACTGTAACTTAACCAACTGATCCACACGACAGGCCAACCTAGACGGCCCAACGGAGACTCAGAAGACCCCAAGCTTTTACCTCAACTCACCACTCCTCCAGCTCCAAGTGTTAACTCAGGAGTACATATTGAAAACTAGAAACAAGTCGATACCAGTGACGAGGTATATAAAGTTAGAGTATACCAATAGTGACTCTAGCTAAATCTCACCAGTGCATTACCCAGTAGAGTTCCTCAGTATTAACTCTACCTGAATTCTCACTAGTGGCAAGTGAGGAAATAAGTTAGATTCCGCACCTTATTGACTCTGCCTAAGAATCCTCACAGTGCATTTATGAATTAGAGTCTACAAATACTGACTCTGCCTAGATTCCCACAAGTCTTAAACAGTGTGGAAATACAGTTAGAGTCCACAACCATTGACTTTACCTAATTATCACCAGTGCTCAGGTGTATCTATAAAATAGAGTCCGTAATCATCGACTCCATAGTGAAACCCTCGTCAATTGTATAAGTGTCTAGAGTGTTGTTGTGAACATATTTAACTAGCACTATTTGTGGTACGACTTATAAAAGTTTAAAGCAATAGCTCATTGAGTTTATTAAGAGGCAAACTAAACATATTGCATACCTGATCTCCATCTAGATCCTCGAACGTGCTAGGACAGTTTATGTTGTATACCTGATCACCATCTAGATCCTCGAACGTGCTAGGATAGTTCATGTTGTATACCTGATCTCCATCTAGATCCTCGAACGTGCTAGGACAGTTTATGTTGTATACCTGATCTCCATCTAGATCCTCGAACGTGCTAGGACAGTTCATGTTGTATACCTGATCTCCATCTAGATCCTCGAACGTGCTAGGACAGTTCATGTTGTATACCTGATCACCATCTAGATCCTCGAACGTGCTAGGACAGTTCATGTTGTATACCTGATCTCGATCTAGATCCTCGAACGTGCTAGGACAGTTTATGTTGTATACCTGATCTCCATCTAGATCCTCGAACGTGCTAGGACAGTTTATGTTGTATACCTGATCACCATCTAGATCCTCGAACGTGCTAGGACAGTTCATGTTGTATACCTGATCTCGATCTAGATCCTCGAACGTGCTAGGACAGTTTATGTTGTATACCTGATCTCCATCTAGATCCTCGAACGTGCTAGGACAGTTTATGTAGTATACCTGATCTCCATCTAGATCCTCGAACGTGCTAGGACAGTTTATGTTGTATACCTGATCACCATCTAGATCCTCGAACGTGCTAGGACAGTTCATGTTGTATACCTGATCTCGATCTAGATCCTCGAACGTGCTAGGACAGTTTATGTTGTATACCTGATCTCCATCTGGATCCTCGAACGTGCTAGGACAGTTTATGTTGTATACCTGATCACCATCTAGATCCTCGAACGTGCTAGGACAGTTCATGTTGTATACCTGATCACCATCTAGATCCTCGAACGTGCTAGGACAGTTTATGTTGTATACCTGATCTCCATCTAGATCCTCGAACGTGCTAGGACAGTTTATGTTGTATACCTGATCTCCATCTAGATCCTCGAACGTGCTAGGACAGTTCATGTTGTATACCTGATCTCCATCTAGATCCTCGAACGTGCTAGGACAGTTTATGTTGTATACCTGATCTCCATCTAGATCCTCGAACGTGCTAGGACAATTCATGTTGTATACCTGATCACCATCTAGATCCTCGAACGTGCTAGGACAGTTTATGTTGTATACCTGATCTCCATCTAGATCCTCGAACGTGCTAGGACAGTTCATGTTGTATACCTGATCTCCATCTAGATCCTCGAACGTGCTAGGACAGTTTATGTTGTATACCTGATCTCCATCTAGATCCTCGAACGTGCTAGGACAGTTCATGTTGTATACCTGATCTCCATCTAGATCCTCGAACGTGCTAGGACAGTTTATGTTGTATAAAACCATTATTGTTAATCTATATGTACCTGTTTATGTCTATTTACGTAAGAGTTAGATAAATAAAACAACTGTCCATGAATTTACTCGGTGTTATATGTTTCCTCTATTTGTCTTCTATGCATGTGTTGTATGATCTTTGACTTCTCCAGAAAAGTAGAACCTACCCAATCCAATCTCAAAACCTGGTAAAAACCCTGGTATAATATATATATATATATATATATATATAATTTACTCAAGCAATCAAAGGAATGGGGCTCTCGAAAAAGAGGCTCCAGTCTTGACGTTCTTCCTGACTTATGCCGGCTTACTATTTCTGAAGGATTGGTAGTCTATAAAGTCCTATTTTAATACAAATAATACTAAATAGAAATTCTAAATCGCAGGGTATCAAAGTCGGGACAATTTAATTTTGAGGTTGGACTGATTGTGAAAAGGAAGGAAAGAAGATTAGCTTGACATTCATTTGGTTTGGCCATTGTAGCCCTTCAAAAACATGACAATTGAGAGGGATAATTTTGACTTGGCACATTTAACAACACTGACTACAAAGGAAGGACACTGTCGTAAAGCTTGCTATAAATAGATTCTCATTTTCCAGCCTGCTATTTAGGTTTATATATTCATTGCAAGATCATATGCACATTAATGCAATACTAGTAGTGATAAGAGTACAACTGCATTTAATAACGAAATTAAATATGATTACAATGAGCAATTTTCTTAAATAAAAACAGTTAGAAATGAATAACTTTGCAGGACTTGGAAATCACCTGAAGGAATTTTCAGAATAGTTAGAAATGGAAAGGAGAGGAGATGCATACCTTCGCTTTTTGTTTATCCTTCTGCTCTTTTCAGTTGAAACTGGTGTTCCTTTCGGCCAGGTTCTCTTATCAGTAATATCATTATCTACTCCAGACCAACTTCTCTATGGTATGAATCTAACCATTACTTTAATGTATCTATTGAGACACTGTCTATAACTTTATTACGGAGATTGTTCCACTCACTAAATATACTCTGGGGGAAAACACTTTTAGTTGTGTCTAGATTCGCTTTCCTGCCTATTAGTTTTAATTTGCTTCCGCATGTGGAACTCTTTTTGGCTATCTGAAATATATTATTGGCATTTATAAATCCTTCTATAATCTTAAAACACTCTATCAATTGTCCCCTTTTTCTCCGCTTCTTCAGCAAAAACAGATCGAGGTCTCTTAATTTCTTAGTATTTGGTATATTTCTAAGGAAAGGGATTATTTTGTTTTCCTCTACGCTCAACGGATTTGAGTTTATCTGTCTTTTATTAAGTAGGGAGACCGGAACTGCGCAGCATACTTCATATGCGATCTCACTATAGTTTTATATAATGGTATAACTGTCTTTGCTATGCTAGTGAAAATATCTTCTAATGAATCAAAGTGCTGTTTTACTTGTTAGCTGCTGACTTGTAGATTTTAGATTTGTTTTTCTGTGAATGAAGGAGACAGAAGGCAAAACTGCCTGTAACAAGTAACAAGTGTCTCCCCCAAAGCCAAAAAAGTGACAGAGAGCCAAATTCAAGGTACGTTAGAGTCAAAATGTCTGGACACACGGAGCTTGAGCAGTTTAAGTCATAAGATGAGGGAATGACAGATTGAGGGAGAGACATTCAAAGCTTACTTGTTGAGTTGAAGAAAAACGGAATATCGGTTCACTCTTGGGTTAGATAGTTGGACAGATTAGGGGTGAGAGTGTGCTGTAAGGTGGTTGCTCCCCCCCCCCCCCTCCCCCATCTCCGTAAGGGAGGAGGTATGCACACTGAGAAAGGTCTGAAGAACACTGATTATTGTAAGAGCGGTAGAAGTGTAAGAGAGATGCAACATTGCAGCATGTAGAGAGAGATTGTAGGGAATTAGTAAGAGGATGTGAGTTGAGGAGACAAATTTTTTGGACTCTACCCTTTTAAGAGGTGCAGTATAGGTGGAACCTACCCAAATGCGAACATTACTCATTACATGGGCGCACTGTCCCCCTGTAAAGAGCAAGAAGCTGTGTGTGGTTGATGAACCCATAGGGACGGTTGAACACACCCAACTCCTGGGAAGCTGTTTTAGCAAGAGTGGTAATTATAATCTTTCATAGAAATGTCAGACGAAAAATAATCACCAAGAATACTGATAGAAGATGAAGGGTTGATTTGTGAATTGTTGAAGTATAAGGGATAGTCATGCGGAAGATTGTGATGGGTAGAAAAATTGAGAAATTGGATTTTGGAAGAACAGAGATTAACAAGTTTTTCTCTGCCCCAATTAGAGATAGTTGATAGACCAGAAGCTAGGCGTGCTATGGCCTCATCACGTTAGTTTTGGAGTTATTACATGCTGGTTTGTTGTGGAAAATTAGTTGAATAGTGTAAGGTAGAGTCATCAGCATATGAGTGAAAAGGACTAGAAGTACAGTTGAGAAGATCATTAATTATTATAAAAAAAGAGAACTGGAAACAGGCCAGAACCCTGAGGAACACCGGAGTTGGTAGGTAGAGGAAGTGAGCGATGGCTGTCCACAACCGCAGCTATGGAATGGCCAGAAAGGAAATTAAAGTTAAAGGCACAGATGGAGGGATAGAAACCGAAGGAGTTTAGATATTAGAGATTTGTGCCAAACCCTATTAAAGGCTTTCGATATGCCTAGTGCAATAGAATTATGCCATTGATGCCATTCTATATAATTCATTAACACTTACGCTGCGGGCTTATTTGCGCTATTTAGGACATATTCAGGCACTCCTGAATGATTAATCAAGCATCTGCATTAAATTATCTGTATTTTGCCGAAAACTAGGCGAAAATAGCTTCAAAATGAGACCAGAACGAGCTTCGTAGGTGGCGGGGTTCACCGGCAGCGTTGCCATAGACATTCGGGAAAACTCACTAATTATTAGCTCTCGCTTGCTCGGCAACACTGTTGTAAGACACCCGCGCGAGCCACAGTCTCCCTCAGTGAGCGGCTGGCTGCTCTGAGGGTTGGAGGGAGGTCCCTCACGCTCCCGCCCACTGACACTCGATTTCTACGGCTTTTACAGGCTTTTAAAGCCTGGAAATTGCTGTAAATTGCCTATGCGTTCCAGAACGTCATACATACATAGACATAAATACATAGACAGACATACAGATAGATAGATATATACGTGTGGTGTTAGAAGAGAAAGATAAATACATAGACAGACATACAGATAGATAGATATATACGTGTGGCGTTAGAAGAGAAAGATAAATACATAGACAGACATACAGATCGATAGATAGATACGTGTGGCGTTAGAAGAGAAAGATAAATACATAGACAGACATACAGATAGATAGATAGATACGTGTGGCGTTAGAAGAGAAAGATAAATACATAGACAGACATAAAGATAGATAGATAGATACGTGTGGCGTTAGAAGAGAAAGATAAATACATAGACAGACATAAATATAGATAGATAGATACGTGTGGCGTTAGAAGAGAAAGATAAATACATAGACAGACATACAGATAGATAGATAGATGGATGAGGCGTTAGAAGGGAAAGCTTTTGTCTCCCTTCCCATGACGCACCGGGAGGCAACAGGGAAAGTAGAGAGAGAGAGAGAGAGAGAGAGAGAGAGAGAGAGAGAGTACAAAGGAGTACAAAGGAGTACAAAGGAAATCAAGCAACAACAGATCTAGTGACCCTTCTAGGCTGCTTGTCCTCCAAAACACTGAGGATCAAGTGTCCAAACAGTGGTTTAGAGTGGGTAAGGGAACATTGGAAAGGGAACTACTGCCCTGCCACTAACGTGGCAGGACTAGGAAGTTAGTAGGGGACATATGGGTTAGTAACTGAGGGGAGGATAAAGTTATTCATTTACAAACGCAGTCAGTCGCGGGTTTGATGCGAGATATTTGTCTAGGCGGATTTTAAATGAATCAACGGTGCTGCAGTCTATAACGTCTCGGGGAAGCCCATTCCACAAGTTGACAACTCGATTGAAGAAGAAATTCTTAGATTCGTGCGAGTTAAAAGATTTACCAATAATTTTGCAACCGTTTCCCCGCGTGTAATTAGATTGGTCGATAGTGAAGTACTTACTACAGTTCATATTGTCGATGCCTTTGATGATTTTGAACACTTGAATTAAGTCGCCTCTTAATCTGCGCTGGGTTAACGGAAATAGATTTAATTCTCTAAGACGCTCTTCGTATGGTTTGTTCTTTAGGCTAGGTATCATTTTGGTAACTCTACGTTGAACTCGTTCTAGCTTGTTTATATCTTTTTGGTAATAAGGGCACCAGGATTGAACGCAGTATTCCAGAAGAGGGCGGACTAAGGAATTGTAAAGGGTTAGGATAACTTCTTTGGATTTATGCTCAAATGACCTGCCTATAAAGCCAATTATTTTGTTTGCCTTCTTAACAACTTCTAAACATTGTTGACTCGGTTTTAGGTTACTCGATATTGTTACTCCCAGATCAGTTTCTCTGTTTACATTCTTAAGCTGAGTGCCATTCATCGAATAGTTTGCTTTCTCATTTAGGTATCCGACATGTAGTACTTTACATTTATCGGCATTGAAACTCATTTGCCAAATTTGGGCCCAACATGACAATTTATCTAGATTGTGTTGCATATCGTCAACTTGTTCTTTTGAGAGTACGCTATTTGCAATTTTTGTATCGTCAGCAAATTTTGAGATTGTGCAGGTGAGACCCTCATCTATGTCGTTGATGTAAATTAGAAAGATAATTGGTCCTAGTACCGATCCCTGGGGTACCCCGCTACTTACATTGGTCCATTTAGATGCCTTACCGTTTATGACTACCCTTTGCTTTCTGTTGCTGAGCCAATTTTCTATCCATTTCAACACACCGTCTTGTATTCCATGCGCTTTTAGTTTTAGCAATAAACGTTTGTGGGGAACTTTGTCAAAGGCCTTTTGAAAATCAAGGTATATAATATCTACAGCTTTACTCTCATCGTAGAGGTTGAGGATATCGTGGAAGAAGTCTAAGAGGTTTGTTAAACAGGAACGTTTTTTACGAAAGCCGTGTTGAGTATCTTTAAGTATGTTATTTTCCTCTAAGTGATTTACGAGTCTGTCTCGTATGACCGTTTCTAGCATTTTACATACAACTGAGGTTAAGCTAATTGGACGATAGTTACTGGGTAGGGATTTGCTGCCTTTTTTTAATATCGGTGTTACGTTGGCTAGCTTCCACTGATCAGGCATAGTTCCAGACTGCAAGGATTTATTGAATAGTAATGTCAGTGGTTTGAAGAGCTTATTCTTAGCTTCCTTTAGAACTCTAGGCGAGATTGTATCAGGTCCAGGCGTTTTATTTACCTTGAGTTTATCTAAACAATTCAATACTTCTCTCTCTGTAACGGTGATATTGCTTAGAACATCTGAATTATCAATCTGAATCGGCGATGGTGTAGGGATATCACTGAGGTCTTCTGTTGTAAAAACTGATGCAAAGAAGGTATTGAGGGCATTACTCATTTGTACTTCGTCTTTGGTGTATTCTCCTTTTTCATCGACTAACGGTCCAACAGTTGAAGTAACTACTTTTTTCTTTCTGATATAACTATAGAATTCTTTCGGGTTTGTTTTACTTTGATTCGCAATATGTAACTCTAAGGTCTTTTTACTTTGCTTAATTAACTTTTTGGCTTTGCGTCGTAGCTCTACAAATTTCACCCGTTCTTCGTCATTTTGTGAGGATTTTAATCTATCATTAGCAAATTTTTTAGCAAGCAGGCAGTTTGAAATATCTTTATTCCACCATTTGGGCTTATTATTATGGCCTGGACGCCGTATTTTCGATGCTATGCAGTCTTGCACTGCTTTTAGGTAAGTGGTTTCGAATAACTTCCAAGATGTATTTATGTCGTTATTGTTAATTAACACCTTACGAGCGGCCTATGCGGTTTATTTATGTGTACCGCCGAGCGGGGTGTTTTTAGCCAAAATAGGGCTGTTTACGTGATAATTTTCATGCCTAAATAAGACCCAGAACGTAAAACAAGTATCTATCCCTGAAAGGGCATAAACAGAGCTTTCGAATGACACCATAACGATCCTTGTATGATGGATAGTTTTCTTGCAATAACCGTGCAACGCGAGTGCAAAAAGCAGGTAATTCGGTACTTTCGGTACATAATTGAGTATGTAGCGAGTGAGAGAGGGAGGAGGGAGCTGAGATTTGTGTCAGTAGGTTCGCCGCGGTGGTCTGGAGCAGTCATACGCTCGCTAGTCTCCTGCCACCACTTGTCTCTCTCTCTCAGCCACATTACGTGCTGAAATTGCCACTCGAGTTATGTCGAGCGCCGCCACATAGTCCAGCTTTATTTAACTCGACTTAAGTGGTGGGCCGCTTTTTAAGGGTTAAAAAGCTCCAGTCAGTTTCTTTAAACATAGCTCTAAGTTTATGGAAGTTTGCTTTCTTGAAATTAGGGACTTTTTCGATGCTACTATTTGGTTCGTTACTAGTAAACTTTAAAGTGACAGTTATCGTACGATGGTCGCTGTTACTGAATTCATCACCAACATTCAAATTCTCTATCAATTCTTCTTTTGTTGCAAGTACAATGTCAAGAACGTTATTACCACGGGTCGGCGTTCGAACAAATTGATAAAGCGAACTCTCTTGCAAGTTCGTATACAAGTCATGTCCGGAGTGTGAAGTAAGAGTATCGCCCCACTTGGTCACAGGTAAATTAAAGTCGCCAAAAATTACGGTATCTTGTGAGTTACTTACATCTGCAATTTGTTCGTAAATTTCTCGGTCAGTTTGCACTGATTGAGCTGGAGGTCTGTATATTAACGCAAGTATTATTTTTGTACCTTTATTATTCTTTATTAGCACAAAAGATGTGTCGACGTTCACAATTTGAGGTTTTGACACGAGGGTCGGGTTAAGACTTTCTTTGATATAAAATAAAACGCCACCTCCATTTTTATTTATTCGGCTGTTCTCAAACATTACATAACCGGGAAGTGAATACTCTGCTAAAAAGTCTCTATCTTCTGTATTGAGCCAAGATTCTGTTATGCCAATCACATCATAATTTTCTGTAAACACTAGTTCCTCTAAATCTGAAAATTTATTGCGTATGCTACGAGCGTTTGCATAGAAAACCTTTAAAGTTGCGGTTTTACAACTCGCAGAACGTTCTTTCATCGAATTTTTGGTTCTGGTCGGATCTACATTTACATTCATGGCTGTCCTCGGTCCTCGGTCGTTATCCCTGACGGTTTTGAATTTGGGTCGTGTTGGTGGAGCTTTATCCAAATTCGCGGTTCTTGACGGATTAGTATTTAATTCCTTTGTAGGTTGCCGTCCTCGCTGTCTTCGGTCATCCTTCCTGGTTGTCCTGTGCTGAGTCGATTTCTTCTCCGAAAATCCTTCACCGCATCGTTGAGAAGACGCCCAAAACGTGCTGCTCCCACCTGGTTCAGATGAACTCCATCGTCCGAAAACAAATAGTCATCGTAGTAGAAATTGTCCCAGGTGTCGACGAATCCCACGTTCTCCTTCCTGCAGAGGTTTGCTAGACAACGATTTGTGCTGGTGGCTATGTTGTAAAATCGGCTCTCTACACCGAGCCGGGGGACGATTCCTGAGACGATGATCCTTGATGACTTCTCCTTAAATGACTTGATCAGCTGCTGGTACTTTAAAAGCAAATCTTCCGACCGGGTTCGCTGTACATCGTTGGATCCAACGTGGATGACGTACATTGTATTAGCAGGGGCCAGCTTTGATACTTCGTCAACTGCTGCAACTACGTCATCCACACCACCACCATGGATACAAAAACGCTTCCTGGTCTTAGGTGCCCTGGCGCAAAACTCTGTGAGCTGACCACGTATCATCGAGTCTCCCACGAGCCGGACTTCTTCTATTTCCTCTTCGTCATCTGAGTCTGCGAGTATCTGGAAACGGTTTTGACACTCGGTAATCGGTATGTGTTTCCTGGTCTTGGGGCAAACGTTGTTCCTCACGACACGGAAGTTGTCTTGAGGGGGAAGAGAGTCACTATCTGTATCTTGAGTATCGGAAACATCAGCTGAAGTGGCTACTGTAGGCGTTGAATTGTTGGCAGTGACGTTGGGGCGTTGGTGGCTGCTGGAGTTGCGGTGACAATTGAAGTTTGTGGTACTCCAACGTTGAGTGTTACAAACTCTTGGAGTGATTCCAGCTTCATGGTGAGGACGTTGATCTTGTTGTAGGCTTCATCTAATTTCACTGTAAAATTCTCTCGTTGCTGGCAGAGCCGGCAGACTTGAAGTTCGATAGTAGCAAACATGGACTCACCAAAACTACCGGCGCAGTTCGCACAAGCGCGAGGCATGGTGACAGTCACTTTCTTCAGATCACTTCACTCACTTAAAAAACAATTCACTCACTTTAAAACACTTCACTCACTTTAAAAACACTTCAATCACTTCAACCGAAAACAAATATGCTGAAATACGCAGAAATAGGTTATCAGGGGTGATAGCCTAACCGAAAAAAAAAATGTTGAGATACGCAGAATTAGGCTTCCAGGGGCGATAGCCTAACCAAAAGTGTTTTTAAAAATTGAAATACGCAATAGGTTACCAGCGTTGAATAGCCTAACCGAAAATAATAAAATTGAAATTCGCAGAAATAGGCTACCAGGTGTGATAACCTAACCTTAAACAAATATATGTATAACAGAATATGTAACTAAATATACAATTCACCAAATAGAGATTATATAAAAAATAAAGTGTGACTGCACACAAGGGGTTAATATACTGTGTCAACAGATGGCCCTGGTGTCACTGTAGCCTAGTAAAGCAGTAGCCTACTCTTTTTAGATAAAAAAGTGTATCAGTCAAAGGTTATTACAAGATCGTGCAAGCAACAACTAAAATTACAGATATATACTGTATAGCTACAGTAGGATACTAAATACAATATCTACAAGAGTTAATAATAAAACAAATTGGCTGGCTATAGGCTAGGCTAGGTTTGGGTTAGGTCAAAAGCTTGGCAGGTTGGGTTAGGCTAGGTTAGTTTGTACAAGTACCACCCTTAGCTTAAAGTAAAATCAGTCTGAGGAGAAAAAGTCAAGAATATATCTAGGGGGAAAAGATAAATGAATGCACTTAAATTTGGTACAAAATTTGCTGGAATTTAATATGTATAATCCCCCAAAAAGGTTTGTTTACAAAATGGCGTCGGCGTTAGTCTCTGTAGGCAGGTTAGTTAGTAAACACTATTGTTTATTAGCAAATTAATATGCAAAGCTTTACTTACATACAAGGCAGTTAAATAGATACTTACTACAGTAGGTAATGGGTAAAATTAGGGGCTACGATTTTATATAAAATAGTAATAAGAGAGCGTTTGTTTACAAAGCAAAACAAAACAATAGATGGCGCTAGTGGCGCCCTGTCCGAGCAGGAGTCTTGTGATAAACACAAAGTTTATCAGTCAATACACAGCGAAATATCGTGCAGTGTTACTTACTAAGCTACAGGATGGTTAAACGTGCTCTTAACCACCTTTCATGCACAAGAATGAAGAGGATGAGTAGTTAATACTCAAATTATGATCGATATCGTGAGAGCGTTGACAGAGCGTCTGCAGCGTCTGGCGGTAGCACGGGGTATGAGAGAGAGAGAGAGAGAGAGAGAGAGAGAGAGAGAGAGAGAGAGAGAGAGAGAGAGAGAGAGAGAAATATAATTCAAAACTGCCTAGTAGCTCAAAACTACATTAATGCATGTTATGAATTCAAATTTATCTTTGGGAAACCAGTTTTTCACAATACAACATTGGAGGATTGACTGGTACAATCTTTCAATAGTAATGTTCTTGGGACATGATTGAGTTACAAAAATGATAGTCATTCTCCACAGCAAGCTACTAAAACGCTGCTTATAGTGTCTCTATAAAAATGTTCCTGGAGAAGTTGACACAATGCATATAAGCATCATTTAAAGAGGAGTACAGTACTTTATTTGACATTATGTTGATAACTTCTTCAAGGTAGTGATCGGAAGAAGCTATTATCGAAATGTTGTCAACATAATGTTTCTCCTGAAATGTCGACATAATTCCAGGCTCCCATCTCGCACGCAAACTATCATATTTAACTTGCGCATTAAATTTCCTAGCACCAGGCGATTTTATACAAACGAGGAAGGATCCTCTCGTAAATAAATTATATAACTACGATTCCTTTTAACCACCCTCCTTATTTGGAAGGGAGGGGGGGGGGGGTCCACTTACTGCCTTGTATCCAAGCTTTAACAGAAAAAAAAATACAAATAATAATTATAGGTGAAGGAGTAATACAGTCAGCCAATCAGGAGACGGAGTTAGCTCAGGTATGCCAGCCAGATTTACTCTTTACTTCTCATCCTTGGGAACACCCTGGCACTGCCGCGCTCTCGACCAATCACCAGCCTCCTTTGACACACCACAGCACCCGCCTTGTATCCTCTCACATACCCCTGGCTCATAATTTGCCCTCAGTTCGCACCCGTATTTTCTATCATGGTAACAAATGTTCTACTACAAAGGTGCCACCCTCTTACTCCCGTCAGCCACTAAAGAACGTCACTAATAAGCTCCCAGGAAAATATTACGGGGATGAAACCAGGCAGGTGAAGGATCCTAGGATTTAAAGAGAGCGGGCTGATATAGCCCGGCCCAAGCGCGCTGCTCAGCCAATCACAGGGCCGCGTTGCGCGGGGTAGGGGTATAAAGGGAAGTGGGCGGGGCCACAGGAGACAGACAGCTGCAGGCACCTGCCCGGAACACATTGGCACTCTTTTTGCAGACACACCCCCCTTGCTCACCTTGGCACCCATGGGGAGATAAATAAGCCTGTTCCTGACCTCCAGCAACCAAGCCCTACTAAATACCAGGCGAGCCGAGATCCAGTACACCGTCCACCCTTGGCGCAGATACACCTTCAGTATCCTGACGCATGTCGACAGATCGCCTGGCTGCACACAATAAGCCAAGCGAAAGAAGATTGCAACCAGGTGGTGGATGGTAGTGAGAGGATGGACTTGACGTATTGGCCTGCTTTGAATTGGTGAAGAAGAAAGGAGCAGTCTACCTTCATATATTTGTAAAGGACCCTTAAGGGCCTGAACAGACTTACCAAAGAGTTAAATGCTAGACTGAGCCATTGTGTTCCAACAATAAAATCTATGTGTCCTTCTAAGACAATCAAAGAGAAAATTATCAGACAATTGATGAAATAAAGAGATGAAGAGTTTAGAGATGTAGCTGTTATTGTTAGTAAGGCACTCAGCCAGTTAGCTAGCAATAGCACAGGATCCTATAGCGTCTTATGTAAAGATATGTTTAATATTTAGTGGGAGTTCTTCGGAATATAGCCATAAGGGGATATAGTTGATATAAGCTGTGTAACTGAGAAAACTAGGCTTACTTCACCAATTTTAAGGGGTTTAGTATTTGCAACATAAGCTTGACCTAGCTGAAGAAATAGTTAGAAAAAGGACTCTAGGCCCAAACCTATGAAATACTCTTTTTTGTTATAAGGAAACCACATTTGTTAATTAGATATTCACCTCGTCGACAGCATGCTTTCAATTGCGCGTAAAAATATTAGTAGTCTAAGGATATTTGTGATTAAATAACAAATTATAACATTGTTAAGTTGATATACGGACATAGCGTTCTGACATTGTAAAGGTTATTTGAAATGCCTGTGGAGCTAGTAATTGTGCCTAATATTGTTATAGGGATTAGAGAACACATTGATTGATTAATAGTTTATTCTATCTATCTATCTATCTATTGCCTGACGCCGTGATCCCCGAAGGGGTGGCCACGAACGAACCGCCCCCATGCACCTCTGTCCCCAGTCAGTCGACGCCCCTCCCCCCAACCAGCACCGCCTTCGTTCATGTACTTCCTCACTCCATCCTTCCACCTCATATTCGGTCTACCTCTCCCCCTCTGTCCCTCCACCTCGCTCTCGTACACCCTCTTAGTCATTCTCTCGCTTTCCATACGTTCCATATGGCCGAACCATCTCAAGTTGTTCCTTTTCATACTTTCCAGCACATCTACCTCCACACCACACCTCCTTCTTACTTCCTCATTAGTCTGTCTATCCCTCCATGTAACTCCGCACGCACTCCTTAAGTAATTCATTTCCACTGCTCTCACTCTTGGTCTGAGTCTCTCAACCAACGTCCATGCTTCGCTTCCGTAAGTCAGTGTCGGGATTACCACACTGTCATGCAAGGACTTCTTCACTTCCATACTGACCACCCTATTTCTTGTTACTGCTTTTAGCGTTCCTACAACCCTCTTCCCCTGTTGTACCCTCTCCCGCACCTCTTCATCCATAGTCCCATCTTTACTCAACACACTGCCCAGATACTTAAAAGAGTTGACGATCTCCATAGCCTGACCGTTCAGCTTCACCTCACACTCTGTGACTTCACCCCTTTCGAAGACCATAACCTTGCTCTTCCCCGTATTTACCTATTATTTACCTATTTAATAGTTTATTGATATTATTAAAGTGATATAGAGTCCTGATTTTGTAATTGTGTTTAGCATTGCAAAGACGTGTTCATTGAGTAATAGTTTGCTAGTATGGTCAAAGGTGTTATAATAATATATTGATTTATTATGATTCTGGTGATTCAAGAAAAGTGATGGAATAATGATTTCTGATATTGTCAAGGTGATTAAATCCCATGTAAATGAATAAATGTTTCCAATGATCAAATAATAGGTCCTAATATTGTTAACATGATTCAAGGACACAGTTAAGGAGAATTAGTGTTTAGTATTGTCAATCATTGTGAATATAGTGATGTGCCTTTGTAGGTCAAAACTCTGAATATCGATTGTTCAGATAGGTAGTAATGGGAATGTTATAATTCCGAAGTGCAATCTATACTGAGCAGTAGTAGGAATTCAATCTATACTGAGCAGTAGTAGGAATTCAATCTATACTGAGCAGTAGTAGGAATTCAATCTATACTGAGCAGTAGTAGGAATTCAATTTATACTGAGCAGTAGTAGGAATTCAATCTATACTGAGCAGTAGTAGGAATTCAATCTATACTGAGCAGTAGTAGGAATTCAATTTATACTGAGCAGTAGTAGGAATTCAATTTATACTGAGCAGTAGTAGGAATTCAATCTATACTGAGCAGTAGTAGGAATTCAATCTATACTGAGCAGTAGTAGGAATTCAATCTATACTGAGCAGTAGTAGGAATTCAATTCTATAGTTTGAATTCATTTTGACCCGAACCGAGAATCAGTTGCTATGCAGATTTTGGTTACCTTGGGAGTTTGTTAAATAAAAACTCAAACTTTCAAACAACTGTCGAATTATTCACACCCTAGTAGAGTAGTAAATTTAAGTTTAAGTACTACAATAATAATAATAATAATAATAATAATAATAATAATAATAGTAGTGATTTTGTTTGTGGATTTGATGTAGATCCTCTGTTAACTTAATTATGTCCTACGAAGGGTATCCTTGAGCAATGGGAAGTTTACATTTATGGTTGTGATTGTATTACTAATGTCAGAGTTTACATTTATGGTTGTGATTGTATTACTAATGTCAGAGTTTACATTTATGGTTGTGATTGTATTACTAATGTCAGAGTTTACATTTATGGTTGTGATTGTATTACTAATGTCAGAGTTTACATTTATGGTTGTGATTGTATTACTAATGTCAGAGTTTACATTTATGGTTGTGATTGTATTACTAATGTCAGAGTTTACATTTATGGTTGTGATTGTATTACTAATGTCAGAGTTTACATTTATGGTTGTGATTGTATTACTAATGTCAGAGTTTACATTTATGGTTGTGATTGTATTACTAATGTCAGAGTTTACATTTATGGTTGTGATTGTATTACTAATGTCAGAGTTTACATTTATGGTTGTGATTGTATTACTAATGTCAGAGTTTACATTTATGGTTGTGATTGTATTACTAATGTCAGAGTTTACATTTATGGTTGTGATTGTATTACTAATGTCAGAGTTAATTCTTTGTTTTTAATGTGTGTATGTATATCAGACGAGTTTATTCAGCTAAGGACGGATCTCTCTTAGTTCAAGGTTAACTCGATATAATTCCAACACCCCGATTATCTTAAGTTCTTTAGCATTTAACTATTTCAAGCAATAGACGCCAAAGTTTGTTTTATCCTAGTTACTTCCAGACGATTTAATTTACCCTAAAAATTACTGTTATAATTATGAAGTTCATTTTGATACTCTTCAGCTCATTCATCCCAAGAGGTTCTTTCTAAGTTGAATACTATCATCTGACAGTAGCATGAAGAAATTAAATGTATCATTCTCTGGTAGAATGGATTAACTTCCACGGGTTAATATTGATTCAACCAGTAAATCTAAACCATGACCAACTACAGCAGGTCCAACTATTAAATGAACCTAACTTATCAGTAAACCGCATTGTTTAATCCTTTCTGTATATGATGGAATCATTTTGCTTTTATTCTGTTTACATTGGACAATGTTATTGCGATAAGGAAGAATATTTGTAACTCAAAGACTTAAAAATTATCTCCATCACCCCTATGTATCTCACAAGTCCTTCCAGTACTTAATACAATCGTATAATATTAGCCCAAAACAATATGAACCAGTCATCGTATATTTGTTTTAGTGGACAGTTGCTCTAAGGAAGTGGATTCCAAAGAGATGGTCCGGGGTGTTTGTAATACGGAGGAAATGGGGTGCAACTGTCTTCCAGATAACCCCCCATTGACCCAAGCCCTGCACCTTTACCAGAAACCACCCAATGGATAAGAACATCTTGGGCGACCTACCCAATGCAAGCACCTGCAATGTCCATCCTGTAGAACCCGGCACCATTGATGTCATTGCATTTTCCACCCCATGGACTAGCCACAGAGCTTGCAAACCAGCTAGCCACCGAGCCTATAAGACGAATAAAAGAGCATAGTAGAATATGCCACAGAAAGCCAAGACCGATGATTGGCCAGGATCAGATAAGGGAGGAGATCCCGCCAATGATTGGCCAAGAAAAGGCGCCCCGAGCAGGCGATTGCGAAACGTCCAAAGAGTTAACGAAAAGGCTTGAAATCGTTCATTACCTCGCCAGGTCCAGTTTTAACAGCAACCCTCTCCCTCCCACGCCCTCGCTCCAGGCACCAGGCTCACCCAGAGACCCCCAGCTAAGTACAGCCCCAGATTAATCAGTTGCTCCTGTATCCCAAGACTGAGGCAGAAGGAGAACCTCAAGACTCCGAAATACTTGTTCCCGCCTACGTGCTCGATCCAGAATTAGAAGACGAGTTGGAAAAATTTATAAGATTGGTTAACCCTTTTGAACATTTCTGTTTTGAAGACCTAGAGGAGAATGACTCTACACAATTGGAGAGAGGGAGAGAGAAGCAATGGTAAGAGTATTAATGAAATAATGTAATTAATCAGAACATGAAGAGGTTCAGTTCCAAATTAAGTACAACACGTGGTACCAACAGAAGTCAACACGTTATAGTTGAACTCACAATGACAGAGAGGGCACAGTCTGAGATACGCCCTGGGTACATATAGCAGAGACGACGGAGCCTGTGATGTGACTGTGGTAAGCTGAATTTAGCCTAGAAGTGTGGCCAACCACCATGTGAAGATGCCCTAGGGAGAATTCCCTACAAGAGGAGCAACGAGGTCCCCCCCCCCATCCTGGATCTGCTCGAGGTCACCACAGGACATTCGAGTTTGCAACTGCTAAACCTATATGTGAGTACCAAAACCCAGAATTGTTCGCTATTGTCTCGAAGGATCGCTTAGTCAGAGTAATGAAGATATTCGTGCTGTTATGCCTCTTTCAATAATATATCCGTGTTAAGAGATAAGAACCTCTGATATTCCCTTTCATTCCTGTAAGAATCATATGTATTTGACCATATGGTAATTGAAGTAAATTTTATCTTTCCTTTCAGATCGACACGAGGTCCAGCTGAATCCGCATGTAATTTGAACATCCATCACCCTAGTACCCACTATCTTATTTCAGTGTAATACTATAAGTATATTGTCTGTCGAGACTGTAGAAATACTCCTAGTGCCTATGTATACATTATATTTACAGAAAGTCTTGTATCAGTGAGTCAACCAATAGAACATCAACATGCGAAGACCCCGTGATCACAGTGCTTTTAGTCGCCCTCTTATGAAATGCGTATGTTTTTAAGTGTGCTGCGTCAAAGGAGAGAGAGCGAGCAACCCGGATGTAAGAATTATGGCATAGTCCTTATTCAATTGTGCCAAGATCTACCCACGTGGCTGCTGCTGATAGATTAATACTTGAAATATATTAAGTCTCGTAAGGTTGCCATTCTGGATATTGATCAAGCAGCAAAGTAGTACTAGAGTGAGTAAGATTGTATCCAGTTTATTGCACATCTCGTAATCATGCGTTCGTCCTGAATTGAGATTGTGGCTCCAAACTATTAATTGAATTGTATATTGCATGTGCACTCGTAGCAGTCAGACAAGAACTGCAGTATAGAAGCTTACCTTACCTTTCTTAATTGCCATGTTAATTGCTGCGGGAATCCACCCAGTCAGCAGTAATTAAGATTGACTGAGGGAGAGAGTTCCAAAGTTCACTTGTTGAGTGGAAGAAAGCCTGAGAAAATTTGTTAATTCTTGTGTTGGAGAACTGGACAGAATAGGAGTGGGACTGAGTTGAAAGGCGGGTGCTTCGCACTCGCCACAAGGGAGCTGAAGAACACTGCTTGTTGTGATAGCGATAGAAGAGTGAAAGAGATTCAACATTACGTCGTGTAGAAAGAGATTGTAGGGAACTAGTAAAAGAAAGTGAGTTGATGAGGCGATATGCTTATGACTCTACTCTTTCGAGAAGTGCGGTATGGGTGGAACCTCCCCACATATGCGAATAGTACTCGATAAATTGACACACTGTGCCCCTACACAGAGCAAGAAGCTGTGCGGGGGTGAAGAATCCACAGAGACAGTTGAGCACACTTAACTTCTGGGAAGCTGTTGTAGCAAGAGTGGTAATGTGATATTTCCAAGAAAGGTCGGATGTAAAACATTCACCAAGAATATTGAGAGAAGATGAAGGAGTGATTTGTGTATTGTAGAAGAGTAATTGTGGAAGATTGAGACAGGTAGGTAGAGGGAGACATTTGGTCTTGGAGGCATTGAAAGTAACACAATTTTCTCTGCCCCAATCAGAAATAATTGATAGAGCAGAAGATAGGAGTGAGTTTTGGAGTGATTGTATGCTAGGTTGATGTGAAAACAAGTTGAATAATGTAAGGTAGAGTCATTAGCATATGAGGGGATATGACTAGAGGTACAGCCTTTTTCCAGGCCAGTGCCTTTCTCTGTCAGATATATACATAGACATATAAATATATAGAATAGGCAATAAGATCTTTGGTTGTTTTTGTATAGTTTGCTATCTGTATAGCGTTACTATAATTGTTTGGAGAACTATGTGAGTCACTCTTCAGTTTACCTAGGGAATGAGTCAATAAAACCTGTAAATCGTGTTCTTATTGTTATCTATTTCCTTGTCCATTCATGTATTACCACTGTTGAGTTTATGCATTTAATAATAGTAGCCTAACACGGGATATACATTAATTATGAAAAACCCAAGTTCTGCATTGTGTCTTAGTGAATGTCAAGCGTTATAGGTCTACTAGGCACAGTTAAAGGCATACATATCGGTTATAGGTCTACTAGGCACAGTTAAAGGCATACATATCGGTTATAGGTCTACTAGGCACAGTTAAAGGCATACATATCGGTTATAGGTCTACTAGGCACAGTTAAAGGCATACATATCGGTTATAGGTCTACTAGGCACATTTAAAGGCATACCTATCGGTTATAGGTCTACTAGGCACAGTTAAAGGCATACATATCGGTTATAGGTCTACTAGGCACAGTTAAAGGCATACATATCGGTTTTTCTTTATACCTTATGTACAAATAAGAACATACATTTTTGGACATTTATGAGAAGCACAATTATGATTCACTGGCGAAGTATATTGATATACTGCTTGAGCCACAAATATGATAATACTGGGATTAATGGTTGATGCTCACCGTCTTGTTAGTATCATTAGGAGATGTGCGTGGTCTCCTGACCATTACTGTACCTTGCACAGTATTTTTCTGGTGGGTGAAATAAATATTAGTCATACTATTGCTATACTTGAGTAGTAAGTCCCACATTATTATATATTAAGAGCTCAAGCACACCGCTTTTGACTTTGTCACAACTAGTCACCACTCTTCATGAATTCAATATACTTTGAAAGTTTTATGCATAACAAAATCTATCCCATTGAAGACAAATTTCCTGGCGTAAAACCTAACCCTTTTTTCATTGTAGACAGTGTCCCAAAAAATATAAATTATATCATTGAAATGCACGAGCACGCACGCGCCCTTGTGAGTGTGTTTCTGTATGCGTATTTGTAGTGAATGGAACGAGAGTGCATGTGCGTGAGGATGGTGCATGTGTATAAGTATGTGCTTAATACAGCCGCCGGGGTGTTTGTGTGTGTGTGTGTGTGTGTGTGTGTGTGTGTGTGTAGAGTGCCTGTGTGTGATGGTGTAGGTGTGTATGGCAGTATGTGTATGTGTATGCAGCAGACATGATCGGCAAGGGGGGGGGGAGAGGGGGGGGGGGGTGTTTGTGCGTGTAGAGTGCTTGTAGGCAGAGAAAGCTTAGAGACCATCTGCTCCCAGTTGCCTGCGGGGGGTGTACAGGGTGTGGGTGGTGGTGTTGTACGGGGTGTGGGCGGTGGAGGGTATAGTTGTGGTGATGGGGGGGGGAGTACTCTAGATATCTATCACGATCAACATCACTCTCTCTCCATCACTTTCTGTACCTACACTTGTTTTAGTCGCTCACTTTACGATAATTATCATTACACGTATGTACTGAAAATATACAAGTAAAAGGTGAAGCATGGAATACTAATCTATGTTGGTATAACATGTTTTGTTATTTTGTATTTAACTAATAAATACATTAATTCAAATTATGCCCTTTTATTATCCTAGCCAAATGTAATTTTATGGACGCTACGTAATCGTGGGCGTCTGTTTGTGTGTACGGGGGTGCGCCACATTTCCTACACCATGTATACTGCGTATTTCCTACATGTCACATCTCCTACTAGTGGGGCAACTTAGCATACCAATTGTGCATTTTGTGAGGAAAGCACCAAATTTGGCACATTAGTAGACTATCCTATTATGAACAGATTTGGATATTGGGCCATCTCAAATTCAGTCCCTGATGGCTGTGGCAGCCCCCTTTCAATTACTTTCCATAAGAGTTCTTAAGCATTAATTTTTGCCCCAAACTGTATACCATGGTAGAGATGTCAAACTAGTCTCAAATGACTCATATGAACATGGGTAACAACATATATTCAGACAATGTTTGGCTAATGTTGACCGTTTGACTTGTACTGGTTCCTGTAGTTCAACAAATTAGTGGCAAATGGCAACATTACTTACCGATTTGTGGCATGATGATAAACTACAGCAGACTGTACTAATCAAACGGTCAACATTAGCTAAACAATGTCTGATTATATGTTGTTACCCATGTCCAGATGAGTAATTTGAAACTAGTTTGACATCTCTATCATGGTATACAGTTTGGGGCAAATATCAGTGCTTAAGAACTCTTATGGAAATTAATTGATAGGGGGCTGCCAAAGCCAATGTAGAGAAAACCTATGATGGCCCAATATCTAATTTTGATTATATTGACTATTTGATTATGTGTGCCAATTTTGATACTTTTATGGAAATGCACAATTCCCACAAATTCTGCCACTAAGCTGCCCCACTATAAAACTTTACCAGTTTTTAGAGTAATGACATACTTCCTACACAGTTACTGCATATCCCCTACACAGTTTTTAGTGCAGTGACATATATCCTACAGCATAATATCTCCTACACACAAATGAGATGACGAGGCCTGACCAAGAAAGGCACCAACTCTCAACCTGCTTCCGTCTTCAAATATTAATTCCTACAACACCTGCCGAATTGCTACCATAAAGCAAGCCGGAGAACGCGCCCTCAACTGAAGAACGGGAAGTGTAGAGCGAGCCAGAAAACGCGCCCTCAAGTCTCAAGGAAAACCTCGAACCTCAGGACTACAGGCCCACTCAAGTAAAACCCTAAAACCCCCAGTGTGTGGTTATAGTGAAGAGCTGTTTATGCAAATTCCCCATCAACACCCTCAGTACCCTCCCATCGAGTATTGCAATAATTCTTCCAGCCAGATTAGCCATGCTAGGCCACAAGCCAATTCAACTTCCAAGCCTTCCTGTCTTTATACCACCATTGAATACCCAAATTCCCTATCTATCCCCCAACCTAGTAATGCCCTGCTAATTCCTCACCAAGTCATGTCTGAAGATAGCCCCCTCGCCAGAAACTGCCAAATGTCCTCCTCCTTTAGGAATCACACTGTAAATAATTTTAGTGCAACCTCCCGCTCTTCTAAAATTTAAAAAGCACTTCCCCACACGCCCCTACTACCTCGAAAGATAAGCCCCCTTGACTCCGACCCAAAAACGGTTACTACCTGCCCGAACCAGAGGAAAGTCAAGCAACACTGGGCTCCCAAGTTAGAAAGGGAAATCAGGGCAATACATCCACTAGTGAGGGACATCCATTAGGAATACCAATACCACCGGGAGTAACCCTCGATAATTAGAGTGCTACCGCTAGTGAGGGACATCCATTAGGAATACCAACACCACCGGAAGTAATCCTAGCCAATTAAAGTAGAGTGATCACCCCCTTTTCCTCAACTTTAACCCTTTGTTAGCTAAAAGTGAAACAACCTTGTGTGGAGAGAAGAAAGAAGAAGATGAGCTGTGGCTTTACTACAAGTGTGTGAAACTCACCAAGCCCCTATAGACAACTGGGGGACAACTGTTCCAGTGACAACGTGCTCGCCAGACTCTATACCAGTGCTTCTATTCTTCCTAAACTCTTTACGTGTTCTCTTATTTCGTAATGGAAACAATTATTTTTAGAAAGGGTTACCTGGGTATGTTGAGATTCATAATTAACGTAAATATCGAAGTTTGTCCATTCTTCCATTTTATTCTTTATTCGTTGCTCTGATAAGGCAGACCAAATACACAACTATCGTGGGATTAATATACATATACTTCTCGAATACAGTCTCCTGTATTCTCCATGGGAAAAATATATATGTTCATCCGGGAATAAATACAACACACTTACACGTCAATTTCCATGAATACCTACTCAGACCTAGTTTATATGCTAATTCATCATCTGGGTACATAAATCATAGATACATGTTTTCAGAGTGTCTTGCTCAATCAGTTGTTTATTTATGACTACTATTCATTATCACGCTAATTGAATTATTTTTCATTTGTGTATTATTCGAGTTATCTTAACTCTGTTTATTCAAGTTGCATTAACTTCTTGTTCATTTCGAATCTCAGTCACGCATACATGAGTATTATCTAAATCTAACCTATTTATGAATTCCTATTCATAGTTATTACTCTTTGAGTTATTTGAGTTTATTCTCCTGTTCAAGTTATTATAACTTATTATTCATTTCGAAGTCAAGTAGTGTCTTAATTTACATACCTTCAGTACCGTGTGTATGCTAGATGCAGTAACTATTATATACTTTGAGTGAAGCCATATTTAGAGCTTTTCATTATTTACCTTCAGGACACTACTTATTGTGATTGAGACTTAGCTTCTCTGTGAATATATTATTTGTATATTCTTATAGTAATATACTCATTAATTATATGTGCATTTGATAGCATTATTATTACTTAAGTTCTTTTAATAACATATTTATTTTCTACATCTGCATTTAGAAAAATTGTTTCACCTTATATGTTTCATCAGTAACTATAACCATATGTATATGTTATTGAATTATCATCCTGCATTCTAATATGAATATGTACCCTAGCTGTTAAGGAATAACACTTGTGAACCTTTACCGTGTATTTTGTGTCCATTGTTTATTATTGAGTGTGATTGTTAAGTTAAGGCTAGTTACTTCCCAGCGGAAAGGAATGCAAGTTGTTGATTGACGCTATTTCCTAAGGTGGAAACCGCAATCAGATTATCTCACGTTTTATTATAACGTGACATAACAACAAAAATCTATACAGTCACATTTCCTACAATGCCGTGTATACGGTGAGGCGCCTCTGTCTGTACTCGGCGCTACTGCCTCACTACTCGCCTGACGAGTCAAGCCGAGTCGAGCTTAGTCTCGAGTAAAGCAATTCGCTCTTGCTGGCCACAGGTTCAGATTGGGGGCTGTCAGTTCCACTTTTCACAAAACCTGCACGGAAAAATTCAGAAACTGGGGCTAACTGAACTGTACAACTCCAACAGGCAGTTTAATAAGTGGGCCAAGAAGATTATGTGCCAGCCAACCGGATGCACGAAGCAGTTAAATCTCTGTTCCAAGAATATATTGACGTGAATGATCATTCCCAGGCAAAGATCACTGCATTCAAAACCTATATCACAAACTACTGGATTGGAAAAGTCACTCCAGAACGGCTCATTGTCTTCGTTTTTGCTCGTGGAACTAATAATGATGCAGAGTCTTATCACAGCAGACTGAAAGCCATTGTCCGCCAGCACAAGCCGAACATCTACACTTTCCTAACTCCTTTGAATAATCTGATAGCAGATGCAATTAAGGACATTGAGCGTCTGGATGCTGACTTGGAGATCACTCGTCAAAAAAAGGAGAAGTTTGGCAGAAACATTGAACGCAGGCAGCACTTCAAAGACCAATTACAGAATGGAACATACACCTGTACCCAATACATCAATGCTGTCATTTACACTGCAGACAGGCTTGAGGTATTCATTTAAAAAGTGCCATTGTAATAAATGTGAAATCCAATTTTAACCTTGGTACAATTTCATTTTATATACTGTACGTATGTTTTTAAAGATAAATAAAACATTTCCCGCTTATATATTCTCCAGCGTTTTGCATTTTTTTCTGAATAATGCCACGTGATCGTGATCGCATTGATGAGCACTGATCATGTATCAGTATTGTAGGAGGTATGACAGTATACTTGTAGGAGTTATGCCTGATGCACCGTTTGGTGTAGGAGATAAGCTGGGTACTCAGTTTTTGTGTAGGAAATGTGCTTGATACTTGTTTTTGTGTAGGAAATATGACCGACTATGTGTAGGATATGTGGTAGTACTTTAACTTTAGTGGTTGTGTAGGAGTTGTGGCTACGTCCTGTGTGTACGTCTGTCTGTTTTAAAACAGGGTTTCTCAAAAAACTAATGAACAGATTCAGGTGAAACTTCATCAGTACCTTCATTTGTTACACAAATAATGTGTTACTTTAGGCCAAGATCTAATACCCCCCCCCCCCCCTCCACCTCTCCATACTATTGCTCGCGCATTTCAATGATATAATTTATATTTTTTGGGACACTGTCTACCATGAAAAGAAAGTTAGGTTTTACGCCAGGAAATTTGTCTTCAATGGGATAGATTTTGTTATGCATAAAACTTTCAAAGTATATTGAATTCATGAAGAGTCGTGACTAGTTGTGACGAAATCAAAAGCGGTGTGCTTGAGCTCTTAATATATAATAATGTGGGACTTACTACTCAAGTATAGCAATAGTATTGTCGGGAATAGGGTAATGATCTCGACAGTTTTAGGTCCAATAGGACATTTGAATTTGGCGGTATCGTATCGCATGTACGATTTCGGCTAGTTCTTTGTGTATTGTAGTTTATTATTAAGTATAGGTTAAATATTAACTGTAATGTATAAATATCTACATCAGCTCTAGATGTATCATGAAACCAAGTTATGGGTTATAATTATTATGAGCCGGCAGCCATATGTAATTTCGCGAAGCGATCGGACGCCGGCCCTTTAGTCTCTCAATCAGCACCATACAGCCAACATCTTCCCCCCGGCTCTGACTCAACCCACAGTTCACCATGTGCTACAAATACTAATCTATATCAACAGTCCTACATCACCAGTCCTCTAAGCTAAGTTCATTTTATGATATTGTATTATGTGAACATTCCTACATGTCATGCAATTTAATTAGCCGTGTGTGGGGTACTGGATTACACCCATCGATTCCTTCGTTGGTAATTATATATATAACTATTTGTTGGGATATTTTCATGTACCAGTGATAGCAATTTAACTTCTTTATTTAAATTCCCGACAAATAATGGTCCTTCGTGCCCTAAGGCTTTCTTACAGTAGTACCGTTTTGTTTACTTCCTTGACGCTTGTGGGCTTACAAATGGCTGCCGCCCCGCAACGCGCGTTGTTGGGCCGACTGCCCTTTCCCTAGTGTAGACCCGGCTTATTCCCTCGTGTTTTTTTCCAGTTAGGCGACATCCCTATCTTTTTTTGGGCTAGTTTCCAGGGTTTTTTGGGTGTGTGTTCCTTGGCGTTTTTTGGTGGGTTAGCTGGGCTGGTGATTGGGGTAGTGGTAATTTCGTCGGGTACCATTTCGCGCTCGTAGGCTAGGCTAGGCCTGCAGGTGTCTGTGGTAGCTGTTCATTTCGCTTGGGTGGTGGGCCTGTGGTGTTCATTGTGTTTTGTCATTGTGAGACTCATTATTGATTTTGCTGGTGGGGAGGGTTCTCATGTGACCTTTTATATTTCAATTTCATAAAAGAGCCTAGGCCTAGTTGCTTATAGTGGCGGTCATGAGTGTCGGTCTTTGTTAATTCCTAAGCAATTGACAGTCAATAGTCAGACCTCATGATTGTAGCTTGACCAACTAGGCTTACCTATAAAGGGCTTTCAATATTAGTGCTTCACCTTACCCTTTCTTTTAATGGATTTAGTGTTTAATTCCTATTTCGGTACATCATAGCTCAAAGGAATCATCCCACAGCTGCGTCAGGAAGTGGCATTGGGGTGAATTTTATACCAACCTCCTCATACAATCAGAGCCCGGGGAAAGTGGTGGGTATATTAGGCCACAGTTATGTTAGTCGCCTAGGAGTCTCCCGCCGAGAGTTTTATGACCCGGGTTTTGTATTGAGGGTGTTTAGTGCCCCAGGAGCCACTCTCGATAATATTAAGTCCAAACCAGCGTGGGATGGTCTTTTGAGCCTAAGGCCCGAGATAACTGTATTAGTATTGGGCGGCAACGACGTCATCTCTGGGGTAGTCCCGCAGGAGCTAGCGGCTAAGATCAAGGAGTTGACCTTTGAGATTGAGGCATCCACGAACGGTCGCTGCCTTGTATTGGGGTTGGAGCAGAGGGCGTCTCCTCGGGGTATTCCGGCAGGTGAGTACCACAAGGTTAAGAACTCGGTCAATGCTCTCCTCAAGAGGAAACACAAGCACCTTGGTAGTCGATTTTCCCCATATAGTTTCGGGAGCCAATACATGTCCGAGGACGGCATCCACCTCACCCATTAAGGCAGCGATCGTTTGTTGCCCCAGGTCATTAAGATGGTAAGGGACTATCTTGCGTCGCAGTAGCCAGTCTCCTCATAGATAACCCCACTGTACTTTATGTTGTTGTCTAGTTAGATAATTTCCTTTAGATAGTTTATATTAAGGGGGATGTAAATACTATGTAATTCTTTTTGAGTAAAGTTCTTAAGCAATGGGAGTTTGCCGCTGTTGATTCCTAAGCGATTAACGGTTTGTAGTCGGACCTCATTGTAGTTTAAGTTGCTGAAAATTAGACTTTAACGATGACAGATATAAAGAAGCTTAGGATTCTGAAGGGAGGGATGAAGGGAAGTTTAAATAGGTGTTTAAGAGATCTTGATGAATTTTTATTAAGTGCCTCGGCTGATCTAATTAAGGGTAAATTTGCTACTGTAACTAAATCGCTAGCCACTTATGATAATTATGCTCAGCAGGTATATGGTTTATTGACAATTACTGACGATGTGGAAGAAGAAATGTCAGCAGATCTTGAGTACTTTGAGGACATTAATACAGCCTTAGCCAGACTATTTTCCACACAAGAATCAACCCCTGTTAAGGATACCGGTACACCAAAGGCGACTGGTTTTAAACTGCCGAAGCTTACTTTGCCTACTTTTTCCGGGGATTCGACTACCTGGACTGGATTTTGGAATATCTTTGAGTGTTCCGTCCATCAGAATAAAACACTCACATCCATCCAAAGGTTCACATATCTCCGTGGCCAATTGAAAGGGGAGGCATTGAAGTTGATCGATGGGTACAAGCTAGAAGCTACAAGCTACGAGTCTGCAGTGGAGTTGCTGAAGAGAACTTACGGGAGAGAGGAAGTCATCAAGACTGCATTAATTACTAAATTCTTCACTCTAGATCCTCCATCCTATGATGTGACGGACCTAAAGGAGTACTATGCCTCCTTTGAGAGCCTCCTCCGATCTATGGAGACAATGGCCATCACCAAGGAGGAAATATTTAGTGTAAATATCTTGAACAAGATACCCTCTCCCCTAAAGGAAATCGTAAGATGACAACTAAGCGACTCTCCACTAAACTTGGAAGCGTTGGTGCAGGTGTACCAGACTGAAGTCTTCAATATGGAGAGTACTGGACACTACTGACAAGTGGAGATGTCGCCATCCACTGCAGCTTTCCCGGTACAGACTTCTCCTAAACAAAAAAGGCCAATATCATTAGGTTGCAAGTTGTGCAGTGTCCACGGTCATCTGTGGTACCAGTGTCCTAAGTATCCTAAGGCTACACAGAAGATTGGCAAGGCTAAATTGCTTAAGTTATGTACCAGCTGTCTGGCAAGAGACCACTTCAACAGTACTTGCACCAATTCCTACATCAAACCTTGTAAGTATTGCAAGGGGAAACATTGGTTTTCCCTTTGCACCCAGTCTGATCGGCACGACGGCAAAGAAAAGGGGAGAACCCCCAAAGAGTCACATGAGAAACGTAAGAGCGAGGGTGATAAAGTATCTGCCATGTCCATTGCTTCTCGAGAATGTCAATTGCTTCCTACTATGATGCTGCCAGTAGTGGGGAGTAATAATAATACTATAATGACGCGCACCTTACTTGACCAGTGCTCACAGAGGTCATTCGTTCTGCGGTCATCATTACCCCAGCTCAAGTGTACCAGCAAGGGTCAAGAGAATTTGTGTCTCCATGGTTTCACTGGTGAAGTAGATTCCAGTGACTATGATATAGTGGAGATTTCCTATGTTTATAGAAGAAAAGTATGTCCCATCAAGGCTGTTGTGGTCGACAAACTACCCAGTTTCTATATAGCATCAGAGATTCAACCACATTTGAAATATCTCAGAAGCAAGGGTTATAAACTGGCTGATGATCAACTCTCTGCTAACAATGGTATTATGCTACTGGTCAGAGCTGATTATTACTACGACCTGGTTCACCCTGGATATCGGCGGGTAGATAAGCTAATAATGCTCCCCACGATCCAAGGGTATGCCATTTCTGGTTCCTATGCCACTTCCTCTCAAGACACACAGGTGGAGGTGGTTACGGTCCTCAAGGTAGCAGTAAGCCCCATAGATAAATATATTAGGCCAAATGTGCCTGATAATACATGTACTGATATAGATAAGCTATGGGACTTGGACAATATTGGAATTGACCCATATGAACTTGATCGTGAGTCCAAGCTAGCATTAAACTCGTATGAAGAGACTGTAACCTATGACTCTGGCAGGGGTCAGTATGTGGTAAGGCTCCCTTGGAATGATAACAAGAGTAAATTACCTACTAATTTCCATCTAGCACTTGGTAGATTACGTGGCCTTCAGAAGCAGTTTGTCAAGGATCCAAATTATTGCGAGACTCATGTGGCAGTTTTAAACGAGCAGGTACAACGTGGATTTGTGGAGAGAGTACATCTCAGTGAGTATGGGGATAACATCCATTACCTTGCTCACCATGGGATTAAAAAGGACAGTTCCACCACTCCTGTTCGTATTTTGTATGACTGCTCTGCTAAATCCAGTGATCGCTCCTATAGCCTGAATGATTGTCTATACACGGGTCCGTCCCTGGTCTCTGATCTCGCGCAAATTATGTTGTGCTTCAGATGTCATAAGTTTGCATGGGTCGCCGATATTGAGAAGGCCTTCCTGATGCTTCAACTCCATCGTGAAGACAGGGACTCGACAAGATTTTTATGGCCACGGGACCCAATGGATCTAGATTCAGAGTATCTGGTCTACAGGTTCAGAGTCGTCTTATTCGGGGCGACCTGTTCCCAGTTCCTTCTCAACGCTACTATCTTGCGTCATCTTGAGGAGGCTGGACTAGATCCTGACTTCAAGAATGAGATCAAGCAGGGGATCTATGTGGACAATCTTCAAGGCACTGGAGACGATGAAGATTTATTGCTAGAAAGATGCTGGGACATCCGCGATATATTTGCCAAGGCTCATCTATACTTGAGAGAATGGGCCACTAATAGTGATCTTTTGAAAGGTCAATTTGCTTCTGACGGTGTAGCTACTGAGAATAGTAAGGTGAAGTTTTTAGGCCACAAATGGGACACTACCACAGATTGTATATCCTTCTGTCACACCCCATGTGGCAGTGAGCTTATGACCAAGCGAAACTGCTTAAGCTTGTCAGCGAGGTTGTTTGATCCCCTAGGTTTTTTGCTGCCTGTAACTATCCGTGCTCGTATGTTTTTACAGCAACTGTGGCGGCTAAAACTAGATTGGGACACATCCCTCCCGACTGAGTTACAAGATACTTGGCGGTTGATTCGGTCGGACCTTTCCACATGTTGCAAGGTCCAACTTAATCATCAGGTTATTAGTGGTCAACAGGTGGATCTACATGCCTTTTCTGATGCTAGTAATAGTGCGTACGGTACTGCCAAATACATATGCAATGGTAGTGAAGCGAAACTGGCTATAGCAAAGGCCAAAGTAGCCCCTATAAAGAAAATCACTATCCTAAATTAGAACTTACTGCATTGCGTCTGTCTGCTTGTCTAATAAAGTTTACACTGGATGCTTATACAGACATACTACAGATTAATAACGTCTATGTCTAGAGCGACAGTCAAATAGCACTTTCATGGGTACACAGCCAGAAAGTGTTACCTGTTTATTTATGAATTTGTGAGATATAGCCTACTTGAAATTAATGACTTTCGTGATTGGCTGGACGAGAATCAAATCACTTAAACTCGAGTTGCGTGGAGGTACTTGTAACAATCCCTGTATGGTATTATGGAATATGGATTCTACGACTTGTGTTGGAATTGAAATACATTCTCCAAGTAGGATTTCCCTTCTCCTTAACATATATAGGAAAAGGTTAAGCATACATTATCACGCCGTGGTGTAGCTGATTATGGCATGGACACTCGTCCCGACTGTCGGTGGTTCTAGTTTGGCTGGGAACTCTCTAACTCAGGAGTGAAACGATGCTCTCAATCTTTCTTCTATTCAACATCTGAGCTCTGGAACTCTCTCCCAGAATCAATCTTTCCCTCTTCCTATAATTAAATTGCTTCAAATTCCGTATATCCAGGCATTTTGGCTTGAACATCCCTTGATTTTGGCCCTGTCACTCTTTCAACTCTGGGGGAGGCACTTGCCACGGGCAATTCTGCCTTTTGTCTCCCACACTCACATAGGGAAAAAAAAAAAAAAACAAAAAATCAGGGTGTTTTAAAACAACACTGCCAGAGTATGACGACCACATTGATAACAATATATAATACACATATTTCTATTCTATTTTTACCAAAAATATATTGTAACGGAGATAAATGGTTATTTAGAAATGTAGCAAAACAGGGTTCTGAGCTCAGCACAAAACATATGATACATAATATGAATGATTACCAAGTAAAGAAGGTAAAGAGGAGATAATTATCTAATGACCTAATCACATATGAATAATTACAAAATCAAAGTAACATAAAATTGGTAATGATATTTTGCAATTAGAAGAAAACTGCTAAGTATTATAATCCAAGTAGCGTAAAAAGATATGCACCATTTGTAAGATGACCAAGAGGTAAAATAATTAATCTCAAGTCTGGGTCAGGTATCCGAACACTGCTATAAGTAATTTAATCGTTCGTGAAACTGTTTCAATGGGAAAAAATTGTTCCTGCGCAATTTACTGTTTCAATACAAATACCTCATTACGTTACTATTATCACAGAGTACTAACGAAATATGTCTATCAGTTTTATGGTTGAAGTTTGACGATTTTTACGTAGCTGTAGACATACAAGTATATGGTGTTCACTAATGAATATTTAAAATCATCTAATGGTACCCAAAACAAACAATTTACATCACTTGGACTTAACGAGTATAAAATAACAAAGGCAGAGACACACCTAAATAAGGACAATCCATATTTATGTGATATTATAAGGTAAATAAAATCACTATGACAGAAGAAGATAGCACGATGGCCGAGCAGATGATTAAACACATGAGAAGATTCGTTATGACTCCAAAGCTTCGAAGAAAAACTCGAACTGGGATGGGACACAAGAGGTAGGCTATTTGGGGGGGAGGGGGGACACTAGCCCGTGTTCGGATTATAGCTCATACCTGGGTGTCACTAATTATTTTACTCTATGCGGTTTAAATCATTAATGGTATATTATTTTGCATTTTGTCCTTAGATAATCTTCTTCGTTATGTTATTTACTAATTAGCAGATGAGGTCTGTCAGTGTTGTTTTAAAACACCCATACCGGTATATATATATATATATATATATATATACAGCATATATATTCTATTTTTTATTAACTTAACCACAACACCAAACACCTCCAATGAAATTAATGAGAGCACATGTGTGATCTACCATATATATATATATATATATATATATATATATATATATATATATATACTGTATCTTAATAAATAAAGGTCAATGTTTGTCTGTTTGTCATTTACCCGACCTTTGTACCTTTGTTACTAAACTCCTCCCACAGTTTTGGTGCCAGGTGGGAGTGTGGGGCACCGTTGGAAAGCCCAGGCTTTGGAGATGGTTTTAGGAGAGTTTAGTGGAAATTAGAGGCACTTTTGTTTAATAAAATTTTCGGCAGAACTTATGTAGTATACGGGAGCGAAAAAAATGCGAAATAAATGGCCGTTTGGGGCAGAAGGAGGCCTCCGATCGAAAAGGTGTATGGAACGAAAGTTGTTCGCAGCTCCCCAAAATGGGGGTACGGATGAGGTCAGATCCAAAATCGGAGGTCATTTAGCGGGCGAAATCGAGGTCGCCGTTTACTGAGGCACAGGGAGGTCAAGGCCGGTGATTATGGTAGTAGTAGTATTGTGATGATTGTGGTAGTAGTGATTGATGATGGTGATTATGGTAGTAGAATTTAAACCCGGGCAATGCCGGGTACCCCTCCTAGTATATACATATATATATATATATATATATATATATATATATGTATATATATATATATATATATATACAGTATATATATACTGTATATATATATATAATATATACAGTATATATATATTTACATAAATATGTATACTGTACTGTATATACAGTATATATATATATTTTGTTTTCTATATTCTATTTACTCCCTCTCGGGCATATGCTGAGAGTCTGTATATTTAACCTTCATCGAACGGTGAAGCCTGTGAGGTCTCGTGAGACATGTGAAGCACTTTTAGCTGCAACCAGTCTCTGCCATCTTGCTTTCACAGGATGCATGAGGCTTAGTGGCTCATTCATAGCTCGAAGCAGCCCCATCTCTGAAGCTGCCTCGCTCCAGTGCTTCACTGTCTCACTTCCTAGACTCGGACCTTCACTCAGAACGTCACCTATTGAACAATGAACTCACTAGGCATTGTCCCCCTATAGCATATTTTTTAATATGGGAATATTCATACAGTGCTATTTAATCTGGAAACAATGAGGGTATTTATTTGGCGTTTCGGTGGGTTTTGTGGTAATGCATTGATACTAGGTACAGCACAAATTCCATCCCAATAATATCTTCCCATTGACAAATCAGGATTCGTACCCTGGTCCATTGGATTACCAGTCCAGTGGCAAGACCACTCCACCATACCTCCCATATATACTATATATATATATATATATATATATATATATAGGGTGTTTTAAAACAACACTGACAGACTTCATCTGCTAATTAGTAAATAAAATAACGAAGAAGATTATCTAAGGACAAAATGCAAAATAATATACCATTAATGATTTAAACCGCATAGAGTAAAATAATTAGTGACACCCAGGTATGAGCTATATTCCGAACACGGGCTAGTGTCCCCCCTCCCCCCCAAATAGCCTACCTCTTGCCTCCCATCCCAGTTGAGTTTTTCTTCGAAGCTTTGGAGTCATAACGAATCTTCTCTTGTGTTTAATCATCTGCTCGGCCATGGTGCTATCTTCTTCTGTCATAGTGATTTTATTTACCTTATAATATCACATAAATATGGATTGTCATTATTTAGGTGTGTCTCTGCCTTTGTTATTTTATACTCGTTAAGTCCAAGTGACGTAGTTTTTTCCGTTTTGGGTACCATTAGATGATTTTAAATATTCATTAGTGAACACCATATACTTGTATGTCTACAGCTACGTAAAATCGTCAAACTTCAACCATAAAACTGATAGACATATTTCGTTAGTACTCTGTGATAATAGTAACGTAATGAGGTATTTCTATTGAAACAGTAAATTGCGCAGGAACAATTTTTTCCCATTCAAACAGTTTCACGAACGATTCAATTACCTATAGCAGTGTTCGGATACCTGACCCAGACTTGAGATTCATTATTTTACCTCTTGGTCATCGTTACAAATGATGCATATCTTTTTACGCTACTTGGATTATAATACTTAGCAGTTTTCTTCTAATTGCAAAATATCATTACCAATTTTATGTTACTTTGATTTTGTAATTATTCATATGTGATTAGGTCATTAGATATTTTCCTCTTTACCTTTTTTTACTTGGTAATCATTCATATTATGTATCATATGTTTTGTGCTGAGCTCAGAACCCTGTTTTGCTACATTTCTAAATAACCATTTATCTCCGTTACAATATATTTTTGGTAAAAATAGAATAGAAATATGTGTATTATATATTTTTATCAATGTGGTCGTCATACTCTGGCAGTGTTGTTTTAAAACACCCTATACTCCCAACCGAAATCGAACCTCCGACATTCAGAACGAGTGTCCAAACTTTTAATCCACTACACCACGGCGTGGTGTAGTGGATTACAAGCTTAGAAAATGTTTGGCTGGGAGTATAAAAACATGAATATTTTTGATATACCAGTATATATATCTGTATATATCTATATATCTATATATATGTATATATATATATATATATATATATATATATATACAGTATATATATATATATATGTATACGGTATATATATAATAATATATAATATATATATACAGTATATATATATATAATTTTATAAAAGATGTTGGTGCTATAACCATTCTTAACAAAAAAGTCTTTTAGAAACATAATTTCCTTATGAAATAATTTACCCGCAAATTACTTTCAGCTTCATTCATAAGAATACATTTAAAATTGGTTCATTTTTTAAGTTTAAAGATCGACTACCCACTGACCTTCGTTCGTCAATTATTTACAAGTTCGCTTGCCCTAGCTGCCAGGCAGGGTATATTGGAAGCTCATACCGAGCTTTCAAAACACGAATTGACGAGCACATAGGTCAGTCTAGTAGAACAGGTCTGCCTTTCAAGTCGCCTTCTTACTCAGCTGTACGGGAATACGCTATATCTTGTGGTTTTGGTGTGAAACAGGATCATTTTGATATTTTGGATTCCTGTCAACTTGTTGATATTAGAGTTTTAGAATCCCTCTATATTTCAAAATTAAAACCCTCCCTTAACTCTACTGTATCATCGCACCCGCTTAACTTTGTTTAAATTACCCCTCCTTTGTATTAACCCTATCATTCTGCCCCATATATATATTTTGTTTTTGTTTTTGTTATGTTCTAATTATTTTCAATAAGCTTTTAAGCTTTCATATGTATAATATTATCTTTTGGTTTGTAGACCACTGAAGATGACACCAGTGTGATGTCGAAACGTTACCAATTATTTCATAAGGAAATTATGTTTCTAAAAGACTTTTTATATATATATATATATATATATATATATATATATATATATATACCGGTATATATAATATTGTTATACCAGATTTTTGCAAGGGTTAATTGGATTGATTAGATAGGTTCTTACTTGACTGGAGAAGTTATCCACATAAACACATATTACAAAGGTAATAGATACTAAATATAACACAGAGTACAGACATAAATTGTATTGTTCAAGGTGCGTAAATATTACTTCAGACAAGATATAGGTAATTATATATATAGTTCATATTGCACGAACGAGGATCCACAATTAATATCCCAAAAGAATGACACTGCCTGTTATAATATCACACTGAGTACTTTCTCTGATAAGGTACGTCACTAGTACGTCTTCGAGGTCACACTGAGTATTTATATAATAAAATGTCACACTGAGTACTTCCTTCGTTAAGGCACGTCACTAGTACTTCTTCGAGGTCACACTGAGTATTTATATAATCAAGGCACTTCTGTAGTATTTTGACGAGGGTCTTGGCCGTGGTGGTGGTCCTGACGTGGATGGTTGACAGCGGATGGAAGTCGATGGAGAATTCTTGGGTGTTGGGTCTTAAATGACTATGTTCCAATATACCAGTGTATACGTATACATATCATCGGACTAACGTAAGAGGGTTGATTTTACACTATCTATCTATCTATCTATATGCTCATGCCCAATCCCCATTTTGGGGGTAGCCGACTCAAGACAGAGCAAGAACAGGGAAAACACAAAAACAACAAAAACAACGAATAAACACAGATAAAAAGCACAAACTCACACACATCCAGGTCACCCAGGAGAAGACCCAGATACCAGGGTCACCAAGGTCGCTCCAGCACTCCCCCGGCCCCCGACCACCCGGAGAGGTTCCGATCTCGGCAGGCAGACATGCAGCGGAGCCAAAGCCACAAGCCCTCCCACCACATTTTACACAACGTCTCTTAACTGTCCTGACCTTTAGGAACTGGTGAACCGTCTTTCAGGAACTGGTGGGACTTGAGTAGATTTGGGCCTTTAACCAAAAAATTGTGAACGTCTTCAATAGAGGTTTTTCTGGTGCACCTGTGACTGTCCTCAATAGATCTAGAGCATACAAAAACCTTAGAAAACACCTCATTGGCCCTTAAAACAAAGCAATTTGTGATTAGGTCAGATAATTCCCCTCTATTACTTTCTGCCACTCCTAAACATGTGTCACCCCCCCCCCCTCCTCACCCCCCCCCCCCTTTTTCTCCCCTCCTCAATTATTCGGTATTTTCCCTATTATTCCCGATATTTATCAAGTATTTTTGTGCTGCGAGTATGGGTGGTGGAGAAGGGGGAGGATGAAGGAGTGTATCTTCGACCCACTAAGCCAGTCTGAGAGCTCCTTTTGAGTCTCAGTACCATGCTAGACACAAGAGAGGGAGGGTGTTTTTCTCTCGCCGGTCAAGGTCAGGTTACGACCGTGGGGCTAAAATATACGATTTTCACCAGCCAATTGCTGTTACCTCTTGTTTTATTGCTTTCCAATGTTCATATTTTCATATTAAAAGCAAAATAGGCGCATATGGATAAGTAATATTTGTATATATATGTTACATATGACGATTTTCGTCAAAATAGAACCAAATAGCTTCGCTTGGTGGGAGGGTTTGAACTATATCATGGCTTCGCAGTTTATGAGTTAAAGCATACGTGTATTAATGCCAGTGCCTGGGATCACATACCGTAAGGACTCTTATGCAAAGTACCGTTATGCTTAAAGCTATGGTATCTCGCAGAACCCTACCTTTTAAAAGCCAATTACCAGTGCGTGAACTTTTAAAAGGGTCCATGGGAGGTCGGTTTACTACCAATAAAGCGCAAGTCAAAACAGCATTATTTATTGACAGTAATTCCTGGTAACCGAGGCAGAGTAACTATTATTAGGTTGTCCCCAGTGGGATATAATAATGAATTCCTTTGATGAGCCAAGATCTAAAAATCCTGAATAAACCTTTATTTGTCAGTGCTTTAACCCATTGCCTGCAGGAGACGTTTTCGAACGCCATGGCAATTTACAGCAATTTACAGACTTTTAAAGCCTCTTAAAGCCTGTAGAATCGAGTGTGAGGGAGCGGGAGCGTGACAGGCCACACGTCTTTCCCCCAGCCAGCCGCCCGCGGCACTGAGGGCTCTGAGTCAGAGTCTCGCGAGATATACAGCACTGCCAAAGGCAAATGTAGCGCGACATTAGCGATAATTGCTAATTTTAGCGAATGTCTATGGTAGCGCTGCGGGTGAAGTCCGCGAGCTACGTAGCTCGTTTTGGTGTAATTTTGAAGCTATTTTCTTCTAGTTTTTGGATGAATATATTTAATTTCATTCAGACACTTGCCTAATCAATCAGGATTGCCTGAATGAGCCCTAATATGGCGGAAATAGGCGGAAATATGTCCGCAGCCAAAGTGTTAATAGTTTATTCAGTATATAGGCTACCCAAATCTTTCAGCTCTTAAATTTTCTTCCAGTGAAGGATGTTTTAAGAGCTTTCCAACTGTATAGATCTTAACTTTGCCTGTCATAGTCTTACCTCTTCTGGCGTTTCTCCCGGTGTCCCTTCTCCGGGTAAGAAGGACAGCTCTACGGGGAGGAGGCCCTGGGCAGGCTGGGGTAGCCCCTCCGGATTTCTCTCTCATGGTGGTGATGCGGCTTGGAGGAAGAAGGACGCATGGGTTTGAAAGGTTTGAAAGGTTTTTATTTACTCAGGCGACCCCAAGCGGGGTATAGGAGTACATATTTTTTACATTAAATATCATGCAGTTTAAACTATACAAAATATAATAGCTAAACATCATTTACAACAATGACTGGTAGCCTATGTTTTAGAACAATCAACTGAAAGTTAGCGAACAAGAAAAACCCAAAGAAAAAACATTGCAATAAACAAAAATAAAAATAAAAATAAAAATAGCACACCTCAATGCTCACGACATTGATATTGACTCTTTGAACTGTTAGGTTTTGATATCTCACAATCATCTCGTTTTAAAAGGATTGAATAATTATATTTAGATATTTGGCCAAGTTCATTGTAACTGAATATGTATTACCGTTAAATAGTTTTTGACATCTTATAATTGTTAGGATTATTATAAAAACACCTCTTAATATATTTCTTTCTATGTTCATAGAAATAAGGGCACTTGAACACATAATTATATTCGTCACCAATTCTCTTCGTATTACATAATACACACAATCCCTCATCTACATTTACATTTTTATACCTACCTGTTACTATTGGTAACCTGTGATTACAATATTTGAACATGCATAAAATAATGGAGTATTGCTTGGGAAGCTTTAGGAAATAGTCTTGTAGTTTTATGTTTGTTGTCATTACTCTATAATTTAGGTATAGTGTATTGCTATTAATCTCCTCCAACCAGTTCTGTCTATATATATCACTTGATCTCAGCTTGAATGATTCTTTGAACCAATTGAAGTACAGCGGTAAGCTAACCTATTGTGCATTTTTTGATAAAAGCACCAATTTTGGCACAGAGGTAGACCAATATATTATGAACAAATTTGGATGTGGAGCCATCGCCCAACTGCCGCCTGGCGGCCGTGGCGGCCATTTTCCAAAATGGCCACCAGCAGACACCCAAAAGACACACAGAAGTTAGATAAAGTTTGCTGCTGAAGGTTTTAGTGAATGTTTATTGAATGTTTTGAATCAAGACATGCCAGATAGCTCTTAGTCACATTTTGGGAGATGCTGCTGATATTAATTAACATATTTAGGCTAATTGCAGATGAAATGGCGACAAGGAAACCCATGATCAGGCATCAAATGCTGACATTCCTTGTGAATAGGCTAGATTCATTTAAGTTGTGGAAATGTTATCTGACATTCTTCCTCTGTCTGTCAATAGCTATTCATGGACACTGCCCACGCCAATTAAGATGCCAATTAACAAAATTATTAACACAATTATGCTAATTACATCGATAATACAGCAACAATAACAGAACCAGATAGTGATAATTATGGTGGCTTGCTCTCATCAGATCAATCCTGGGCAAGTCAAATGTTATACTTCTGTGGTCAATGGACACTACTACATTTAATTATCATGTTAATTAACACATAATCTGCTAAATGCAATATGCAGATAAGTTCACTGTTTTACAGTACCTGTGTACCGTCTGGAACAGTTCAGAATCTTCATCTTAAGTTTGCGAGTTCAGTTCTGAGAGCACTCCCCATCGCAAGCACACAGTGGTGTGCATTCTAGACTGGCCTTCTTGCACTTGCACGTTGTGGTAAACTATCAATGGAAGTTAAATATTTCTAAGCTATAATGAATAAAATAAAATCAATCTAAATAAAAACTACTCCATATCTAAATTGAATTCAATCTGAAACAAGCTAATTTATATCCAAAGGTCTCACATAATAAATTTATATATAGGGTAAGGTTATAAGGGGTAATATTAGCCAGGAATTAACTCACCAATAGTTCCACGTGGCAATGAGGCAAGGGAGAACGTTTTACCCAATATGGCGGTGGACAATGGGGAACGAGACTTCGGTCCCGAGACACGAGTCAAGTTAAAGAAAGAATAAATGATTACATGGGAATGGACATGATTATTATGCTTATCTGTCAGTCAGTCATGGCGTCGATGAGAGCGTCGTGATGGTGTAGCTGTTCGTATTGCTGACAGTGTATTGTGATTAGAGGCTCAAAAGCACGATCAACTGAGGGCGGAAAATAGATGTTAACTGGTTGGTGTTCGTGAAGGCTCTCTCTTCCTCAAAGGCACACCTTGCTGCCTTGGCAAATGCCAGGAGCCCAAATTATCGTACCGCATCTAGGTTGCTCTATACGATAAATTATATTAATATATACGATAAATTCATATATACTACATAAGACCATGGCAATATTGCTTAATAGCATATTAGGCCTTTTATAACTTAACTTATTTACAATCTTATAATATACGATCTACTCTTCCTACGTCGTGCTGCAGGAGCGACCATGACGTCACAGAGACATACGGGATCACAAAAGAGTCATAGCCTATCGTATTTACGATACACTCCCCCCACAAAAAAATACCTGAACTGAAACTTAAAGTTGCCCAGAGGCTATCTTCTGACGCCACATGTCGACGGCGCCAGCAGCAGCGCGTCTGGGACGCGTCCCGGTCCGAGAATGATCACCATCAGTAAGAGGTGACTCATTACTTTGAGAATCCTCGGACCCAGCAATAACAGGTGGAGCATCAGATTGCAATGCGGAATCGAGCTCCAAAGCGTACAAACGTGCGATAGGACGAACAGTAGTTCCAGTGGCCTTCAATAGCGCCACCCGCTCTACAGAGTCTTCCTCCTTGTATACCTCCAACACGCGGCCCAATTTCCAGTATAAACGAGGACTATCTTCTTTAATTAAAACTACTTCACCAACTGTAGGTGCCGTTGGTCTACCAGAGGGAGTAACACTCACTTCCCTCAATGCTAGCAGATATTCACTAATCCACCGTTTCCTAAAATCCTCGATTATCCTAGATATATACTGGTATATCTTAGACACCGCTACCTCAGAGTACAACGAGGGATCCTCTAACTCTACTATGGACTGAAAATCAGATGGAAATGCAGTCAATGGTTTTCCATATAGCAAGTGAGCTGGCGTTAATGGTAGTGGTTCTTGCAGGTCGGTGTACACATATGTAAGCGGGCGATCATTCACGACTGCCTCTATCTCTGTGAGGACTGTCGTCAACTCACTCTTCTTTAATAGAGCACGTCCTACAACCGCTCTGAGTCCTGACTTTACTATGCCGACACATCGTTCCCACATACCACCAAACCAAGGTGCCTTAACTGGAATGAACCTCCATTCGCACTTCTTCTCTCCCGAAAAAGTGATGATAGTAGGATCACTACTCATATCCTTTAGATATTTTGATGCTTGGACATAAGTGGGAGCATTGTCGCTAAGAATGAGTTGAGCGAATGAACGACGGGCACAAAACCGTCTAAACGCCAGCATAAATTCTTCGCTAGACATATTATCACATAGTTCTAGGTGTACCGCTCGAGACGTTGCACAGGTAAACAATATTATATAAACCTTCTCATGCTCCCTCGTCTTCAAAGCCCCTGTGTAATCTAATCCTACCGCTTGGAAAGGTTCTACGTGCTTTACACGGCATTCAGGTAGAGGTGGAGCTGGTCCAGTTACATATGGTTTACCTTTTAGTCTCTGGCATATTACACACTTCCTTACTACGCGTCGAGCTACTTGTCGAACTCTGGGTATCCACCATGTGAGACGTAAATTTGATATAATATGACATACCCCGTAGTGTTTTACTTCCCTATGTGCACGTATGATCAATAGATAAGTAACGTGATGTCTTGTTGGCATAAGTATAGGGCGGTTTGTGCCATCTGGTACACCCGACCACTTCAGGCGACCCTCACACCTGATGAGGCCATTGTCTAGGTGCAACCTTAGTTGATGCACTACATTAGGCATTAATGTCTTATTCGAGCTTTTCAAGGATTCTAATTCATTGGAAAAGGTTTCTACTTGAACCCATTTGATCAAAGTTACTACAGCTGCTTTAACCCTTAATTAGCGGCGAGCAACATAAGTCGAGTTAAATAAAGCTGGACTATGTGGCGGCGCTCGACATAACTCGAGTGGCAATTTCAGCACGTAATGTGGCTGAGAGAGAGAGACAAGTGGTGGCAGGAGACTATTGAGCGTATGACTGCTCCAGACCACCGCGGCGAACCTACTGACACAAATCTCAGCTCCCTCCTCCCTCTCTCACTCGCTACATACTCAATTATGTACCGAAAGTACCGAATTACCTGCTTTTTGCACTCGCGTTGCACGGTTATTGCAAGAAAACTATCCATCATACAAGGATCGTTATGGTGTCATTCGAAAGCTCTGTTTATGCCCTTTCAGGGATAGATACTTGTTTTACGTTCTGGGTCTTATTTAGGCATGAAAATGATCACGTAAACAGCCCTATTTTGGCTAAAAACACCCCGCTGGGCGGTACACATAAATAAACCGCATAGGCCGCTCGTAAGGTGTTAAATTCACGAGCATCAATGTTGTGACCCCTGTTGCAGAGTTGGCCCGTTACTTTCAGCTTGAGATTGGATACATATCGCAATACCCAAGCTACAACTCTGACTAGTTTATTATAGTCACCGAATCTTGCCCACTCTATGATTGGACCCGGTGGCTCATTTGGTTGGGCTGTAACTGCCACTGTTTCCAGTGGCAGAAGTCCCTCACCAACAGCATGCCAAATTGTCCATTCACTTTCATGGAGCAGCCACTTTGGACCATGCCACCACAATTCGGACTTCACTAACTGGCTAGCCGTTATACCCCTAGTTATGAGATCACTAGGGTTTTCTTTTGTATTTACATAATGATAAGCAACGTCTGGCAAAAGGGCTCTAATCTCATCTACCCTATTCCGCACATAAACTGGCAGAGACTTCTTGCTATGTATCCAGTTGAGTGCGAACTGACTATCGCACCAAACGTGATCGATTTCAAAATTTAATTCGCTCTCGTATGCTGCGCGTACATGTTGCACCAGAAGTGCTAAGAGCAGCATGGCAGTCAATTCCATTTTAGGGATAATTACCTTTTTAACCGGGGCTACTTTAGCCCGGGCTGTAACTAAATGTGCCCCAAATGAAGTAACGACATATATGGCTACCCCGTATGCCGTGGCGCTAGCATCGCAAAACGTGTGTAACGTAACGTCACCGAACGCCGCCACTTTACGAGGTATAGGTTTAGTACATAGGATGGCATACTCATTCAACAACAATGTCCCTTGGTCATTCAGGTCCTCGGGCAAACTGTCATCCCATCCTATTTTATGTCTCCAAACTTCCTGCATTAGAATCCTAGCTCTTATGGTAACGGGTAATGCTAGACCCAAAGGATAAAAAAATTGTGCAACTATGCTCAACAGACTTCTTTTCGTGTGCGCGGAGTCTGCTGAGCAAAAGACCTTGTTTGAAAAGTTAGTATGTCATGTTTAGGTTGCCAGATCATCCCCAAATTTCTAGACTTTTCCTGGTTAAGAGATGCCGTACCGTCCACCTGTATCAAACTCTGAAGATCTTCACTATTAGTAACCCACTCGCGGAGAAATAGATGTGCATCCGCAAACAATCTGCGTGCTTGCCAGTATGTATATAACAAATCATCCTGACTATCACTAGAACCCTGCAAATTGTCTATATATAATCCGCGAGATAGTTTACTTGTGTCTTCATGAGTATCAGTTAGATGTTTTTTTATTGTGGCATTTAACAAAAACTGTGAACACGTGGCCCCAAAGAGTACAACCCGAAAACGGTATATGATGACTGGACTTCCAGAGTCGCTAATGTCGCTGAACCAAAGAAAGCGGGTAACATCTCTATCTTCCTCCTTTAGCTTGACCATCATGAATGCTTTCTCGATGTCACTGGTATATGCGTACTTCCCCAGCCTAAACCGCAATAGATGTTGGGACAGGTCCGACACCATGGACGGTCCGCAGGCAGTCATTTAGACTGGGTACAAAGGAGTACAAAGGAAATCAAGCAACAACAGATATAGTGACCCTTCTAGGTTGCTTGTCCTCCAAAACACTGAGGATCAAGTGTCCAAACAGTGGTTTAGAGTGGGTAAGGGAACATTGGAAGGGGAATTACTGCCCTGGAACTAATGTCTGTGGCAGGATTAGGAAGTTAGTAGAGGACAGATGGGTTAGTAACTGAGGGGGGGATAAAATAAAGTTGTTCATTTACAAACGCAGTCAGTCGCGGGTTTGATGCGAGATATTTGTCTAGGCGGAGTTTAAATGAATCAACGGAGATGCAGTTTATAACGTTTCGGGGAAGCCCATTCCACAAGTTGACAACTCGATTGAAGAAGAAATTCTTAGATTCGTGCGAGTTAAAAGATTTACCAATAATTTTGCAACCGTTTCCCCGTGTGTAATTAGATTGGTCGATAGTGAAGTACTTACTACAGTTCATATTGTCGATGCCTTTGATGATTTTGAGCACTTGAATTAAGTCACCTCTTAATCTGCGCTGGGTTAAAGGAAATAGATTTAATTCTCTAAGACGCTCTTTGTATGGTTTGTTCTTTAGGCTAGGTATCATTTTGGTAACTCTACGTTGAACTCGTTCTAGCTTGTTTATATCTTTTTGGTAATAAGGGCACCAGGATTGAACGCAGTATTCCAGAAGAGGGCGGACTAAGGAATTGTAAAGGGTTAGGATAACTTCTTTGGATTTATGCTCAAATGACCTGCCTATCAAGCCAATTATTTTGTTTGCCTTCTTAACAACTTCTGAACATTGTTGACTCGGTTTTAGGTTACTCGATATTGTTACTCCCAGATCGGTTTCTCTGTTTACATTCTTAAGCTGAGTGCCATTCATCGAAGAGTTTGCTTTCTCATTTAGGTATCCGATAATGTAGTACTTTACATTTATCCGCATTGAAATTCATTTGCCAAATTTGGGCCCAACATGACAATTTATCTAGATTGTGTTGCATATCGTCAACTTGTTCTTTTGAGAGTACGCTATTTGCAATTTTTGTATCGTCTGCAAATTTTGAGATTGTACAGGTGAGACCCTCATCTATGTCGTTGATGTAAATTAGAAAGATAATTGGTCCTAGTACCGATCCCTGGGGTACCCCGCTACTTACATTGGTCCATTTAGATGCCTTACCGTTTATGATTACTCTGCTTTCTGTTGCTGAGCCAATTTTCTATCCATTTCAACACACCGTCTTGTATTCCATGCGCTTTTAGTTTTAGCAGTAAACGTTTGTGGGGAACTTTGTCAAAGGCCTTTTGAAAATCAAGGTATATAATATCTACAGATTTACCCTCATCGTAGAGGTTGAGGATATCGTGGAAGAAGTCTAAGAGGTTTGTTAAACAGGAACGTTTTTTACGAAAGCCGTGTTGAGTATCTTTAAGTATGTTATTTTCCTCTAAGTGATTTACGAGTCTGTCTCGTATGACCGTTTCTAGCATTTTACATACAACTGAGGTTAAGCTAATTGGACGATAGTTACTGGGTAGGGATTTGCTGCCTTTTTTGAATATCGGTTTTACGTTGGCTAGCTTCCACTGATCAGGCATAGTTCCAGACTGCAAGGATTTATTGAATAGTAATGTCAGTGGTTTGCAGAGCTCATCCTTAGCTTCCTTTAGAACTCTAGGCGAGATTGTATCAGGTCCAGGCGTTTTATTTACCTTGAGTTTATCTAAACAATTCAATACTTCTCTCTCTGTAACGGTGATATTGCTTAGAACATCTGAATTATCAATCTGAATCGGCGATGGTATAGGGATATCACTGAGGTCTTCTGTTGTAAAAACTGATGCAAAGAAGGTATTGAGGGCATTACTCATCTGTACTTCGTCTTTGGTGTATTCTCCATTTTCATCGACTAACGGTCCAACAGTTGAAGTAACTACTTTTTTCTTTCTGATATAACTATAGAATTCTTTCGGGTTTGTTTTACTTTGATTCGCAATATGTAACTCTAAGGTCTTTTTACTTTGCTTAATTAACTTTTTGGCTTTGCGTCGTAGCTCTACAAATTTCACCCGTTCTTCGTCATTTTGTGAGGATTTTAATCTATCATTAGCAAATTTCTTAGCAAGCAGGCAGTTTGAAATATCTTTATTCCACCATTTGGGCTTATTATTATGGCCTGGACGCCGTATTTTCGATGGTATGCAGTCTTGCACTGCTTTTAGGTAAGTGGTTTCGAATAACTTCCAAGATATATTTATGTCGTTATTGTTAATTAAAAAGCTCCAGTCAGTTTCTTTAAACATAGTTCCAAGTTTATGGAAGTTTGCTTTCTTGAAATTAGGGACTTTTTCGATGCTACTATTTGGTTCGTTACTAGTAAACTTTAAAGTGACAGTTATCGTACGATGGTCGCTGTTACTGAATTCATCACCAACATTCAAATTCTCTATCAATTCTTCTTTTGTTGCAAGTACAATGTCAAGAACGTTATTACCACGGGTCGGCGTTCGAACAAATTGATAAAGCGAACTCTCTTGCAAGTTCGTATACAAGTCATGTCCGGAGTGTGAAGTAAGAGTATCGCCCCACTTGGTCACAGGTAAATTAAAGTCGCCAAAAATTACGGTATCTTGTGAGTTACTTACATCTGCAATTTGTTCGTAAATTTCTCGGTCAGTTTGCACTGATTGAGCTGGAGGTCTGTATATTAACGCAAGTATTATTTTTGTACCTTTATTATTCTTTATTAGCACAAAAGATGTGTCGACGTTCACAATTTGAGGTTTTGACAAGAGGGTAGGGTTAAGACTTTCTTTGATATAAAGTAAAACGCCACCTCCATTTCGATTTATTCGGCTTTTCTCAAACATTACATAACCGGGAATTGAATACTCTGCTAAAAAGTCTCTATCTTCTGTATTGAGCCAAGATTCTGTTATGCCAATCACATCATAATTTTCTGTAAACACTAGCTCCTCTAAATCTGAAAATTTATTGCGTATGCTACGAGCGTTTGCATAGAAAACCTTTAAATTTGTTATTTTAGAACTCACGGAACGCTCTTTAACCGATACAGCCCCAGCGACGCGCCTGACGCATCGGCGATGTATGTAACGCACAGCCCCAGAGACACGCCTGGCGCGTCACCCTAATTGCGCCGACCGTAACCTCAGGTGTAGCCACTCAAGAGGGCTAAGATTTGTATGAGAACTGTGTACGTATCCCACGCAACCGTGCCGAGGGTTGAAAACTCTCAAAGTCCACGTGCGTGAGCGTGAGCGCACAATAACCTGGTTTTTTGGGGTAATTGCCTTCAATTTTTTACTCTTGTAAAATACGTTTTCGGGGGCTCTGTAGGACCATTCTTTAAGCTTTTTGAGCGGTTTTTCGTGGTTTTTCATTCATTCCTAACCCATTCGCTATTGTTTCTGGAATAAAACAATTTTTTGAAAACCGGCCGGGTTCTGGTGAACAAACATTACAAAACTAGCCGGGGCTGGACGGGTTAATAATATTTTTGGTTCTTGTCGTATCTACATTTATGTTCATGGCTGTCCTCGGTCCTCGCTGTCTTCGGTCCTTATCGCTGGTGGTGCTCGGTTGCCTCTGTTTTTTGCTTGGCGTTGGATGATTTATGTCACTGCTGCTTCTTCTCGGATGGCGTTTTTTGATCCATGGCTGCGGACTGCTTCGTGTAGGAGACGACCCATGCGTGCTGAACCCACAGGGTTTAGATGAGTGCCATCCTTGCGGAACAGAGTAGGCTGGTTGTAGAAGTTGTCCCAGAGGTTGATGAATTCAACTTCTTCCCTCAGACACAAATATTTTAGTCGGGTAGTTGACCTTGGTGGGCAGAGCAGTCATACACCACCCGTATTGGTTCGGTGACGCTGTCTTTACTTACCCTATGATGGGCCAGATAGTGAACCCTACCCTTCTTAATCGGTTCCTTGACATCGACTCTCTCAATAAAGCCCCTATCTTCATAACTCCGAAATACATCGTCATACGCCTGGCGCGTGCTCGGTTCGTTAGACAATTTCCGCTGCAATGCGCGCAAGCGATCTAATGCCAAACCATAGTTGGTAGGCAGGCTTATCTCACTGTTCTTCCAGGGTAAACTAACTTTATATTGCTTGTCTGAGGCACAGTAGCTCACAGACTCGTCAAACCTTTGTAGCGCAACTTCCGAGTCATAATCAGTCTCCATAGGATTAATGCCTATGTGATCCAATCTCCACAGTCGTTCCAAGTCGAACTCGGCAGCCATCTTAGGGTCACTAGGTTGGGAATCATCCCTTCCCAGCTCCTCTGCCGCGGTTACATTGACTCTATATATCGAGACCGTGTCGACCAAAGGCTCATGCAATATCCAAATTTAGTGGGGATTAAAATTACACCACACATCTTTTTAAATCCAGGGTATACTACTTCATAATAATGATCCACACCAAGTAGAACATGCACCTCTCTCTTATGCTCGTAGCATACGCAAACAAATTTCAGATCTAAAGGAAATCGTGTTTACAGAACATTATGATATAATCGGCATTACAGAATCTTGGTTAAATACGGAAGACAGAGACTTTTTAGCCGAATATACGCTTCCTGGTTATACAATGTTTGAGAAAAGTTGGATCAATAGAAATGGAGGAGGAGTTCTGTTTTTTTATAAAGGAAAGTCTTAATCCCGTCTTAATGTCAAAACCTCAAATTGCGATTATACACATATCTTACGTACTATTAATAAATAATAAACGAGGAACTAAAATAACATTAGGTTTATTATCCAGACCCCCAGCTCAATCAGTGCAAACTGACAGTGAAATTTATGAACAAATTGCAGAAATAACTAACATACAAGATACCGTAATTCTTGGCGATTTCAATTTACCCGTGACTAAATGGGGCGATATTCTTACTTCGCACTCTGGACACGACCTCTATGCTAACTTGCAAGAGAGTTCACTTTTTCAATTTGTACAATCTCCGACCCGTGGTAATAATGTGCTTGACCTTGTACTCGCAACAAAAGCAGAATTAATAGAGAATTTGAATGTTGGTGATGAATTCAGTAACAGCAACCATCGTACGATAACTTTCACTTTAAAGTTTACTAGTAACAAATCAAATAGCAGCATTGAGAAAGTCCCTAATTTCAAGAAAGCAAATTTTCATCAACTTAAATCAAAGCTTAAAGAAACTGACTGGAGCTTTCTGACTAACAATAACGATATAAATACATCTTGGGAGTGTTTCACAACCACTTACCTTAACCCTTAATTAGCGGCTCACCACATAAGTCGTATTTATAAACCTGGACTATGTGGCGGCGCTCGACATAGGTCGAGTGGCAATTTCAGCACGTAATGTGGCTGAGAGAGAGAGACAAGTGGTGGCAGGAGAGTAGCGAGCGTATGACTGCTCCAGACCACCGCGGCGAACATACTGACACGAATCCCAGCTCCCTCCTCCCTCTCTCACTCGCTATATAAGGAATTGTATCGGGAAAGTGGCTAATTACATGCTTTTTGCACTCGCGTTGCACGGTTATTGCAAGAAAACTAGCCATCATAAAAGGATCGTTATGGTGTCATTCGAAAGCTCTGTTTATGCCCTTTCAGGGATAGGTACTTGTTTTACGTTCTGGGTCTTATTTAGGCATGAAAATGATCACGTAAACAGCCATATTTTGGCTAAAAACACCCCGCTGGGCGGTACATATAAATAGACCGCATAGGCCGCTCGTAAGGTGTTAAGGCAGTGCAAGACTGCATACCATCGAAAATACGGCGTCCAGGCCATAATGATAAGCCCAAATGGTGGAATAAAGATATTTCAGACTGTCTGCTTGCTAAAAAAAATTGCTAATGATAGATTAAAATCCTCACAAAATGACGAAGAACGGGTGAAATTTGTAGAGCTACGACGCAAAGCCAAAAAGTTAATTACGCAAAGTAAAAAGACCCTGGAGTTACATGTTGCGAATCAAAGTAAAACAAACCCGAAAGAATTCTATAGTTATATCAGAAAGAAAAAAGTAGTTACTTCAAATGTTGGACCGTTAGTCGATGAAAATGGAGAATACACCAAAGACGAAGTACAAATGAGTAAGCCCTCAATACCTTCTTTGCATCAGTTTTTACAATCGAAGACCTCAGTGATATCCCTACACCATCGCCGATTCAGATTGATAATTCAGATGTTCTAAGCAATATCACCGTTACAGAGAGAGAAGTATTGAATTGTTTAGATAAACTCCAGGTAAACAAAACGCCTGGACCTGATACAATCTCGCCTAGAGTTCTAAAGGAAGCTAAGGATGAGCTCTCCAAACCACTGACATTGCTATTCAATGAATCCTTGCAGTCTGGGACTATGCCTGATCAGTGGAAGCTAGCCAACGTAACACCGATATTAAAAAAAGGCAGCAAATCCCTACCCAGTAACTATCGTCCGATTAGCTTAACCTCAATTGTATGTAAATTGCTAGAAACGGTCATAAGAGACAGACTCGTAAATCACTTAGAGGCAAATAACTTACTTAAAGATACTCAACACGGCTTTCGTAAAAAACATTCCTGTTTAACAAACCTCTTAGACTTCTTCCACGATATCCTCAACCTCTACGATGAGACTAAAGCTGTAGATATTATATACCTTGATTTTCAAAAGGCCTTTGACAAAGTTCCCCACAAACGTTTACTGCTAAAACTAAAAGCGCATGGAATACAAGACGGTGTGTTGAAATGGATAGAAAATTGGCTCAGCGACAGAAAGCAAAGAGTAGTCATAAACGGTAAGGCATCTAAATGGACCAATGTAAGTAGCGGGGTACCCCAGGGATCGGTACTAGGACCAATTCTCTTTCTAATTTACAGCAACGACATAGATGAGGGTCTCACCTGTACAATCTCAAAATTTGCTGACGATACAAAAATTGCAAATAGCGTACTCTCAAAAGAACAAGTTGACGATATGCAACACAATCTAGATAAATTGTCATGTTGGGCCCAAATTTGGCAAATGAGTTTCAATGCGGATAAATGTAAAGTACTACATATCGGATACCTAAATGAGAAAGCAAACTATTCGATGAATGGCACTCAGCTTAAGAATGTAAACAGAGAAACCGATCTGGGAGTAACAATATCGAGTAACCTAAAACTGAGTCAACAATGTTCAGAAGTTGTTAAGAAGGCAAACAAAATAATTGGCTTTATAGGCAGGTCATTTGAGCATAAATCCAAAGAAGTTATCCTAACCCTTTACAATTCCTTAGTCCGCCCTCTTCTGGAATACTGCGTTCAATCCTGGTGCCCTTATTACCCAACAGATATAAACAAGCTAGAATGAGTTCAACGTAGAGTTACCAAAATGATACCTAGCCTAAAGAACTAACCATACGAAGAGCGTCTAAGAGAATTACATCTATTTCCTTTAACCCAGCGCAGATTAGGAGGTGACTTAATTCAAGTGTTCAAAATCATCAAAGGCATCGACAATATGAACTGTAGTAAGTACTTCACTATCGACCAATCTAATTACACGTGGGGAAACGGTTGCAAAATTATTGGTAAATCTTTTAACTCACACGAATCTAAGAATTTCTTTTTCAATCGAGTTGTCAACTTGTGGAATGGGCTTCCCCGAGACGTTATAGACTGCAGCACCATTGATTAATTTAAACTCCGCTTAGACAAATATCTCGCATCAAACCCGCGACTGACTGCGTTTGTAAATTAATAACTTTTTTTTATCCCCCCCTCAGTTACTAACCCATCTGTCCCCTACTAACTTCCTAATCCTGCCACAGACATTAGTTCCAGGGCAGTAGTTCCCTTTCAAATGTTCCCTTACCCACTCTAAACCACTGTTTGGACACTTGATCCTCAATGTTTTGGAGGACAAGCAGCCTAGAAGGGTCACTAGACCTGATGTTGCTTGATTTCCTCTGTACTCCTTTGTACCTCACTCTGTTTTCCCATGGGATCTGACAAGTTAACCCCCTTGCTACGTAATGTGTGTTCCACCTTCTTCACACCTACAGGTACATATTCTGGTAGGGTGTCTACTACGATACAAGTCATAAAGTACCGGTTTTTACGGTAGAAATATGAAATCTCCGCTATCCGTAGTCTTGCTTATCAGTAACCCCTGTGAAGCCCTGTAATCGAAGAGTCTCACCCCCTACGATTCGGTGCTTCAGTCCCACTAGTACGGACCTCTTTATAAAGGAACGTTGAGACTCTTGATCTAGAAGTACCCGACAAACTTTGTTACTGTCATTACCTTCCATGGGAATCTGTATTGTGGGCAATATAGTGGTGTCTTGCGTGCTACCTAGTGTCACAGTTGTAGTACCCTCTGGTTTGACGTCTTTGACTTTATCTGCTGTAGGACACAACTTATCAAAGTGATGTCCTTTGCAGTGGCGACAGGGCCTTAAGTATGTAGCAGTATATTGTCCCTGCTTACCATGTTCCTTACTTAGACAACCTACACATAGCTTCAATCTTTTCGCCTGTGCTAGTTTTGTCTCATTTGTTGGGTATTTTACACAGAAACTCCATTTATGTTTGTTATTACATAGCTTACATAGAATCTGAGCAGGTTTCTTATACGTACCCTCTTTCTTTTCTTTAGTCCCCACTGTCATGCTTACTGTTCCCCTCTTCTCCACATTTTCACTCTCTCCCGACTCATACATTCTCCCTTTGTTCAACTGTAGATTATTGATTTCTTTACTGAACTGAGTTTTGAACTCCCCCAGCTCAAACGATCTAACCTTGTCAAGTATTGCCATAGGAAGCTTTTGACGCAAGATAATGACTATCATTTCCTGTATGGTGAGCCCTAGGGTGTCTAGCGATCGAGTATGGCACTCCATATTTGCCATGAAATTTGTTAACTCCTCAACCTTACTGTGGTTCTGCGAGCCTCAACAAGGCAATGACATGGGCCATCTTCAACTGCTCTTGATCCCCATATGTGGACTTTAATAATTGTACTGCCTCAAGATAACTATCACCCACTACCGCAAAACCCTCTATCAAATGTAAGGCCTCTCCTTCCATTTGTCCCTTCAGATAGTGAAACTTGCGGACATTATCCAAAGAGGATTCATGAACTGTAGACCGAAATACGTCCCAAAAAGCTAACCACTCAGTCAACTTGCCCCCAAATGTAGGAAGATTGAGCTTTGGGAGGTGTACAGTATGTTTTGGGTCAGCCCTTCTATGGGCCTTATTCTCGCCTCCCTTCTTACTTGCGACAGCACGCTGTAATATGTACTTCGCTCTAAAGACAGGTTCGTCATAGAGGGCGCGATTATCACACTCTGTAACTATCTCTTCCTCCTCTGTCATGTTTGCCACAATCACTTCACTCAGAGCCATAATACGACCGTGGGTAGCCTGGACGTTTTCTAATCTAGCTTCCAATTCCTCTAGTTCAGCAGTAGTGATGAAAGTGTTGACGTCCACAATTAGCCTACTTAATACTCCCCGAAGTCCCGCCCTTTGATTTCTAGGGGCCTTGATCAGCATCCCACTAGACGGTGTCTCTTTATTGTCCTTATTCATTTTGCATGTAAGCCTATAGGCTATGTATCCAAATGTTACAAAAACAACGGCAAAATAGTAGTCTAGTTAAGAGACGCCGACCGGCGGACTTCTATGTTATGGAGAAAAAATAGTACACAAAATAGCAATATCTACTAAAGGATCATATTGAACAAGATTTTTTTTTAGGTCAGGTCATAATTATGTCACAGGAAGTTTGAAATGGAAAAGAACATTTATTGGGGAAAGATGATGGGTGGGATGTAGGGCTTAGGCAGGCGCAACGATGTGACCCTGCATTCCGGCTCTAACCATCGCTTGGCTAGCCTTGCCAGTTTATCATAGAGTTGTTCCTGCATCTTGTTATATGTCCCCTTGCTCATTGCCTTAAAGAATCCCTTACTGGTAGCTAAATCCCGAGGTCTGGGCACCAATGTGGTAAACTATCATTGGAAGTTAAATATTACTAAGCTATAATGAATAAAATAAAATCAATCTAAATGAAAACTACTCCATATCTAAATTTAATTCAATCTGAAACAAGCTAATTTATATCCAAAGGTCTCACATAATAAATTTATATATAGGGTAAGGTTATAAGGGTTAATATTACCAGGAATTAACTCACCAATAGTTCCACGTGGCAATAAGGCAAAGGAGAACATTTTACCCAATATGGCGGTGGACAATGGGGAACGAGACTTCGGTCCCGAGACACGAGTCAAGTAAAAGAAAGAATAAATGATTACATGGGAATGGACATGATTATTATGCTTATCTGTCAGTCAGTCATGGCATCGATGAGAGCATCGTGATGGTGTAGCTGTTTGTATTGCTGACAGTGTATTGTGATTAGGGGCTCAAAAGCACGATCAACTGAGGGCGGAAAATAGATGTTAACTGGTTGGTGTTCGTGAAGGCTCTCTCTTCCTCAAAGGCACACCTTGCTGCCTTGGCAAACGCCAGGAGCCCAAATTATCGTACCGCATCTAGGTTGCTCTATACGATAAATTATATTAATATATACGATAAATTCATATATACTAAATAAGACCATGGCAATATTGCTTAATAGCATAAATTATTAGGCCTTTTATAACTTAACTTATTTACAATCTTATAATATACGATCTACTCGTCCTACGTCGTGCTGCAGGAGCGACCGTGACGTCACAAAGACATACGGGATCACAAAAGAGTCATAGCCTATCGTATTTATGATACACTTCTTGATGCAGCCCTTCTGGCATTTGCAGGAGACAAGCTCCCGGCAGACCTTGGATGCCTCGGGGAGCGTTGTCCAGAGAGGTTCGTACATGTCGCAGGTCTTGATCCAACCCCAGTCGGTTGGTGATGGCAATGTTGGTGCAGGAACCAGGGCCTGACCCCAGACATGTCCGCCCTGGTATATTGCTCGTCGGACGTGCTGCTTCAGGGCTGCACTTGTCGGTGGGATCAGCTGATCATTGCTCTTCTTTGCAAACAGTTTGCGGTGTGCCTTGTCGATATCGGTTGTGGTGCTTTTTCTGTCGTAAAGCAGGATGACGAACCTCGTGATGGTGTGCATGGCATCTTCATCAATATGATCCGGTGCAGTGGAGAGGTCAGTGAGTGTCTGGGTCACCTGAGGTAGAGCTGTCCACACTGCCCATGCTGTCCTCTTGCCATGTCCGGCGAAGCAGGAGACCGTGTCGCAGCCCGTCAAAGCATGAAACATCGGTAGTGCCTGTGCTTTCTCAGGGCTCAGAGCCTGCGACATCTCATGGGCTGCCAAGAACCGGAAAGCCTTGCCCGTGCCGAAGGACACCCACACTTCGGCTTCCTCCTCCAGGGTGCGTGCCAGAGCCACTGCCAGGACAACAACATCAGTGTCAATTGTGCGGATGAGGATCTTCTTGTGGCCATTGTGAGCAGCGTGGGCGGCATGCAACATCATGCGGCTGTTGGCTTCTTCGTGGTTGCAAGGAGCCAGGGCTGCAGTATCTAGGAGCGGGAGTCCGCTGTCCAGGCACTCGTGATCTCTGCCTGAACCAGTGCTTGCACCCATCTGCTCCCTTGCAGCCAGTCACCAAGGGTCTTCAGTGCTGCCATCTCGATATGAAGACCGCCGAAGAGCACGACAAACTTCTCTTCACCATACTCCTGTGGCTACTTCCACTGGATTTGCTTTGCCAAAGCAAACAGCGGCTGGTCGAATGTGACCACTGGAGTCTGGCCAGGGTTGAGATGTTCCACTGCAATCCTGACCACATCCATGGAGTGCTTGATCATAGCGCTCTCCAGGAAGAGTGGGAGCAGTGCGGTGGGACAGATGGCCCGACTGGCTGGCATGTCCTGCTGGCTTGCGTGGTATGCAGCCCATGAAGTGTTCTCCACTGGAGAAGTTTCTTGTAGGGCGACTTGGGTGTGTTTTAGCCAGAGATGCTCTCTTTCAGCATGTTGCTTGAGGCCGCTGTTGCTGCTCAGGGATGTCACGCTGGTAGCCGGCACGGGGGTATTCTTGATGCTGCCGACGGATGGGACATCTGTATAGTAGTGCGGCAAACGGTCAATTGTTTTGAGGCCTCTTTCGTTCGGCCCTCCGAGGATGATGATGCTGCGGTCAAAGCCGGCCCAAGGGACCGCAGGGTGTTGCATGAGGAAAATAGCAGTCCCATGGAATGACTGTTTTGCTGTGGTGGAACTTAGGTTGTGGTCGATATTGTCTACCGCGGCAGTCGTGAAGACTCTGCCTCTCATCTTGGGAGGGCAGACTACTTGCTCCTGGTGGTAGAGGCGGCAGGCACTGTTCCCCAGCTCAGTGGAAAGGGACATGACCCGATCATAGGAGATAGAAATCCCCACTGTCAACGAGCTCCCTCTTGCACGTGTGTGCATGTAGCATTAGGCCGATGTAGGTTGAAACTGGCGTCTCCTGCGTGGTGGCGTGCCTGACTGGGCGAGGCGTATTGCCTGTGGCGGCCCGTCGGTGCATAACGCTGTTGAACTTGAGGAGCTGGGCGATGCTCAGTGCCGCTGGTGTTGTGCTTTCACTCTGGTGCTTGATACTGGGACCTTCCAAGATCATAGTGACCAAGGCAAGCAGCATGGGTGGCACGGAGTCCTGTTGGCATCCTGCAGGAAACCCGTTGAACACCTTGGCATCTCCGATGATATGGCGTCTCACAATTTGGGCAGCACGCGCCAGGTGGACAGCATCAAGGTCTCTGTCCAGTTCACAAGCCTTTGCCAGGGCATCGCCAAGGTCTTCATTGAATGCAAGCAGGACATCGCGCCCCTGGTGCTGTGCACACATGTTAGGAAAGTGAGCAAGCAGTCTCTGCTTAAGACGGGTTGTGTGCACCCTGCCCTCATGCTTGACTCCCAGCTGTTTCATCCTTGACGTGTATAACTGCGCCAGGTCAGCAAGTTTGAAGACCGGAGACGTCTCATCATCCATGTGAGCTTCTTCAATAAACACCACCAGCTCTGCGAAAGCAAGTCCTGCTATTGCGTGTTCATCGTCTGTACCTTTACCCGCCATTTCCTTAATCTTCCGTGCACGATTGTACAAGTTCAGGAGACAATTTCGGTGGTACTTGGCCTCCTGTGCAACCATGTCCCCAGCGTTCAGTTACGTCAGGAGGTCCATGCCGTCCAGAATCAGTGCGCATGACCTGACACGCGAGTCCAGTTGGAATGTCGCAGCTTCATGAAGACCAGCACTACCAGGAGCTTCTCCGCAGAAGAAGCATTTCACTTCTTGGTGTTTCGTCTCAGTACTTGATGGTCGTGACAGATATCGAGTTCGCTTGCGGGCAACAACTTCCTCTTCTTCGTCGGCGCCTATTTTCAGGTGCCTCTTCTCAGCTCTGTCTAACTTGGTCTTGTTATACCTCAGCCTGCAGGTCTTGTGGTATCATGCATTGTTGGCGCTCAATGCTGCTTCAACGCCACTGCCTTCATCTAATCGGCTCAACAGAAAAGAGTTGGGGAGCAATCCAAGCGCATTGAACCTTCTCAGATGTCCAGCGAGAATGCTGTAGCTGCTCCCCATGTCTTGGCGTGTATTCTGGGATGGACTTGTCAGCGACTCTGGCGTCGTTTCTTGGCATATGAAGCATAATGTCCAGTCTGTCTCTGTTGCTGGCTGGGCGGAGGTAGATGGAGCTGCTTCTGCACCACGAGGCTCAACGAGTTTGAAGCTCTTCGATATTGTTCTGGAAATGGAAAATGACAAAGTTGTATGAAAGGAGCACTCAGAATCCAAGTGAATTAGGACATGTTCAATTGAGAGATGTTTGTCATGGTTGTTATGCTAATCTATGAATAATTCAATAAATCGATAATAAGATAAGATTCTAAAAACAAATGGGCACCTTTCTTTGTTGTTAAGTGCTACCCTACATTAGCAACAACACGCAACATAATGTTTCCACAACATTGCAGATTCAAAACAATAATTTTTTCCTGCACATTTACTCAGTACATCTCATTCACCTAGGGATAAGTCTTCCTCGGCAGCCACATGGCGGCCATTTTGGAAAATGGCCGCCACGGCCGCCAGGGGGCAGTTGGGCGATGGCTCCACATCCAAATTTGTTCATAATATATTGGTCTACCTCTGTGCCAAAATTGGTGCTTTTATCAAAAAATTTACAATAGGCTTGAATATCCTAGGTAAACCGCCCCACTATCTATTGGGAGTATTAGTTTAACTATCTTCTTTAGCAACGCATACGTAGCCTTTTTTGCTTGTATTACCTGTTTGGCCTTGGCCTTAAGGAATTTACCATTAAAATTAAACATTGTGCCCAGTTACCCATAATCATGAACAACATCAATGGTTTCATCACCAAACCTAAAATGCTTATACTTCCTCACTTTACCCTTTGAGAAGACAACAACATTAGTTTTGTTAACATTGACCTTCAGTGACCAGTGAGCACAGTATCCATAAACAGCGTCTAAAGCATTGACTTGCAGTGACCAGCGAGCACAGTATTCATAAACAGCGTCTAAAGCATTTTGTTAACATTGACCTGCAGTGACCAGCGAGCACAGTATTCATAAACAGCGTCTAAAGCATTTTGTTAACATTGACCTGCAGTGACCAGCGAGCACAGTATTCATAAACAGCGTCTAAAGCATTTTGTTAACATTGACCTGCAGTGACCAGCGAGCACAGTATTCATAAACAGCGTCTAAAACATTTTGTTAACATTGACCTGCAGTGACCAGCGAGCACAGTATTCATAAACAGCGTCTAAAGCATTTTGTTAACATTGACCTGCAGTGACCAGCGAGCACAGTATTCATAAACAGCGTCTAAAGCATTTTGCAATTGTGACTCGCTCTCTGCCAAAACAATGGTGTCATCTGCGTAAAGCAAACCAAACAAGCTAAAAAATGCCTCGCCATCCGCACGAGTTAATATATTCGAAGCTGCATTAATCATAAACGAAAGACCTGAAAACTTACTCTTGATGTAGTTCTTAAAATTGTTTAAATATATTGCAAATAAAAGCGGTGACAAATTTTCACCTTGCCGCACACCAATTTTGCAGTGGAAATAAGAGGACATTTGGTTGTTAACTCTTACACATGATTTAGCACTTTCGTAAAGACTCTGTATTAACCTTAAAATTTTCCCATTAATGGGAAAGCATTTTTTACCATAAAGATGATCTGTTAATAAAGTCAAATGCCTTACGGTAATCTATAAACGCACAAAATAGCTTCTTTTTATGAGTTAACGATGTAAATAACTTGTCCAGACAGATCAGTAGCGTAATACCTCTGTAATTATCAACATAATTTATGTCTCCTTTATTCTTATACGGTGGTTTTATTATACCCATTGTCCAACAGGTAGGGAACATTGCATTAACCAACACGATATTGAACAGCTGAACAACAATTAACTAAACATCAATGTGACAATGCTTAATAAATTAATTTAATATAGTGTCGATTCCTGGAGATTTGTTATTTTTCAACCTTTTAACATGTGTTATTATTTCCTCGACTGTAAAGGGTTCATTTAAAGCTTCGTTTTCAAAATTATTCGTATTATTCACCACATCACAGAGACTCTCTACATTATTACCGATACTATTAAAATGGTTAACGAAAGAGTCTAAGGGAATTATGGTACACCTTTCTTCCTGTTTACGTGTACTATTGTTAATAATATTCCAATAATCACGAGGGTTGCTAGTTTTAAGTAACCTTAGTTTTTTATGCAACGATAATTCATATTTCCTATTTGCTTGCTTTATAACCTTATTATGTTTCTTTGCTGCTTTTTTTAACAATTCTTTATAATTTGCGTTATTTTGAGGGTTTGATGCCTTGTTGTACCTTATATATTCCTTTTTAGACTTTTTACACTGTTCTGTAAACCAAGGTTTATCGTTTTGACTGTTCTTACCAGAAGCCTTACCAATACGTACCTCTTTAAACATTCCAGTCTTTTCCGCCGGTTGTAAATATATTTCCTGTAAATCATTGGTTAAGTTATCTATTATTCCTTGGCTCACCTCCGTTATATCATTCATCTTCGTTTTTAAATTATGGATGCTTTCAAAGTCGAAAGCGCAAATATAATCAGTTTGTTTATTAACATCCCACTTACATTTTACATACTTTCCAGTATTAGGCTAACTGTAAATTCTTCCACATAGGCGTTGCTAATGACATTATGTGCAGTTTTAGAAACAATGGAAATTTGCAAGGCCCTGTGTTTATCCAATAACATTGGATCAAAATCATCAACGCTAAAATCTTTAATTCTCGAGAACATAATTATATGGAGATGTTATTGCATAGTCAATTAAACTTGCGTCATCACATGTCATGCAACCAACCAACTTATCCGCACCTAACCTACCATTAACTATTTTTAGTTCATGACACTGGCATAATTCTATCAGTTTTCTTCCATTATTATTGACATGACTATCCTTACTATGTCTGCCACAGGGAATTCCTAGATTAATAAAATAACCTTTATTGTAATACGTACTTTCATCAAGCAACACTGACTCTTCCCTAATATTATCATCAATATTTATAAAATCGTCAAGTAAGCCTGTACGACTATTAAAATCACCTACCATAAGAATTGGCAAATCGCAAATTTCATTTAGTTTACATAATTATATCAATTGCCAAATTATCAAAAACTTCTGGATTATAATACTTCGAAGCTTCATGTGGAATATAGACCGAACTCAAACTTCTGGATTATAATACTTCGAAGCTTCATGTGGAATATAGACCGAACTCAAACTTCTGGATTATAATACTTCGAAGCTTCATGTGGAATATAGACCGAACTCAAACTTCTGGATTATAATACTTCGAAGCTTCATGTGGAATATAGACCGAACTCAAACTTCTGGATTATAATACTTCGAAGCTTCATGTGGAATATAGACCGAACTCAAACTTCTGGATTATAATACTTCGAAGCTTCATGTGGAATATAGACCGAACTCAAACATCTGGATTATAATACTTCGAAGCTTCATGTGGAATATAGACCGAACTCAACCAACAAACATGTTTAACCCTTAAAAAGCGGCCCACCACTTAAGTCGAGTTAAATAAAGCTGGACTATGTGGCGGCGCTCGACATAACTCGAGTGGCAATTTCAGCACGTAATGTGGCTGAGAGAGAGAGACAAGTGGTGGCAGGAGACTAGCGAGCGTATGACTGCTCCAGACCACCGCGGCGAACCTACTGACACAAATCTCAGCTCCCTCCTCCCTCTCTCACTCGCTACATACTCAATTATGTACTGAAAGTACCGAATTACCTGCTTTTTGCACTCGCGTTGCACGGTTATTGCAAGAAAACTATCCATCATACAAGGATCGTTATGGTGTCATTCGAAAGCTCTGTTTATGCCCTTTCAGGGATAGGTACTTGTTTTACGTTCTGGGTCTTATTTAGGCATGAAAATGATCACGTAAACAGCCCTATTTTGGCTAAAAACACCCCGCTGGGCGGTACACATAAATAAACCGCATAGGCCGCTCGTAAGGTGTTAATCTTTATCCATAAAACTGATTCACAGATCAATTCGATTTTAGACTCATAAATTTCTTCAACAAACCCATAAAATGTATTAGACACAAATATATTAATTCCATACACCCCAGGATAAGGATAATTCCTATGTTAAAGTTTGAATTTACATGTAAAACCTAATATACTGTATCGATATTCCATTTAATTTTTGTTTCCGAGAGGCATAGAATATCAAAATTCCGTATGTAATCATTAAATACACTATTGTTGAGTTTGCTGCTTAATCCGCACACATTCAAGCAAATTGTGAAAGCCAGTTCCAGGTCACAGGACACATTCCTTACTAGTCTCTCGGGGCCGCGACTGTCCTATTTTCTGTCCAGAAACACTTGGAGTTTTGTTTCGTTCCATTCTAATTTATATAAATCGTCAGGGGTTTCGAAAACCTTTTTTACCTCGTTCCCACTCTCCTTTACCAATGCATACAGCTTTCCCTCTATTGTCCACGATTTACTGGTCTGTGCATCCCTCCTTATTTCATACAGCATATTACTCCGCAATCCTGTTAGGTCCTCGACGTAGATTCCCTCCCTCAGTTTCTTTTTGTGTTTCATCACTTCGATTCTTTTGTTCCGTCTAGCAAATTTTGCGAGAATCGGTGCTGTAGCCCAACCGGTAGCTGGTTGTTATGTCATCATTGGTTAAATCGATGCCCACCCCATTCGCCAAATTAATGACGGTTGCAGTGGTATCTTCGTTTGCTTGATAGTTTATTCCTCTAACAATGACATGTTCTCTCTTACCATGCTGTTCCATGCGATCCAATTGATACGTTTTCTGTTTCATCTGCTTCTTGAGGTCCGAAACTATATTGTTGTCCAGGGTAGAAGTCTGATGTTTTAATCTTTCCTTTATTTCGTTGGTTATAGTAATCACGACGTGGTTAATTGCGACCGTAATAGACTGTATTATAACCGGTTGTATCGCTTTCAGTACCTCTGCAACAATAACAGCAACATTCGTTTCACCGCCATGGCCACTTCCGTTGTCGTTCGTCATCCTCCTGGTTTTCGGTCCTCTCCCTTCTTGGTTTGCAGCCGTATTCCGCTCAAATAACTCGTCTAACTTGCTTTGTATTTCACTTGTTAGGGGTATAGTGTGTATGCAACTTTTTGCTTGCCTTGCTTTCCTTTCCCCCTTTCCTTTTCTTCTTAGTATCGTGGTTTTGTATGGTCACCATGATGTCCTTGCCGGGTGTTGGAGGGAGCGCGGGAGTTATTGAGGCGCCTCTGGCGTATCTTGGTGGAGTGGTGGTTATGGCTTCCTTTCTCGGGGGTGTGGTGGTGTGCACAGGAAAACTGCTTAGCGTGGTCCTTGGTTTCTCCATTATAATATATATATATATATATATATATATATATATATATATATATATCTATCTATTGCCTGACGCCATGATCCCCGAAGGGGTGGCCACGAGTATAAAGAGTATAAAACATTTAGTAGTTCACATGTATTCGTGAGATATACTTGATATATACTGTATATATATATATATATATATATATATATATATATATATATATATATATATATATTATCTGACGCCGTGATCCCCAAAGGGGTGGCCATGAGTATAAAGAGTATAAAACATTTAGTAGTTCACATGTATTCGTGAGATATACTTGATATATACTGTATATATATATATATATATATATATATATATATATATATATATATATATATATATTATCTGACGCCGTGATCCCCAAAGGGGTGGCCACGAAATAACCGCCCCCATGCACCTCTGTCCCGAGTCAGTCGACGCCCCTCCTCCCAACCAGCACCTCCTTCATCCATATACTTCCTCACTCCATCCTTCCACCTCTCATTCGGTCTACCTCTCCCTCTCTGTCCTTCCAACTCGCTCTCGTACACCTTCTTAGTCATTCTCTCGCTTCCCATACGTTCCCTATGGCCGAACCATCTCAAGTTGTTCCTTTTCAAACTTTCCAGTACATCTACCTCCACACCACACATCCTTCTTACTTCCTCATTTGTCTGTCTATCCCCTCATGTAACTCCGCACGCACTTCTCAAGTAACTCATTTCCACCCCTCTCACTCTTGGTCTGAGTCTCTTCTCAAACATCCATGCTTCGCTTCCGTAAGCCAGTGTCGGGATTACCACACTGTCATGCAAGGACTTCTTCACTTCCATACTGTCCACCCTATTTCTTGTTACTGCTTTCAGCATTCCTACAACCCTCTTCCCCTATTGCACCCTCTCTCACACTTCTTCATCCATAGTCCCATCTTTACTCGACACACTGCCCAGATACTTAAATGAGCTGACAATCTCCATAGCCTGACCGTTCAACTTCACCTCACACTCTGTGGCTTCATCCCTTTCAAAGACCATAACCTTGCTCTTCCCCGCATTTACCTTCAGATTCCGTTTTTCGCACACTGTTCCAAACACATTTACCAGACCCTGCAACTCCCATTCATTATCGCTCATCAGAACTGTATCATCAGCAAACAGCAGTACAGGCAGCTTCCACTCATTTCCCTCCCTTATCAGTGATACACAAACACCCACTGCTCTACCTTGTATTTCTTTCATGACTCCATCCATATATACAGTAAACAACCACGGGGACATCACACACCCCTGTTTCAACCAAACATTCAGGTCAAAGAACTCACTCTGCTCATTCTCCACACGTACTGCCGCCTTTGCACCCTCATACATGCTCTTCACTGCTTTCAGCAACTTGCCATCTACTCCGTATACTCTAAGTATTTTCCACATACCTTCTCTATCCACTCTGTCATAGGCCTTCTCCAAGTCCATAAAGGCAACATACACCTTTTGTTGCTTCTCCAGATATTTCTCAACAACACAATTCAGGGTAAAAAATTATCTACACATCCTCTTCCTTTCCTAAAACCTCCCTGCTCGTCACCTATCCATATCTCCGTTCTCACTCTCACTCTCTCAATCACTACCCTACTGTACAGTGTACAGGGAGGGTGTACAGTGTACACCCTCCCTAGTACGCTTAGAAGACATATTCCTCGGTGGTTACCACACACTCCTCTTTCCCCTTTACCCTTATATAGGGGGCTATTATGCCTGTCTTCCAGTCATCAGGTGCACTCCCCTTCTCGACCCATGCTAGTTTGCACACTTTCCATACCCATTTGATCACTATCTCACCACCATACCTCAACATTTCCCCACACACTCCATCTGTTCCTGGTATTTCCCCAACTTCACTCTTTTCATGGCTTCCCACACTTCTGACCTCCTGATCCCCACCTCCTCGATCCTCCACTACTTCTCTTCTTCTCCCTCAAATACCCCATCCAACTATGTTTGCTGGCACTTCATTCCTTACATTTAGCAACTCATTGAAGTACTCCATCCATCTTTCGACTCTCTCTTACTTCTCGGCTAGCATTTTCCCATTCTTATCTTTCATGCCCTTACTGTTTCCCTTGCTACCTTCCCTAGCTCAAAATAACTCAAAATAAAATGGCTAGGTTCATGCTGAACCTAGGACCCAGATCGCATATTGGCTAGGAACAACTTCAGTCACTTGGTATGCTCAATGTCTCTGACAGGGCCAAACAAATCAGACTCATAAATGCCTTCAAGATATTTTATGATAGGGCTCCAGAGTATTTAAAGAGTAATGTTGTTAAAGCAAATGAGAGGATTGGACACAATACAAGGAATAGGATGTATAATTGTACGGTCCCGAGAATCCAAGGACAGGGTAAGCTAACATTCTTCTTCACTGCCATCAAAGACTGGAACAACCTACCCCAGTCAGTCCGTGAAAAGAGAACACTGTATTCCTTCAGACGTAGCTTGAAGGAGCACCTGAACTGGACAGCTGCGAGAAGGGAGCACCAAGCTTATGTCTACTACTAAATACGACATAAGAGATAGGCAAAACAAACTGAAATGATTACTGAAATATTTTGACCAGTCCAACTATAGAATGTAAGGTATCTTAATATAACCCCCTAGAAATACTTTCTCTAAAGTATCTACTTTTTTTTATCCTCCCCTTTTTCCCCAGCTAACCTAATCCCACAAGGACCCCAATGGAAATACACCTAACGGCCTTATTGGGCTATCCTTAGTTGGAATTATGCAGAGCTGGTACATGTCATATTTGTAACATATTATGTGGTACCAACATTGTAAAATGCTAACTGAATAAATATTATTATTAATATTATTATTAACTTTCTTGACTTCTTTCCAGAACAGTTTTTTACACTCCCTCCATTTTACACTCAGATTCCTTCCAAATTCCTCATCTACTCTTCTCTTACTTTCCTTCACTACTCTCTTTCTCTCCACGTACCTCGCTCGTTTCTGCCTCTCCAAATCTTCATTCCCTCTAAAAAAAAAAAAAAAAAAAAAAATTTGAGACAATGAACGGAGGAAGGAAAAACACAGATAAAACAAAAAGGTCCATGTGCCTAAAGGCATCCTCCATTCATAAAATGTTTGTAACAACTGGATTTAAACATTTGTAGATTGTAAGTTTGTGGAAAGCAATTCGAGGGAAGTGAATTCCAAAGAGTAGTAGCTCTGGGGATAGATGAATTCTGATAAGCAGAAGTTCTGCATTGTGGAGGAGAAAGTGTAAATTCATGGGCGCTCTCAGCCGCCCTAGTTCTACGGGGAAAGATGTGGAGAGGCAGCACAATTGAAGCAAGTTCCTCGGAACAATTGCTGTGAAAATATCTGTAGAATAATGCAAGGGATGCAACTTTTCTTCGTATCGACAATGTAGGAAGGTCCTACACAACCACTCTCTATATGCTTTTTTCTTGTCTTCCACAGCTATTTTGACCTCTTCTGTCCACCATGTTGTACCTTTCACTCCTCTCCCTCTTCTCCTTACTCCACACACCTCCTCACATGCTGCACAGATATCTTCCTTAAACACCTTTCTCATCTCCTCCACTTCCTCCATATCTTCCAGGTCAAACCCACCTAGTCGTCTTTCTACTGCTCTCCTGTACTCTTCCCTGATTTCCTCCTCTTCTAGCCTCTCCACCCTCCTCGCCATTCCACCTTCCTCTCGCTTCCCTCCAGCTCTCCTCACCCACTTCTTTTGTATCCTAATTTTAGCTACTACTACATAACATGAGTGTTAGGCAAGTCGAAAAACAGATTTGACTTGATTCTGGGCAGAAACATAGGAAGTATAAGATTCTTGAGTTTGAAGGCGACGGTACCGTTTGAATGCTTCCTCCTTGTTGCGGGCAGCAGTAGAACAAGCGTGAGTAAACTAAGATTTTTTAGCATTAGACTGAGAGAAAGAAAATTAAATGTATGCTTCCATGCCCGACAGGATTACCTCGGTAATGTTTTCAGTACTCCCTGAGGGTCCCCGGCCACGGAAGCAAAAGTAATTCCATGGGAAATCAAAGAGGTACTGCCGAAGAGCATCCCAGTCGACAGCACCAAAGTGCCACAAGAGAGAGAGAGAGAGAGAGAGAGAGAGAGAGAGTAAATATGCTAGGTAAACATAGTTTAATGATGGACAAATTATTGTTACATCTGTGAAGCTATGTTGAACCCTTGTAGCATGGGTGGTTCTGGCTAATAATAGACGGTTTTGTACAGTTTAAATATAGTGCCATATGACCTTAGTTACATGGCGCTAGGAGTTTATTAAAGTTCATTGTTTTGAAATAGGTCATCTTGCAACTTTAATGCTAATACCATCGTAATAAAACGTTATATCTGCTACAGATCCTTCATATACAATCTGTATACAATCACCTATACAGTATAGCTAAAATAAAATAGAAAGCACCTCATACATAATGAACGAGAGGTAGTTGATCTTAAAATCGTTCCAACATTAATTGTATAATGGCCATGTATACAGAATATTATTTGTTTAACCAATAGCTGACGAATACTAAAGTTTCGGTAATTAAATTATGTATTTTGTAGGTACCAATAACATTGTGCTAGTTTGTCTCTGAATGATCGTAACGTAATATTTTAGAGGACTTTTTGAGTGTGTCCTAAAAACGTGTAAAGTGTATGACTTGTAGTATGTTAGTATTAACATAACGTCACTATTAACTTTTACCTTACATCTTCCACACAAATGTGTCTTACGTGTTATTGTAGTACTGAGAAAACGTCTCATGTTACCGACTATTCATGTTTTACTTACGTGTCTTTTTTATGAGTTATAATTAGTATAATCTCTATGTCCTCACAACATAAATATAGACGTTGTAAGTACTGTATGTTATCAAATGGCAAAGATTACTGTTTCTATTATTTGTACAAACAACGTCTTATTTACGTCCTTGCTGTTCGTCCAATGCAAGTTGCATTCTAACATTACATAATTTCCGATTTGGCATGTAGTATAGATGTAAAAAAAAAAAAAAATCATATATGCCAGCAGAATATGTTACAACTACTTTTTGACACTACTGTATATTGTTTAAAAAAGTTATTAGATATGCTAGGGAAAAACATTTTAATGATGGATAAAATTATGGTTACATCTGTACCGTAATGTTTCAGAGGATTTCTTGAGTATGTCCTAAAAACGTGTTAAGTGTATGTAGTATGTTAGTATTAACACAACGTCACTATTACCTTTGGCAGTACGTTTTTAACACATATTTTTGTTACGTTCTATTTCAGTACTGAAATTACGTCTAATGTTATTAACTATTAACGTTTTCCTTATGTGTCATATTGAAGGTTTTAAAATAGTGTCATCTTTAAGTGCTCACAAAATATAGATTGACGTTGTAGGTATGTTATCACATGACAAAGATCAAAATGTCTATTATTTGTACTAACGTCATATTTACGTCCTTGCTGTTTGTTCAATACAGGTTACATAACTACATTCTTTAATTTCTAATGTGGCACATCCCATAGACGAAAATTACGATATAGTCCTATAGTCCGTACATTATAGAACAATATCTGTATTTACTAACCAATTACGTAGTAAAAATGTCTTCAAACAATATGTACTTAAGGTCATTAACTTACGTTATATTACAACCATTAATAAATATATTTGCGACATATTTTTGGAAACGTATCATTACCATACCAGCACTATTGCCTAACGTCGTACTTACGTAACCTGTTTATTGGGATGTTACATATGACGATTATTGTCAGAATAGAACCAAATAGTTTCGCTTGGCGGGAGGGTTTGAAGTATCATGGCTTCGCAGTTTATGAGTTAAAGCATACGTGTCTTAGTGCCAGTGCCTGGGATCACATACCATAAGGACTCTTATGCAAAGTACCGTTATGCTTAAAGCTATGGTATCTCGCAGAACCCTACCTTTTAAAAGCCAATTACCAGTGCGTGAACTTTTAAAAGGGTCCATGGGAGGTCGGTTTACTACCAATAAAGCGCAAGTCAAAACAGCATTATTTATTGACAGTAATTCCTGGTAACCGAGGCAGAGTAACTATTATTAGGTTGTCCCCAGTGGGATATAATAATGAATTCCTTTGATGAGCCAAGATCTAAAAATCCTGAGTAAACCTTTTTTTGTCAGTGCTTTATCGCATTGCCTGCAGGAAACGTTTCCTAACGCCATGGCAATTTACAGCAATTTACAGCAATTTACAGGCTTTTAAAGCCTCTTAAACCCTGTAGAATCGAGTGTGAGGGAGCGGGAGTGCGACACGCCACACGTCTTTCCCACAGCCAGCCGACCGCGACACTGAGGGCTCTGAGTCAGAGTCTCGCGAGATATACAGCGCTGCCAAAGGCAGATGTAGCGCAACATTAGCGATAATTGCTAATTTTAGCGAATGTCTATGGTAGCGCTGCGGGTGAAGTCCGCGAGCTACGTAGCTCGTTTTGGTGTCATTTTAAAGCTATTTTCTTCTAGTTTTTGGATGAATATATTTAATTTCATTCAGACACTTGCCTAATCAATCAGGAGTGCCTGAATGAACCCTAATATGGCGGAAATAGGCGGAAATATGTCCGCAGCCAAAGTGTTAATAGTTTATTCAGTATATAGGCTACCCAAATCTTCCAGCTCTTAAATTTTCTTCCAGTGAAGGATGTTTTAAGATCTTTCCAACTCTATAGATCTTAACTTTGCCTGTCATAGTCTTACCTCTTCTGGCGTTTCTCCCGGTGTCCCTTCTCCGGGTAAGAAGGACAGACTGCCTATTGCTGTTACTCTGTGATAAAGACAATGAAATGTTATGCATGTAAAGAAATGATTACGTGTTCAGATAGTGGTGAAGACATCCCTGAAAATCTAAGCTACATTGCTGGAATTAGCAGAGGTTCTCTTATTTACCCAGATAGTGTGACAGCCAACATGGCCATGTATAACTATATTGTTATTAACCTGACAAGCGCGATATGACAGTAGGTGCTAGGGTAGTTATTTGTGCATTTCTAGCCCTGGATTCTGACAGAATTCGTTATATTTACAATATAAACCATTATTTGTTTTCGGTATGCTTTTATTTTACATATATGATGTATATATGAACCTTCAAGAGTGCTAAAATAAGTGGGAAAAGCATTTGGGTGGTGAAAAACGAAGATATTGGCCACCCGGTCATAATCTCAGGCGAGAGAGAGAGACAGGCAGCCCTCCCCTCTCGCTGTCTGGGAGTCAACTGAGAAGAGCGGGGCGGTGTGTGCCGGTGTCTGGGTGTTGCATAACGATCTTTTATGCAACCCACTTGTGCTACATTATCGCGGGAGAGAAAAATAACCGATAAATGATGATAATAAGAGGAAAAATAGGTGATAATTGAGGGGGGAGGGAGGGGGGAATAAGGTGGGGAAGGAGGGGAGGGGGGTGGGTGAGATTTACATGGATGAGTACTGGAGGGGAATTATCTCACCTAGAGACAAATTCCTTTGTTTTGATAGGCCCTTTTTTTTTATGGAAGGCTTTTTTTATGGTCCTGCTTCCGTGAGGCCTATCGCGTTCCCTATAGGAAGCCTTCCGTGAGGCCTATCGCGCTTGCCGGGTTAACAAACTTGTTCAACTTCCTGCCTTTCGAAATGCTACTAGCCAAAGAAATATAGCAACACAGCTCACAGTTACGGCTTTAGCAGATGTTGATCTCCTGTTCCCTAATGATATGTGTGAAAATGGTCATAACACCGACAAAATAGAAAGTATGGTGGTATATGCTTCTACAAATGCAATATTAAATAATTACTGTGCTAAAGAAAATAACATCCCAGCAGCTACCAGAGCTAATAAGAATGTAGGCATGAAGAGAAAGCTTCACACCCTAGACAAATAGACTATGTGTACTGTATTGTATAATTATTGTAATGTGTGTGTGTGTGTGTTTGTGAGTGTGCGTGTGTGTGTGTGTGTGTGTGACTGCAGGTGTGTGTGTGTGTGTGATTGTGATTGTGAAGGTGAGTGTGTCTGCAGGTGTGGTTAAGTAAGGGAATTGGATTTAAAAAGTATAATCCCGGAACGGAGATTGGATTAGGCCTAGTACAAAGGTCATTCCTTTATATGTGTGTTTGTGTGTGCTACATTAATTATATGTTTATATTAATTTATATAGTAATACATTAATTATATGTTTATATTAATTTATATAGTAATACATTAATTATATGTTTATATTAATTTATATAGTAATACATTAATTATATGTTTATATTAATTTACATAGTAATACATTAATTATATGTTTATATTAATTTATATAGTAATACATTAATTATATGTTTATATTAATTTATATAGTAATATATTAATTATATGTTTATATTAATTTATATAGTAATACATTAATTATATGTTTATATTAATTTATATAGTAATACATTAATTATGTGTTTATATTAATTTATATAGTAATACATTAATTATGTGTTTATATTAATTTATATAGTAATACATTAATTATGTGTTTATATTAATTTATATAGTAATACATTAATTATGTGTTTATATTAATTTATATAGTAATACATTAATTATGTGTTTATATTAATTTATATAGTAATACATTAATTTTAGTTAGTTACTTATATGTATTTGTTCACGAATAATAGTGGATGTCGCTTATATTGGGTCTCCAGTAAGGCTCTCTTTATTGGCTGTGTATAAAATATAGTAATTATTATGTTCCTTCCAACAACCAACTATACTCCTAAAATCGATTAATTAAATTTTACAAACACATGTGGCAGTCCGTGGATTCGAATCCAGGATGCTCACACCGAAAATCAACACCTTATGCATCGCACCACGAAGACAGTTATATAATAGTATTTTGTATTATATTTTCCAATAGGAAAGAAGTAATAGTGATATACTTGTAATACGTTTTCATCTTGTACAAATACTTTTTCAAGGTATGAGTGTAATTTGCAGTAAATACCAAAGTATGTTGTTATAATATCGGCATAATAATATATAATAATAATTTTGCGTACACAGTACAAATTAAATATAGATTTATGTGTACTTTAATTTAAAACTAAACTGATAAAATATAAAAGGGAGAGTAATTATAGACTTGGGAGACAGAGCGGTCCGTGAATGTCGAATGTCGCACCACCTTGCTGACGTCACAGTATGGTCGACGCGGCCTGGTACTGGAGGTGGCCTCGGCTATACCCAGGAGAGGCTGTGGGCATTTGATAAGGAATCGCTGGACCTCCTGTTTCATTTGCTTGGCCTCTCTTACTGATTCCCTTTGTGCCTCACTTACACTAAGAGTAGTCCAGCATGCTCTCACAATCCCCTCCTCCTCCTATCTACTTCACTACACTTAACATGCACACCACACTTCCTCCTTTATAATTATTAAAACAAAAAATGATGTACAAAGGCGCAGCCTCGGTGTCGGGAATAGTGTGTGATGATCCCAACAGTTTTGAGTCCAATTGGGTATTTGAATTTGGCGGTATTGTATAGTAAGTACGATTTCGGCTAGTACCTTATGTACTGTAGTTTATTATTAATTATAGGTTAAATATTAACTGTAATGCATAAATATATACATCAGCTCTAGATGTATCATGAAACCAAATCATAGGTTAGAAATAGTATGAGCCGGCAGTCATATGTATTGTCGCGAAGCGAAAAGCGCCGACGACAATCTCTTCAAATCAACCATACAACCAACATCTCCCCCCGGCTCTGACTCAACCTATAGTTCACCATGTGCTACCGATATTAATCTATATCTACAGTCTTACATCACCAGTCCTCTAAGCTAAGTTCATTATGTATTGATATTGTATTATGTGAACATTCCTACATGTCATTCATATGAATTAGCCGTGTGTAAGAGGACAGGAACCCACCCATATTAATCTCCATTGTGGTAATTATTATTTAACTTATTGTTGGGATGAATTCATGTACCAGTGATTTAGTAATTTAACCTCTCTATCTAAATTCCCCACAATAATTGGTGATAATATTCAAGGACACTAGTGCAGCATTATGAGAAACAATTTATTAGGGAAAATAGGCACCAATAGATTCGCCATATTTTTCTCCATATAGTCCGCATGGAGGATTTTCGTTATCAACAAATTGAAAAATACCCACTTCACAGACAAATACACCAACAATCTAAGTCAAAGCGGGGGTGTGGGGGCAGCAGCCCCCACCTATAATACTAGGATAGGTTAGGTAAGGTTGTTAGGTTAGGCTAATGTCCTTTCAAAGGGGTATAGGCTAGTAAACACTAGGATAGCCTATACCCGGTCAGAGGTAAGAAGAAGAAGAAGAAGAGTCCTGCAGTAGTCTCCTTGAATGCTACCATAGCGTTTGTTTACTTCCGTTTTTCGCTTGTGGTATTACAAATGGCTGCCGCCGAGTACAGCGTTGGGCCGACTGCCCTTCCAGCCTAGCTGGAAACAGGACGATTCGACAGTGCACCAGTTCAACGATGCTGTCGAAACGTCCAATTTCGCGATCGTCGACAGGTCTTGGTCAGAACCGTCGATTAATCCAATAATACTGGAGAACCGTCTAATTGCTCTTTTCATCCCTTGGGGTTCATGTCGCATTCTATGGGATATTTTCATATTGTTTTATATTAACCCGAAACGGCGAGGGGGGGTATTGAACTAGCTCCCCATGGGCGAGCATATTGGCTCCATTCAGGCCTATAATCGTCATTTTACGATAAATATCGTTATTACTTATTCATATGAGCCTATTTTACCTTCACTATGAAGATAGTAACCTGTAACAACAATAAAACAAGTGACAATATAATTTTTCTGGTCAAAATCGCGAATATAGATGGACCAGCCCATTCATAAATTATGGAGAAAATTGAGGCAACCCCTCCCTCCACGAGGCCTTAAGCCACACTGAGCCTACTCATACACACACTCGGTTATGTAACACACCCGCTAGGCACGTAAGCACATCTTCCACACAGTTTGCTAATGTTAGCACAAAAATATACCAACGAATTAGGGAATAACAGGGAAAATAGGTGATAATTGAAGAGGGAGGGGAAAGGGAGGAAGGAGGGGATGTGGAGGAGTGATATGAGGTATAGGGAAACAAATAAAAAATAAAATAAAAACTTGTTTAGTGCTACTGGGGCTGTTTAAATGTTTTTTTTAGGTCTCCCTCATAAGAGCTTTGCCACCGTCGCCCAGTAAAACCTCTTAAGAGCTTTGCAGCCGTTTACGGGTTAAGAAAGTTCCACAATTCCTTCCTAAGCTGTATATTATCGTAGAATGATAGACAATTTAACTTTATTATCACAACGCGTTAGGTTTGGGTCATGAAAGTTTGATGCTTTGGGTCATGAATTTGATTTTACATTGTGTTTATTATCTTTGGATCATATGTTATATTTGTGTGAGTACAGAATTAGAACCATAGAAGCCTTAATCCGAAGGTTTAAGCGTTTCGAAAGTATGCGTATGTGTATGTGTGTTGGATTAGAACAATCGAATTTCTAAATTCGAAGGTTTAGCTGTTTCAAAATTGTGTGTGTGTGTGTATGATTAGAATAATCGAATGTCTTAATTCGAAGGTTTAACCGTTTTGAAATTGTGTGTATATGGGTGTTTTTCATATCGCTTTGGTAGTTTTGGTGTTCTGTATGGTTTGTCTTTGTGAGACTCGAATCAAAATTTAGCTGGAGGGGAGGGTTTCTCATGTGACTTTTTGTAATTAATTTTCTTAGCCTAGTTACTAATAGCCTAGGCCTAATTATGGTCATGAGGCTCGGTCCCTGTTGATTCCCAAGCGATTGACATTCAGTATTCAGACCTCATGATTGTAGCATGGGCAGCTGGGCTAGGCCTAATATAATCTAAATAGTCTAATTACTAGTCAGTTCTTGTCATTTACCCTTCTTTAGGAATGGATAGCCCTAGTTTTGTTTCTGCTATTTGTCTATCATGGCTCAATTAAATCTTCCTACTGCAGCTAGGTATGACTGTATCCAGATTGGGAGTGGCAATGCTATTGCCACATAATTTAGATTAATTTACATAACTAGTTTGCTTTGTATTTTTGAAAGTTAATAGATTAAGAGCTTAACAATGACAGATATAAAGAAACGTAAGATTTTAAAGGGAGGGATGAAGGGAAGCTTGAATAAGTGCTTAACCTAAGAAGTGCGCAGGGGGGGGGGGGGGGGAGATTACACCATAGAACTGTGCGGACCGATTTCACTGTTTCCTGTCACTAAAATCGTTATCTTACCATAAATATAATTAATACTTATCCATATGTGCCTATTTTACGTTTATTATGAAGATATTAACCTGTTACAACAATAAAACAAGTGGAAACAGTGTTTGGCTGGTCAAAATCGCGAAATGAGAACGAGAGTTACATAAATCAAGTGTGAGCCAGCTTGGCCAACATCCACCTCTCACGATGCCTGGAGCGACACTGACGTCTCTCTCCTTATCTCTTTCTCTTCCTCACGCTTGGTAACACATATGACCACACCCTGCTAGCAACTCGCTATTGTTAGCACAAAAATATACCTAAGAATAAGGGAATAACAGGGAAAATAGGTGATAATTGAAGGGGGGGGGGGGGGGGGGAAGGGGAAAGGAGGGGATGTGGAGGAGTGATATTTAGCATGGCCAAGGGGCAAAAAAAAAAAAAAAAAAAAAAAATCAATTGCTACTGGGGTGGTTTAAATGTTCATAAGAGTCTTCCCGCAGTGGAACGGTAAAACTCTTAAGAGTCTACCGGCACTTGATGGGTTAAGAGATCTTGACGAATTTATAGACAGTGCCTCTGCTGATCAGATTAACCCACAGAACCCCAGCGACGACACATTTGCGTCGGCAATGTTTGTAACGCTAAACCCCAGAGCCGCATAGAGTGCGTCGCAGTTAATTACTCCGGTCCTATGGCACCTAGAGGGCTCAGATTTGTATGGGAACTGTGTAAGTATCCCACGCAACAATGCCGATGGTTGAAAACTCTCAAAGTCCAACCGCGTGCGTGTGAGTGCGCAAAAACCTGTTTTTGCCTACCCGTTTCCCCATGTTAATTTCGACTTTCGGGCGCACCGTAGGACCCCTTAATGACCTAGGGGATCGTTTTTTTGTGGGTTTTCCTTAATTTCTAACCCATTCCTGGTGTTTTCTGGATTTTTTTTTTTTTTCACAACCTGCTGGTCCTGGGTGGTACATTTATTATTAACACTTTCTCTGTGGGGTGTTTTGGGCTATTTAGGGCATATTCAGGCACTCCTGAATGATTATTCAAGCATCTGCATTAAATTAACTGTATTCTGCCGAAAACTAGGCCAAAATACAGTCAACCCTCGAATGTGCGGACTAATAGGGGGAGACCCTTGTCCGCACATTGAAAAAGTCCGGACATTGGAAATACATTTGTGTCCGGTTTACAATGTTCTCTCACTCGGTTTTAAGTGATTTTAGGATGAATTGAAGCCTGTGCCTTTTAATTATTGTGTTAATATTACTGTAATTACAATGTGCTGTACTGTCCCTGAAAACATAATAAGGGTCGTATTTGTCATTAATATGATAAATTTCACATGAAAAAAAAAATATATATAATAATATCTCCCCACCGCTGTAGGCCTACTCCCTCCCTTCCCCGTCTCGGCCTCAACCCCGACCCCGTTACTGTGATGATGTTGATAAGCCTTGTGCTTCACCCTATTGATAATGCAAAACTATTGAACACACTTAAAAGTGTATGTTATTTGGTCTCTATATAATCTGTGAATCATTTCCGATATGATGGAATTAAAGATTTTTTTTTCCACCAACTCATAATCAGTAAAAACAACACAAATGTCAATTCAAAACATGTTACAATATTTTCCCATCATTTTGTGTATACCGTGGGAAAAAAAAAAATCAATGAAACGTAAATCTTCGGTCCCTGAAGCTCGGCCTCGCACAGATAGAGGGGTTGAAATATTTTGACTATCTTATGTATTGTTTATCTATGTGCTGGAAGGATATTATATTTTTCAATTCCATTGCATTAGAAATGATTCAAAGATTACAAAAAGTCCAAATAAGACATAGTTATGTTAATGTATAAGGGAGTTAGGTAGATGCATTAGAGAGATAGATAGATAGAAAGAGAGAGTTGCAGAGGGGGAGTGAGTGATAAACACACAAACTTTTATGAGACAGACCTAATTGGTTCTGAAAAGACAAAGGAGACTTTTTTTTATTGACTCTTTTTCATGTTATTATTTGTGTGCTAGAAGGATAATATTGTTTTCAATTCTATCGCATTAGAAATGATTTATAGATTGCAAAAAGTCCAAATAAGACATAGTTATGTTAATGTATAAGGGAGTTAGGTAGATGCATTAGAGAGATAAATAGAGTACAAAGGAAATCAAGCAACAACAGATATAGTGACCCTTCTAGGCTGCTTGTCCTCCAAAACACTGAGGATCAAGTGTCCAAACAGTGGTTTAGAGTGGGTAAGGGAACATTGGAAAGGGAACTACTGCCCTACCACTAACGTGGCAGGACTAGGAAGTTAGTAGGGGACATATGGGTTAGTAACTGAGGGGAGGATAAATTAACACCTTACGAGCGGCCTATGCGGTTTATTTATGTGTACCGCACAGCGGGGTGTTTTTAGCCAAAATAGGGCTGTTTACGTGATCATTTTCATGCCTAAATAAGACCCAGAACGTAAAACAAGTACCTATCCCTGAAAGGGCATAAACAGAGCTTTCGAATGACACCATAACGATCCTTGTATGATGGATAGTTTTCTTGCAATAACCGTGCAACGCGAGTGCAAAAAGCAGGTAATTCGGTACTTTCAGTACATAATTGAGTATGTAGCGAGTGAGAGAGGGAGGAGGGAGCTGAGATTTGTGTCAGTAGGTTCGCCGCGGTGGTCTGGAGCAGTCATACGCTCGCTAGTCTCCTGCCACCACTTGTCTCTCTCTCTCAGCCACATTACGTGCTGAAATTGCCACTCGAGTTATGTCGAGCGCCGCCACATAGTCCAGCTTTATTTAACTCGACTTATGTTGCTCGCCGCTAAATAAGGGTTAAAGTTATTCATTTACAAACGCAGTCAGTCGCGGGTTTGATGCGAGATATTTGTCTAGGCGGAATTTAAATGAATCAACGGTGCTGCAGTCTATAACGTCTCGGGGAAGCCCATTCCACAAGTTGACAACTCGATTGAAGAAGAAATTCTTAGATTCGTGTGAGTTAAAAGATTTACCAATAATTTTGCAACCGTTTCCCCGCGTGTAATTAGATTGGTCGATAGTGAAGTACTTACTACAGTTCATATTGTCGATGCCTTTGATGATTTTGAACACATGAATTAAGTCACCTCTTAATCTGCGCTAGAGTGGCTAGGGGCGAGCGAGCGATAAAATACTAACATATATGAGACGGACTTATGTTTCTGAAAGACAAAGGAGCCATTTTTATTTACTCTTGTTTTCATTTTATTATTTGTGTGTTAGAAGGGTAATATTGTTTTCAATTCCATCGTATTAGAAATGATTCATAGATTAAAAAAAATAAAAAATAAGACATAGTTATGTTAATGTATAAGGGAGTTAGGTAGATGCATTAGAGAGATAGATAGATAGAAAGAGAGTTGCAGAAGGGAAAGTGAGCGATAGACAAACACAAACTATCAAAATACCGGACAACTTTTAAATTAACGGTCTTTTGCCCGATTTGTCCGGACTTTTGGGGACTTGCCTGCATCGGCTGTGGGGTCCGCACAAACCGAAGTCCGGTCAACTGGGGTCCGGCCATGCGAGGGTCGACTGTAGCTTCAAAATGAGACCAGAACGGGCCTCGTACGTGGCCTGGTTCACCCGCAGCGGTACCATAGAAACGCGGGAAACCCGCTATTTGTTAGCGCTCGCTCGCTTGGCAACACTGTTGTGAGAGGCAGTGAGAGATCCGATTGAGACACAGTCTACCTCAGTGGGCAGCTGGCTGCTCTGAGGGTCGGAGGTGGGTCCCTCACGCTCCTGCCCACTGACACTCGATTTTTACGGTTTTTACAGGCTTTTAAAGCCTGGAAATTGCTGCAAATTGCCAGGACGTTCCAGAACATCACCCGCAGGGATAGGGTTAACTAGCTGGGGCTCAGTGGGTTAAGGGCAAGAAGGCTACTGTAACTAAATCGCTAGCCACTTTTGATAGTTATGCTCAGCAGGTATATGGTTTGTTGTTATCGTGTAATACGATAGTGTAAGACAATTAATGTGCTAAGGTATGTCTCTGTGACGTCACTAGGTATACAACAGTCTAACGGTCGTTCCCACGGTAGGGCGTAGGACGATTAGATTGTGTATTATAAGATTGTAAGTAAGTTAAGATAATAAAAGGCCTAATATGCTATTAAGCAATATTGACATGGTCTTATGTAGTATATATGAATTTATTGTATATATTGATTTAATTTATCGTACTGAGCAACATAGATACGGTACGATAATTTGGGTGCCTGGCGTTTGCAAAGGCAGCAAGGTGAAGGGCTGGAAGACTCAGAGCTTTCACGAACACCACCCAGTTAACATCTAATTTCCGCCTTCAGTTGATCGTGCTTTCGTGCCTCTAATCACTTTAAACTGCCAGCAATACACACATCTACACATTCACGACGCTCTCATCGACGCCATGACAGACAGCTAAGCATATTATTCATGTCCATTCTCATATAACCATTCATTTATTTTACCTGATTTGTGCTTTCGAGCCGGTCTCTGGTTTGCCCGTCGTCCGCCATATTGGGTAAACGTTTTCCTTTGTCTCATTGCCACGTGGAACTATTGGTGAGTTAATTCCTGGAATATTATTAACCCTTATAACCTTACCTTATATATAAATAATTGTGTGTGACCTTTGGATATAAATTAGCTTGTTTCAGATTGAATTCAATTTAGATTTGGAGTGATTTAATTTAGATTGATTTTGTTTGAATTATTATAGCTTAGAGATATTTAACCCGTTGAGACCCAGCGTCGCACGTGTTGCGTCGGCAGTCTTTGATCACCAACTCCCAGCGACGCATCACGTGCGTCCGACATATAAAAAACACTTACGTGGCTCGTAAGGTAGGAAATGGCGGGAGAATAGGAGGGGGCGGTACCGTAGTGTGTGGGGGAGCCGGGCCAGTAGGTGTGAGCGGGCCGAGACAGCCGCGCGGCTGGTGGTGGTGGGCTTAGTGGGGATAGTTTACACCCCTAGTTTACCGCCACTTTGAACCTTCATTACTCCGGTCGTATGGGAGCTAGAGGCTTGAGATTTATGTGAGATACTCCTTAGGATGTATGCCGTACAATGCCATACTCAGTTTTTACCCTAGTGCTCCCGGGCGGGTGGTCATGCGGGGGACACGAACTATTGAAACCCCCCCCCCCCGCCCCCCAAATGACCGAAATAAGTTTTTTTTTATTTGTGTGTTCATTTCTCACCATTCTCTTCCATTTTGGCTCAACAAATTTTTTTGAAGCTCCCCCCCCCCAACCCCCCACCGGCCCCCCCCCCCCAAAAAAAATGTCAGAGGTGATTTTTTTTTGTTTTTTTTTCATTTCTCATCCTTGTCTTCCATTTTAGCAAACAAAAAAAATAAGTGAAAATGGCTTGGGACTGGGGTGAACAAAATATTATAACTAGCCGGGGCTCAACGGGTTAACTTCCACTGATATTATACCACATTGGTGCCCAGACCCGGGAATTAGCTACTGATAGGGGATTTATTTATGGCAATGAGCAAGGGGACATGCAACAGGATGCAGGGACAACTCTGTGATGGATGTGCTTCCATATCACTCGCCGTTCCATCCACTCACTCATAGACAACACGCAGCTGCAAGCACGACCTCCCGAAATCCATCCTTCTGAATCCTCCCTTCCTCGCGAGGACAGAGTCCACCTGGCCAGGCTGAGATGCGGGCACCATCCAGCTCTTCTGAGCTATCAGAAGAGACTGGATGACTCTGTCGTCGACACCTGCCCGGGTTGTAACACAGCACCCCATACCATTAAACACATCATAGAAGACTGCATTTCACACAACCACTTATGCCAACAACACAATTTACACTCTTTGAGAGCTCTGTGGGAAAGCCCGACCGTGGCCATGGCCTTCCTTAAGGACTCGGGGCTGTTCGGCCAGGCAGCTTAGGGAACAACAACAACAACTCGGTGATAATCTGGTGGGACTGGCCAAGCGATGGTTAGAGCCGGAATGCAGGGTAGTATCGTTGCGCCTGCCAAAATCTTGCATCCCACCCATCATCTTCCCCCAATAATTTTCTTTTTCATTTCAGACTTCCTGTGACACATGACCTGACCTAACATTTTCTTGTTCATTATGACCCTTTAGTGTAGGTATTGCTATTTAGCATGCTATTTTCTCTCCATAACAAAGAAGTCTGCCGGTCGGCGTCTCTTAACTAGAATACTATTTTGCCGTTGTAATTGTAACATTGTAAGGTTTAAATAGCATACAGGCTTGCATACAAAATGAGTAAACAGGAAGAGACACCGTCTAATGGGGTGCAAAGCAAAGCCCCTAAAAATCAGAGGGCGGGAGTTCGGGGAGTATTAAATAGGTTAATAATTTATGTCAACACTTTCATCACTACTGCTGACCTCGAGGAATTAGAGGGTAGGTTAGAAAATGTCCAGGTTACCCACAGTCGTATTGTAGCTCTAAGTGAGGTGATTGTGGCAAGCATGACGGAGGATGAGGAAATAATAGCTGAGTGTGATAATCGCGCCCTCTATGACGAAACGGTCTTCAAAGCGAAGCACCTATTACAGCGCGCTGTCGCGAATAAGAAGGGAGGCGATAACAATGCCCAAGGAAGGGTTGATCCTAAACACACTGTGCACCTCCCAAAGCTTAATCTTCCTACATTTGGTGGTAATTTGACTGAGTGGCTAGCCTTTTGGGATGTATTCCGGTCTACAGTGCATGAATCCACTTTGGATAATGTCCGTAAATTTCATTACTTGAAAGGACAAATGGAGGGAGAGGCCTTACTTTTAACCCTCTCACGTTCTTGACGCAATTTTGAGCCTATTAGGGATACTTTAAAGCCTTTTTTACCATCAGGGGTATTTAGAAACCTTTAGTTTAGTTACTTTAACCTCTGCAGTTGTCTTTGAGTTAGCTGTGGGCAGAAAACTAATTTTGGAGAGGTTATTATAAGAGTGAGAGAACTCTATTTCTTATTGCTAATCTGGCAACCTCTGCGTCATATGGTCGTGAGAGGGTTAATAGAGGGTTTTGCGGTAGTAGGTGATAGTTATCTTGAGGCAGTACAGTTATTACAGTCTACATACGGGGATCGGGAGCAATTAAAAATGGCCCATGTCGTCGCCTTGTTGAATCTGACAGAACCAAAGTACAAGGTTGATGAATTAGCAAAATTTAGAGCGGACATGGAGTGCCATACTCGATCTCTAGACACTCTAGGGCTGACCTCACAGGAAATGATAATCATTATCCTCAGACAAAAGCTTCCTATGGCAATACTCGACAAGGTCAGATCATTTGATCTGGGTGAGTTTAAAACTCAGTTCAGTAAAGAGATCAGTAATTTACAGTTGAACAATGGGAGAATGAATATGTCAGGAGGGAGTGGGAACGTTGAAATGAGGGGGACTGTAAGTATGACGGTGAGGACCAAGGGAAAGAAAGAGGGTACGTACAAGAAACCCACACAGACTTTATGTAAACTCTGCAATAATAATAAGAATAAATGGAGTTTCTGTGTAAAATACCCAACAAATGAGTTATAATTAGCACAAGCGAAAAAACTGAAGCTATGTGCCAGTTGTCTTAGTAAAGATCATGGTAAACAAGGGCAATGTACTGCTACGTACTTAAGGCCCTGTCGTCACTGTAAAGGACATCACTTCGACAAGTTGTGTCCTACAGTTGACAAAGGCAAAGACGTCAAACCAGAGGGTACTACAACTTTGACACTAGGTACCACGAAAGACACCACTATATTGCCAACAATAAAGATTCCCATGGAAGGTAATGACAGTAACAAGGTTTGTCGGGTGCTTCTTGATCAGGTCTCAACGATCCTTTATAAAAAGGTCCATATTAGGGGGACTTAAGCACCGAATCGTAGGGGCTGAGACTCTTCGATTGCAGGGCTTTACAGGGATTACTAACAAACAAGAATACGGGATAGCGGAGATTTCCTATTTCTATCATAAACAAAGGTACTTTATGTCATGTATCGTAGTAGACACCCTACCAGAATTATAGGTTTGACTCCTGTAAGGAGATACAGAAAACCTAATATTTAGTAGTGGCCCCGTAATCATTGACGAACATGCCTATTACATAAGGCATCCTCTTCAAACACTAATCCGCCGTAGTTTGAATCTACCGCGCAGAGCATTTAAAATCTGAGGAGCCTTCATCATGAGCGCACGCGACCTCACTCATGGCTTCAGTCATTGTGAATTGGGTTCTCACTACGAAAAAACTTCGTAAAAAATAAAAACAAAAAGAAAATAAGAATAACTATCCAATAAGCTTTCCATCATATCGTGGATGTACTTGTGTGGATCTTTGACCAGACGCTGATTCAGGCGTCATTCTTCCTTCACTGACATATCAAGTAAACCTAAATCCTTAATACATCAACGAATGGGAAGGGGATGGTCGGGAGGGCCCCAGTCGTCAATGATTACAGGGCCACTACTAAATATTAGGTTTTCTTTATCTCCTTACAGGAGTCAAACCTATAATTTATTAGTGGCCCCTCCATCATTGACGAACATGCCTGATTTCTAAGACTGGAGGGGGACATTCGTAATCATATCATAACTCTAGAAAAACAGATAATCAAACAACCACATAGTATTCTTACTTTTGTAAAAAAGAGATATTCGGGTGCATAAACTTTATACAGCCTAAATCTTCAAAAAGGGGTACAAGCAGGAGCGTGCTTCAAAGAAGCCTGCTTGAAAAAGGGTTAACTCTGAGACTCTGTGTACAGATCTGCTAGTTAAGAAGGCACCCCACTTAAAGTAAGTGGTGAAAACTAAAAACTTATAAGTTTACATGTGCACATATAAACCCCATTAACTAGTGGATATATTCCTAAAAATATAACCAAACATAAATGAATTCTTGTACATTCGTAGAAGTACTGAACTCGTGTACTTATGCAGAAGTAATTACTTCAAAAGTAAAAGTCGTAGTTGCAACTACCGAGATTTCTCAAAAATCTATTGCTTCACAGCCAAAGCTACTTACAACAAGAATTGTTGTAACACTACTATTGGCCTTTAGCACAATTTCCTGCAATAAATACTACAGAGAAATTTTATAATACAATGCCTACAACCAGTATCACAGCTCGCATGTTCCGAACACATACTCCGGAGGGGTCTAGGGTGTCCTATGTCACACTGACTGCACCCCCCCCCCCTTTTTCTTGAAATTAAACAAAACGTGACTAAAAGGGCCACCTAGACCCTCTGCCGTAAAGCTATACATGGCAAGGAAGGTTTGTCCAGAGCTACTGACAGGGTATCGAGGCAAAAACTCCTGATTAGAGGCCCACAACCGTGTGGACGTAATAACTTCCACCGAAAGATTATTAAGGAAACGTAAAGAGGCTGTCCCCTTGCGTAAATCGTGGGTCTTACCCACAACGCCGGGATTCTTCTCTTTAAAGTCCTCGACCAAGAGAAAAGCCAGTGTACGCTCCATCAAGCGTTCACCCGGACTTGCGACCCATACAGCACCCTGGAGATTTAGAGGTGCCACTCTTAAATATTTGGTTAGAGCTTGCACTGGGCAAAAAAGATGGTGCACCTTTCCCCTTTTTAACGCCGGCACCGTGAACTCTGAAAACACGTGGTCACTGTGCTCAATCTTGGCTATGAATCCTGGGGAAGGTGCAATGTGAATACACTCATGAAGCCTATCAAACCTGAGGCAATTAGGTGCATTGCTCATCGCCGCCAGCTCAGATACTCTGTTCCCGGTAGCCAAAGCCATAAGGAATACTGCCCTTTTGTAAAATCTGCAGTCTTTAGTACATACGGGAACGAGAATAACGACGATGCTTCGTCCAGAGACCATGTAGGCCTGAGCTGACGGGGAGGTGGGCGGAGTTTAAAACCTGCGCACATAAATCACTATCAGATAAATGTTTCTGCATGAACAGATAAATTAAATAATAAACAACCAACGCCACCGAGGGCACAGTTTGTTTTGTTCTAAGAATCCGAGACGTAAATGCTTGCCAATGCGATTGAAACTGTCGCTTTGTAGACTGGGTCTATTGATTCGTGAATATCTTGGTCACGTCGCTACCATATGGTGCTAGCCACTTGGCCTCCTGAATGTCCAAAATGAACAAGTCCGCGAGGTTTCTAGGTTGCCAATTGTGTTCTAAGTGGAACAACCCGACCAGGAGTGACACTGGGTGCGGGCACCACGTGTTCAAACGCTGGTACCACACTGCGCCGGCCACAGGGGCACGATTAGCGAGACTACGCCTCGCTAATCCTGTAGTTTGTTGACTACGTGGCACATTAGAGACGCGTCTGGCGGCGGAAAATAGATAAATGGAACTCAACCTGTTCTCGTCCGTCATCAGAGCGTCAGGTCCGCCCGCCGGCGTTATCGTCCGGCGGGTGAGGTACAGTGGGAGTTTGTGAGTCTTCTCAGACGCAAACAAATCCACTTGTGGATGGTAATGCTCCGCACACGCAAGAGCGCCCATTCTACTGTTGTACTTTGTCGCTGAGACAGAGCGTCTGCCCAGACGTTTGCTACGCCTGGGAGATAAGATGCGTGAAGATGAATGTCCAGCCTGTTGGCTAGTATAAAAATCTTTTCTGACACGTTTAGCCACTTCCGAGATCTCATTGACCCTTGTTTCTGAATACAGTGAACCGCATTCAGATTGTCCATTCTGAAGGCCACCGACTTGCCCCGTAAAGCAGAGCCGTGAGCCTGAAGGACAGATAAGGGGACTAGTAAGTCTTTGACATTGATGTGGAAGATTTCTAAATAGGACCAAAACCTTTGACCCTGATGCCCGAGGTTTGACTAAAAGCCCCAACCTATCGTTCCTGACGCATCCATGTCCACCCATACCGACGGCGGAGGAGAGGTTCATGACATGACTGCGTGCAACATTTCTCTCGTCGCCCAAACCGCTAGTAAGTTGTGTAATAACGTTGGGATAGGCCATACTATCCCCGCCGGTAATAGTGGGAAAAATATGTTGCCCTCCCAGATTAAACGTTAGATTTACAACCGGCCCTACTTCACAGTTAGCTGAACCCAGTTGAGAGAACTGACTGGAGATTCCCAAAGTCTCTGTGTCGTAGTCAGACTGTGGAGAAACATAAACAGTTTTTGCGAAATCTGTTTCGAGTGTCCAAACTCTGACTCAGAGTGAGAGAAGCTGTGTCCTCGACCGGCCCTATCCCCTGAAATACTCGTGGGGGAACAAGGGTTTGACTTTTACTAAGTTGACCTTGAATCCTAGAGATTTGAGATGGTTTAACGTAACGTAGACATGAATGATGCGTAACTATTCTGTTTCTGCCACCACCAGGTAGTCGCCCCGATACCACCATACCCTGATCCCGTGTTCTAACAAGGGCATCAGGGCTTGCGGGGACCTTGCTTGAATGCTTGTGCCAAATTGAAAACAGTCTTCCAAACTGTTGGTGAAATCAAAGAAAGAATTAGAACTGGAGACAGAACTACCTGGCTTGCAATACGGTCAAGAAGTTTCTTCACTAAGAACATCCTCAGATCCTGCCTTGCTCGAACTGCCTCTAATAAGGCCGTCCGAATATCTCCTAAAGACTTGGAAGGAAGTCTGGAGAAGCAAGCGCCGGGAAAGTTCAATGGCTTTCCTGAATTCCGCGGCTTCTATTGCCTGAGAAGAGCGTAACAGAGACTTTGTTACTTGCTGGGAACCATATATAGCAAAAACAGTTTAAACGCTTTTCCTCTTAACCTAAACTCACGGTCTAGGTAAGCTGGGGAAGGCGTGCTAAAGGGAACTTATAATTCGCACAAATTGATTATTTGGGGGATGGCAGCCAAGCAGAGGGGACTCCGCCGGCACCAAAAACCGGAAGAGAGAACCAAGAATGGTGTTCTGGAGGGATTTGGTGGGAAGAATAAGTCATGGTTATAATAACTTGGAATGTCCTTAGTATGAACATCCAAAACATTTCCGTAACATTGCTACCCCTGACTCATCCGGCCCGTATAAAAGAGGCATAACTCCTGTTTTTTTACTGGCGCCTTGTCTAAAGGAGGGGGAGATATGTCTGATATGACTCGCACAGTGGAAGTAGTGAGAGCCGCTGTGCCTGGCACATTGGAAATTGGATCTGACACAAGAGGATGGTTAGGTATCTTAGCTAAAGCAAAGGATGTAGCCAGAGGTCGCACATTCGTCGACATCGCGGGATCTCCCGTATCAAAAGGAGTTTCCGGCGTAGGGCCAAAGAACCTATTAAGTGCATTCAAAAGTAGTCCATCAATCTCTTCCGCCGGTACATACCTAGCCGATGACGAACTCCGTGGAGATTCGACAGTACCCTGAGAGTCGCCTAGAAGGTGACTGGACTCTTCAACCTCCATTTCTGAGACCAGAGATCATTGTTCTTCATCCGTTAAGTCTGGCTTATCATGGGAAGATCCCGCCGAAGCCGGGACCTCCACATGTTGCCATGTTAAAACTGTGATAGAAGATGGTACATCGGCATCCCGGTGGACGTCAGCACTAGTTGAGTCACAAAGGGATGTGTTCTGTCCTGCCAGGACTGTGAGTATCGCCATACACCTTGGCTGTGGCTGTCCCTCGCTTGCGAGCTCGGTATACTCTCTGAATGGGAGCCCTCGTCCGAGTCCCGTAAAGGTTTATGATAATTAAAAGCTCCCATAGCTCATTAACACATTAAAAGCAGAGCTGGTGAGCAAAATCATAAAGTATACTAATTAATTTAATTTATATTTAATTGTATTAAAATAAATTACTATAAATAAACACAATATTATCATAATATAATCATAGAAAATATATATGTTTATTATGATTCAGCTATTAAATTATTTCATTAACAAATAAAAATAAGATAGGGCTACCTGAGCTTAACGGCGTTGAACATACAGCAATGAGAGGTTCAAGTGCCGACACGACAGAGACTGGGGGAAAACTACCCAGCTCCCGGGAACTACCTGGTCACCTGGTGCAACACCGGTACTCCGCCCTGGAAAGATAAATTTCCAGGGATTAATGCTCATAGGGTTACACCCAAAAAATGGTACAAAATATGTGCCTCAAAACCGCCGGTCAACGAACCGTAGCACTCCACCACTACTTTTCGTTTTCCTTTAGTTTCATATTAAAGATTTCAGCATATCTTTACCTGTCCAGAAGATTTAAGCATATCTTCTGAATCCTGTGACGCATGTCCACGTGTGAGCATGCTGTACAGAACGCCTAGTCATGCCCCACTCTCGCTAGGATCGTCAGGGCAGGAACTTTGGCTGTTGTCTATGTAGAGTTTCCTAACTTAGTTCATGTGAGCCGTTGTACTATAAGTATTATGAATATGTATTTTGTTTTCATCTGAGTCAACGAGTTCTATTTTATATCATTAGTTATAAGTATTGTGTGTAAAACTTATTTGTAATGATGGGAAGAGAAACAGCCACAGTTAGTGGTCAGTGGGTACGCCAGGCAGGAGGTAGGCCTAACTCACTCGCATTCCTCCCTCCCTCAGTGCTAGGGGAGCCTTTGTGTATCTCAGAGGAGAGAGAGAAATTACGTAATGGTTGTCAGTGGGCGGTCCTTAGTAGTTCACGTTGGGCTCACTAGAGGGCCGGGTATAAAAGGGAAGTCTAGCCATTTTTTCATCAGAACTCATTAGGCAGAGCGACTTCTCATTTCCCTTGCTAACTATACAGTATATATTCTTCTGACTGATGGGAACTTTCTCTACTACCTTACATTCTTATCTCCTCTTTTCCCTGCCCTGTTTAACTTCCATGGTCCCGTTGGTGCAGAGCTAGTCAGCCAACGTATTATCGCTTGAGTTCTCACGAGATACTTGCCTATTAGATAGCCTATTTTGGAAGGGTTGACTTAGAATAGGATTGATTTATGTTTGTTGCACTTGTATATGCATTTCCCTGTGTGTTATTATTATTATTCCTGTTTTCTGCTAGTCTAGGTAATGCTAGACTGGGGTAAGGCTTTTCTGTGTTACGAGTTGTTGTTTGATGCAGTGGTTAAGCGATAAACCTGCATACTCGTTTCGGTTCAGTGAAGCCTAGGTTGTCTTCGCGGCTGACTGTGTTGAGTTAATAATTTACAGTGCGTGAGGGCAAGAGCCTAACCACCCTGTATTTTATTAACAGTTTGTTTTTACTTTGTCAAGGAGCCTGGAGAAAACCAGATACAAGGGATCTGGATTTCTCAAAGTGCACTTGTTAGTTTTAACGTAATACTTTAAACAGCTGTGACGACTTCGCTAGGCTACAAGCCGTTTTTGCTCAGTCACTGCTACCTTTTGCCCACAGTACCCCAGCTAGACTTTACTCGATTAGTAGATACAGAATAGTATTGAAGCTTTCCTTATGTATGATATTGTTTATGCACTATTGATTTCATGTGTTGCAAGCTTGGCTACTTTAGTGATTAGTGGCCCACGAGCACAATCCGAGTAGGCTATTGCCGTTGCATTTGCGGAGTACTTCCTTTTAATGTTTGCCATTTACTATTGCATATTCTTTTAATTATTCTTATGCCAATTTAAGCCTTTAATAGTATTTAATTGCCAGTGTTTTTGCTTATTGAATTACTGTTCAAAATCCGATACGTACTTCTTACGAGCATCCGAGAAGCATCTAACTTTTTTCAGAAGATTCCTTGCTCGATGCTTAAGGACTATTAATTAACGTAACGTAATAGTGCCGATCCGAAGTAGAGGGTGGTGGACTTCTTAAGTTCATAGTCAAGGGTGGATTACTTCGGCTTCGGCCAACACTATTCTTTGGTGTTGTTGTTTCTTACTTTATTGTTTGATTGTTGACCAGACTAGATAATTCCTGTCTCTTTATTAGTCTGTTGTTGAACACTAGTACCGAGTTCTTGTATACCCCGTTACAGCAGATTGAACTCTGGAGGGTATTGGTGTTTTATGTTCGGCTGGCAGTACTCAGGGGTTGGGATCGTGTGTTTCCGTTGTGGCAGCGAGCCGTATTCGAGTTCTGATTGAGAGCCCTTGTGTACCCGAGTGCCAGTTCGTAACAATCCTCATAAAGATGAAGCATATCTTTATTAACACCTTAAGAGCGGCCTATGCGGTTTATTTATATGTACCGCCCAGCGGGGTGTTTTAAGCCAAAATAGGGCTGTTTACGTGATCATTTTCATGCCTAAATAAGACCCAGAACGTAAAACAAGTATCTATCCCTGAAAGGGCATAAACAGAGCTTTCGAATGACACCATAACGATCCTTTTATGATGGCTAGTTTTCTTGCAATAACCGTGCAACGCGAGTGCAAAAAGCAGGTAATTAGCCACTTTCCTGATACAATTCCGTATATAGCGAGTGAGAGAGGGAGGAGGGAGCTGAGATTCGTGTCAGTAGGTTCGCCGCGGTGGTCTGGAGCAGTCATACGCTCGCTAGTCTCCTGCCACCACCTGTCTCTCTCTCTCAGCAACATTACGTGCTGAAATTGCCACTCGACTTATGTCGAGCGCCGCCACATAGTCCAGCTTTATTAAATACGACTTATGTGGTGAGCCGCTTTTTAAGGGTTAAAGATGAAGTCTTTCAAGTATCCCTTTACACTTGAAACACTAGTTAGATTCCGGCATCTTTTTATCCCATAAAAAGTCTAAGTCTATCTTAATCTCTAATCTGGCTTCTCCCAGAAGCCCTCATAGATCGCCGTCTTGAAGGCCGTGATACCCTATTGTATCAATCAATTGTTTGGCAAATTATCACAAATTGCAAATCAGTTAATATAACCACCCAAAGGTACAACCGCCGGGTTTTATATGCAATGTCAAACCAATTGTACCTGCCCCAGACCTCTTTGTAAAAAGGTCGCCGGGAGGGAAAGACTAAACAAACAAATAGCATTGTTTCAATGGCTTATTAAAGATTTCAGCATATCTTTTACCTGTCCAAAAGAATTAAGCATAACTTCTTAATCCTCATAAAGATGAAGCATATCTTTATTAAAGATGAAGTCTTTCAAGTATCCCTTTACACTTGAAACACTAGTAAGATTCAGGCATCTTTTTATCCCATAAAAAGTCTAAGACTATCTGAATCTCTAATTCGGCTTCTCCCAGAAGCCCTCATAGATCGCCGTCTTGAAGGCCGTGATACCCTATTGTATCCATCAATTGTTTGGCAAATTATCTCGAATCGCAAATCCGTTAATATAACCACCCGAAGGTACAACCGCCGGGTTTGATATGCAATGTCAAACCAATTATACCTGCCCCAGACCTCTTTGTAAAAAGGTCGCCGGGAGGTAAAGACCAAACAAACAGACAGCATTGTTTCAATGGCTTTGAAAAGCAGAGAAAACCAAGTCCAACAGGTGTCAGCCTGATCACCTAGAAAACTGTGTGGAGCCCCCCTTGACGGGAATAACCCAGGAAGCCTGATCCCAGGCTCGACCATAGAAAACGCAGTTTCTGATGAGCCCTCAAGCGACCAAACTCGTCGGGGTAACTTACCTATTTTAGCCATCCTGACTAAAACTCGGTAAACATAAACGGTGTTCTCGGAGCAATGAGAAAAGCGCCGGAAAGGTAACCCCCACTAAACTATACATTACAGGAGGGCGTAATGCATAAAGCAAAGAATAACACAGGAAGCCTGATTCCAGGCTCGACCACAGAAAACGCAGTTTCTTATGAGCCCTCAAGCGACCAAACTCGTCGGGGTAACTTACCTATTTTTAGCCATCCTGACTAAAACTCGGTAAACAAAAACGGTGTTCTCGGAGCAACGAGAAAAAACGCCGGAAAGGTAACCCACACCAAACGAGACATTTTAACACATTTTATACAAAGGGTGTGCGCAAAAATAGGGATACCTGAACAGGAGGGCGTAATGCAAAAAGCAAAAACCAGGGCAAAGGTAGCCATGACAGAGACTGGTGGGATACTTACTCCAGGTTCTGCATAGACCCTCCGGGACCCAGCTCTGGAAAAAAGAAAATTTCCAGGAATTAATGCTCATAAGGTTAACCCAATCATGTTCGCACACAAGTGTTAAATAACCCGCCGGGTAACGAGACGTAATACTCAACGACTACAGCTCGCTACGCGGTGGGGTTTCCTAAGTAAAAGATTTCAGAATATCTTAATTTGTCCAAAAGATTTATGAATACCCTCTGACATAATATATAAAGACCAGCATGGCGTTTATAACCGATAAAGTCTTTCCGGTGGTGTTTGTTTCAAGATTCAATTTTGGAGAAAGAAAAAACTAAAAAAAGACGCCGGCCCCCGAATTATCTCGTAGATCAAAAACTGGGAAGCCTGACAAATATACGAGATCTAACTTCTCCCGAAGTATCTTTTTAGATCGCCGTATGTTGAAGGCGGCGATACAAAACGTATCCCTCAATTGTCTGGTTAACTAACTGAATTGTAAATTCGTTATTCCCATCCCTCCAAGGAGCACCCGCCGGGTGTGAATATTAGTTTAAAAAACGTTAACCCCAATTGTGCCCTAAAGCGCCGTATGTTGAAGGAGGCGATACACAATGCATCCCTCAATTGTCTGGTCAACTAAACTGAATTTTGCAAATTCGGTCATCCCACCCTTCCAGGCTGCACCCGCCGGGTGATTTAAAGTTTAAAAGTTAACCCTAATTGTTCCTATCCCCACTTCTTTGTAAAAGATCGCCGGGGCGGAAATACAACAACAGCATAGTTTTATATTGGCTTTGCAAAACCGAAAAAACTACAAACAACACGTGTCCGTATGAACACTATTAGATGGGTACAGCCATCCCGCCGGGAATCCTAAGGAGCCTGAAACAGGCACCCCAGAGACGCAGTCCTGGGGAGCCACAGACACCCACTCGCCGGGGAAACAAGCCTGTTTTTAAACCATGCGTGGCCAAAACTCGGCAACCAGCCGGGGTTATCAAGGTGAAACCGAGAAAAACCCGCCGGAAAAAACCCACCCCGTCCAGATACCATCTGAACGCACCACCGGACCGAGGCGTAGCAAAACACAACTAACGCCGGGCCCAACATAGTCCGTGGAATTAGCCAATACACAACTAACCCAGGACACATAAATAGTCCGTGGAATTAGCCAATACACAACTAAACCAGGACACACATGACACAGTAGTACATATTTAGAAAATAAATCAATAACACTTGTATATGTGGTAAAGCTACGAGAGGCTGGCTAGGCCTAGGCAGACGGATAACAGTAACATGTCGGAATATAAACAAAAAGCACTGAATTATATCACAACAGGAACCACCGCCAACACACCACTGTAGCAAATACTTCCGGCAAAGGGAAGAACTGACTCGGGACCCAGAAAAAACTTCACTATGTGAAGAAAAATACGCTGGGAACGTCAGCAAAAATACGCTACCTCATCAGAAAGATAAAAGGAAGCAATAACGCGTAATGAAAGCCGCCTGCTTCACAAAGCTAGCTAACTGTGAAAAAGTTCACCTGTCCACAACCGGACCACGAGGGTACATCCGAAATAGATGCCCCAAACACACGACCCAAAATACACTGCACTGCGGGCAACCAGCCCAGGACACTCCTGCTACGCATATCCTAACCTTACTCGATACATCCCGGAGTAAACAAATGAGAAAAAACTCACTAGGGACGCAGCAAATGCGGAACCAGCGGAGCGTGGAGAGACACGTCCGGGCCGGCTGATCGCAGAGCAGAGAAGGAAGAATGACGCCTGAATCAGCGTCTGGTCAAAGATCCACACAAGTACATCCACGATATGATGGAAAGCTTATTGGATAGTTATTCTTATTTTGTTTTTGTTTTTATTTTTTACGAAGTTTTTTCGTAGTGAGAACCCAATTCATAATGACTGAAGCCATGAGTGAGGTCGCGTGCGCTCATGATGAAGGCTCCTCAGATTTTAAATGCTCTGCGCGGTAGATTCAAACTACGGCGGATTAGTGTTTGAAGAGGATGCCTTATGTAATAGGCATGTTCGTCAATGATGGAGGGGCCACTAATAAATATGTATCTGTAGGATTGAAGAAGGTGGAACATGCATTACGTAGCAAGGGGGTTAACTTGTCAGATTCCATGGGAGATCAGAGTGAGGTGCATGTTCTACTTGGTGTGAATCATTATTATGATGTAGTATACCCTGGATTTAACACCTTAAGAGCGGCCTATGCGGTTTATTTATATGTACCGCCCAGCGGGGTGTTTTTAGCCAAAATAGGGCTGTTTACGTGATCATTTTCATGCCTAAATAAGACCCAGAACGTAAAACAAGTATCTATCCCTGAAAGGGCATAAACAGAGCTTTCGAATGACACCATAACGATCCTTTTATGATGGCTAGTTTTCTTGCAATAACCGTGCAACGCGAGTGCAAAAAGCATGTAATTAGCCACTTTCCCGATACAATTCCTTATATAGCGAGTGAGAGAGGGAGGAGGGAGCTGGGATTCGTGTCAGTATGTTCGCCACGGTGGTCTGGAGCAGTCATACGCTCGCTACTCTCCTGCCACCACTTGTCTCTCTCTCTCAGCAACATTACATGCTGAAATTGCCACTCGACCTATGTCGAGCGCCGCCACATAGTCCAGCTTTATTAAATACGACTTATGTGGTGAGCCGCTAATTAAGGGTTAAAAGGATGTGTGGTGTGATATTGATCCCCACTAAATTTGGCTATTACATGAGCGGAAAGGTACATACTACACAGTCAAATGTCCTGGTCGACACGGTCTCGATATTAAGGGTGAATGTAACCGCGGCAGAGGAGTTGGGAAGGGAGGATTCCCAACCTAGTGACCCTAAAATGACTGCCGAGTTCGACCTGGAACGACTGTGGAGATTGGATCACATATGCATTAATCCTATGGAGACCGATTATGACTCGGAAATTGCGCTGAAGAAGTTTGAAGAGTCTGTGAGGTATAGTGCCTCAGACAAGCAATTCAAGGTTAGTTTGCCCTGGAAAAATAGTGAGATGAGCCTGCCAACAAACTATGGATTGGCATTGGGTCGCTTGCGCGCATTACAGCGTAAACTATCAAATGAACCGAGCACGCGCCAGGCGTATGACGATGTATTTCGGAATTATTTAGACCGAGGCTTCATTGAAAGAGTCGATGTGAAAGAACCAATAAGGAAGGGAAGGGTTCACTATCCAGCCCATCATGGGGTAAAGAAAGACAGCACCACCACACCAATACGGGTGGTGTATGACTGCTCAGCCCACCAAGGTCAACAACCCAGCCTGAATGATTGCTTGCTGACTGGTCCATCCATGGTGTCGGATTTGTCACACCTATTGCGATTTAGGCTGGGGCAATATGCATTTACTAGTGACATTTAGAAAGCCTTCTTGATGGTCAAATTACAGGAGGAAGATAGAGATGTTACTCGCTTTCTTTGGTTCGAAGACATCAGCGACTCTGAAAGTCCGGTCGTGATCTACCATTTTCTGGTCGTACTCTTTGGTGCTACATGCTCGAAGTTTTTGTTAAATGCCACAATTAAGAAACATCTGTCAGATACTCATGAGGACACAAGTAAACTATCTCGCGGGTTGTATATAGACAATTTGCAGGGTTCTAGCGATAGTCAGGATGATTTGTTACATACCTACTGGCAAGCACGTAGATTGTTTACAGAAGCTCATTTATTTCTCTGCGAATGGGTTACTAATAGTGAAGATCTTCAGAGTCTAATTCAGATGGATGGTACGGCATATCATAACCAGGAAAAGACCAGAAATTTGGGGATGATCTGGCAACCAAAACAAGACATACTAACCTTTCAAACCAAGTCTTTTGTTCAGCAGACAGGAACGCACTCAAAGAGAAGTCTGTTGAGCAAAGTTTCGCAATTTTTTGATCCTTTGGGTCTAGCATTACCCATTGCCATAAGAGCTAGGATTCTGATGCAAGAAGTTTGGAGACGCAAAATAGGATGGGATGACAGTTTGCCCGAGGACTTAAGTGATCAAGGGACATTATTGTTGAAAGAGTATGACATCCTATGTACTAAACATCTACCTCGTAAGGTGGCGGCATTCGGTGACGTTACATTACATACGTTTTGCGATGCTAGCGCCACGGCATACGGGGTAGCCATATATGTTGTTACTTCATTTGGGGCACATTTAGTTACAGCCCGGGCAAAGGTAGCCCCGGTCAAAAAGGTAACTATATCCCTAAAATGGAATTGACTGCCATGCTGCTATTAGCACGTCTGGTGCAACATGTACGCGCAGCATACGAGAGCGAGTTGAATATTGAAGTCGTTCACGTATGGTGCGATAGTCAAGTCGTACTCAACCGGGTACATAGCAAGAAGTCTCTGCCAGTTTATGTGCGGAATAGGGTAGATGAGATTAGGGCCCTATTGCCAGACGTTGCATATCACTATGTCAATACAAAAGACAACCCTAGTGATCTCATAACTAGGGGTATAATGGCTAGCCAGTTAATAAAGTTCGAGTTGTGGTGGCATGGTCCAAATTGGCTGCTCCATGAAAATTAATGGACGATATGGCAAGCTGTTGGTGAGGGACTTCTACCACTGGAAACAGTGGCAGTTACAGCCCAACCAAATGAGCCATCGGGTCCAGTAATAGAGTGGGCAAGATTCGGTGACTATGGTAAATTAGTCAGAGTTGTAGCTTTGGTGTTGAGATTTATATCCAATATCAAGTTTAACCCTTGTTTAGCGGGGCCCGACTTAAGTCTGTATCGAAAAAATTGGGCTATGTGGCGAGGCCCGACTTAAGTCCGTTGGCTAATTCCCGCCCTAATTTAAGTGGAAAGCGAAACCTGGTGGTCAGGCGGTGTACTACAAGGTCCCACCAACATATCCCCACTGCATGACCATGACTCAGTAACCTCAAGTAGCTGTGATGGAAGGTCAAGATTTGTCCGTATCCGATTCGGTGGCCGCCACCCCTAGTGCGTCGCGCCACCCTACTCATCACGCCCCGCTCACCGCCCAGGACCTAGATATCATGATGAACTCTTCAGAACTTTCTAATACGCTGTTGAATTACACCATGGAAGGTCTGGGTGATAGTTTTGATAGTGAGGATGACTCGGAAGATGAAAATATGCCGATCATAGGCTTTCACCCCAAGCATAATTTGCGTGCCGCAAAAGTTGAGGTTGATGCTGCAGAGGACGTTGAGCAAGATGGAGATGTTCCTGACAAAGAACATACTGGTGTGGGTGTTGCTAAGTACAATTTACATTTGATAATTGCTTGAAAGTTTGATTGCAAGCATTTTATAGCGTATAATTTCAGGCGTTCGGTAAATATCTCACGATAACCAGGGTGTACGGTACATTTCTCACGATAATGCAAGCAACAACGAAGCTTTGCGAAGATTGTGGTCTACAATATACCTTTTTATAATTGCATGTGACCTTGTAATTGCTTGAAAGTTTGATTGCAAGCATTTTATAGCGTATTATATCAGGCGTTCGGTAAATTTCTCACGCTAACCAGGGTGTACGGTATATTTCTCACGATAATACAAGCAACAACGAAGCTTTGCGAAGATTGTGGTCTACAATATACCTTTTTATAATTGCATGTGACCTTGTAATTGCTTGAGAGTTTGATTGCAAGCATTTTATAGCGTATTATTTCAGGCGTTCGGTACATTTCTCACGCTAACCAGGGTGTACGGTACATTTCTCACGATAATACAAGCAACAACGAAGCTTTGCGAAGATTGTGGTCTACAATATACCTTTTTATAATTGCATGTGACCTTGAAATTGATTGAGAGTTTGATTGCAAGCATTTTATTTGCGTATTTTTTCAGGCGTTCGGTATATTTCTTACGGCAATACAAACAACGAAAGATTGAATATTTGTGCTTGGCATTATATGATTGTGGGGAACATATGTACCGTATATATTATTTTATCATATATATGATACAAATGTAAAATAGTTATATTATCACGACACTCTCTCTCTCTCTCTGTCTCTCTCACTCTCTTTGTCTGATGTAGGCCAGGGCACTCCCTATCTAATCCTACCCCCAGGCAAAATCACACCCTAACAGATGTCCTTGACCTCCTCCTCCTCCTCCTCCTCTCTTTCTTTCTCCCTCTCTCTCTCTCTCTCTCTCTCTCTCTCTCTCTCTTTCTCTCTGGGTCTACCTATACATTTATAATTGCATGTGACCTTGTAATTGCTTGAAAGTTTAATTGCAAGCATTTTATAGCGTATTATTTCAGGCGTTCGGTACATTTCTCACGCTAACCAGGGTGTACGGTACATTTCTCACGATAATACAAGCAACAAATAAGCTTTGCGAAGATTGTGGTCTACAATATACCTTTTTATAATTGCATGTGACCTTGTAATTGCTTGAAAGTTTGATTGCAAGCATTTTATAGCGTATTATATCAGGCGTTCGGTAAATTTCTCACGATAACCAGGGTGTACGGCACATTTCTCACGATAATACAAGCAACAACGAAGCTTTGCGAAGATTGTGGTCTACAATATACCTTTTTATAATTGCATGTGACCTTGTAATTGCTTGAAAGTTTGATTGCAAGCATTTTATAGCGTATTATTTCAGGCGTTCGGTACATTTCTTACGGTAACCAGGGTGTACGGTACATTGCATGTGACCTTGAAGTTGATTGAGAGTTTGATTGCAAGCATTTTATTTGCGTATTATTTCAGGCATTCGGTATATTTCTTACGGTAATACAAACAACGAAAGATTGAATATATGTGCTTGACATTATATGATTGTGGGGAACATAATTATGTACCGTATAATTATATTATTTTATCATATACTGTATATGATACATAATAGTAAAATTGTTATATTATCACGACACTCTCTCTCTCTCTCTCTCTTTCTTTCAAATAAATCATGTCTTACAGTTATAAAGTTGGAGTATGCACATCCCTCATATGAAATACCATTCCCACATTTTGCATAAGTAACAGTGCCAGACCGGCAAAACGGACCAGGTCATTGACCCCTCAGCCAGCCCCCTCATCCAGGCAGCGAGCCGCCGTGTCAGAGCCTCCAGTGATTTCGCTCGCCAACATCTCGGGGGTAGACCAGATGTCAACTACCCCCGCCCATGCACAAGCTGGTCCAGCGACCTCTACACCAGCTGCAGGTGCACATCCCCCCGTGTTGGCAACGCCACCCGAGATGTCGCGGACGAGGGTGACCAGGCGTCGGCTGGATTTGGAGGAAAGCGATGCCGGCCCAAGCTCTCCCGATTCGCCGGAAGTCAGGATATCCCCGCTGCCGGGAAGCGACTCTGATGACGGGCAGGCACAGCCACAGCAGGGACAGCCACAGCAGGGACAGCCACAGCAGGGACAGCCACAGCAGGGACAGCCACAGCAGGGACAGCCACAGCAGGCACAGCCACAGCAGGCACAGCCACAGCAGGCACAGCCACAGCAGGCACAGCCACAGCAGGCACAGCCACAGCAGGCACAGCCACAGCAGGGACAGCCACAGCAGGGACAGCCACAGTGAGGTGCCCGGGGAAGGGCCCGAGGAGGTGCCAGAGGAGGTGCCAGAGGAGGTGCCCGAGGAGGTGCCAGAGGAGGTGCCCGAGGAGGTGCACCAGGAGGTGCACCAGGAGGGGCCAGGAGGCCGGTACCACCACCTGTCTTTCAGTGGCAGGACTGCCTGCCTCGTGATATGCCTGGTCAACCACCCCTCTTTCACAAGGCACCGAATGGCGTCCAGCCTGCCTTTCCCTGCTCGGAGAATGACACCCCTTACGACATTTTTTGATGACCTATTGCTCGGGGACATTGTCACAGAGACAAACCTGTATGGTCGCCAGCACGCCGATGAAATGATGTCGCCCCACATGCGGAGATGAACACCCATTGACATCGGCGAACTCCTCGTGTTTTTTGGCGCTCACCATGCTCATGCCCCACATAAAGAAACACAACATGTTAGATTATTGGGTTATGCATGACATGATAGCAACGCCAGTGTTCAACACCTACATGCCAAGGGACCAGTATAGGCAAATTCTGAAGTGCTTGTACTTTGTGAATAACACTGCGCCACACGGAGCCGACAAGATCTGGAAAATACGGCCATTCCTGAACTCCCTCCTCTACAGGTATCGCCGGTTTTTCAAACCTTTCCAGAATGTCGTGATCGATGAGTCCTTGGTCCTCTTCCATGGACGTCTCTCTTTCTGCCAGTACATTCTGTCGAAGCGTCACCGCTTCGGGATCAAATTCTTTGTACTGTGTGACTGCGAGACAGGATACGTGCTGGATCTTATCATATATACCGCTACTGATGTGGACATTCCGAACGACCCTTTGGGTCTTTCAGGGTTGGTTGTCAAGACACTGATGGAGCCGTATCTAGATGCCAACCGTATCCTGTTCACTGACAACTTCTACACCTCTCCTCTCCTTGCCAGGTATCTCCTTACAAGGAGTACGGGAAGCTGTGGAACTGTTAGGTCAAACCGGAAACACTGGCCCCGGTTTGAGAAGATGCAGATAGGAGACATCTTCTGGAAGAAGAGCAGCAGTGAGAACATACTGGCTATTTGTTGGCACGACACAAAGCCAGTCAATGTCCTCTCCACCTACCACAAGTCCGCATTGCGAGATAGCGGGAAGAGGAGATACCAGCAGGACCGTGTCACAGGCAACAGGACTGTAGTTGTTATCTCCAAACCTGACGCTGTCCTGGAGTATAATGTGAACATGCGGTTGGTGGACAAAAGTGATATGCAGATCACTGCTGTTGACTGCCTTAGGAAGACCTGTAAATGGTACAAGAAGGTCGTACTCCATCTTCTTGATGTCACTGTCCTCAACGCATACAACCTGTGGATGATGCACACAGGAAAGAAGAGCTCTGTAAGGCTGTTCTTCAAGGATATCATCGAGGCCATCCTCCGTAAGCACGGAACCACACGTGCGGCACCAGTTCTGAGGGCGATCGTGGATTTGCCCAGCCGCCTTGAGTGCCGGGACTACCTCGCGACCCACAGGCTTGTGACTGTACCTCCCAACCCTAACCAACTTGCTACTGGCCGGGTGGCCGGAAAGAAGGTGTGCCACGTCTGCAGTCACACGACAAGGAGGCCCCGACATAGGAGGGAAGTCGCGTCCAAGTGTAGTCGGTGTGATGTGGGACTCTGTCCTATTCCTTGCTACACCGAGTACCACACACTGGAACACTTCTAACCTCCTCCCTTCTTGCCAATCATTCATAACTTCATTCAATCATTCATTCATCTATTTCAAAGTACCTCATGAATTCATGTCATTCATAACTTCATTCAATCATTCATTCATCTATTTCAAAGTACCTCATGAATTCATGTCATTCAATCATTCATATGGTGGAATAGCACACTACCCAAACACAAGTGCATTCATCATCATCAGCAACATCACCCATTACATCCATAAGTTTTGAATCTCATCCATCCATCTGGTTCTTGGTCCACCTCATACATCCATGTCATTCATTCATACATACATTCATACACTCGCTATAGACAGTTCTGCCTTTTGTCTACCTCAATCACATTCATACACTCGCTATAGGCAGTTCTGCCTTTTGTCTACCTCAATCACATTCATACACTCGCTATAGGCAGTTCTGCCTTTTGTCTACCTCAATCACATTCATACACTCGCTATAGGCAGTTCTGCCTTTTGTCTACCTCAATCACATTCATACACTCGCTATAGGCAGTTCTGCTTTTTCCCTACCTCAATCACATAACTGCCTTTTACCTACCTCAATCACATAACTGCCTTTTCCCTACCTCAATCACATAACTGCCTTTTACCTACCTCAATCACATAACTGCCTTTTGCCTACCTCAATCACATAACTAAACATGCCTTTTGCCTACCTCAATCACATAACTGCCTACCTCAATCACATAACTGCCTTTTCCCTACCTCAATCAACATAACTGCCTTTTACCTACCTCAATCACATAACCTCAATCACATAAATCACATACTGCCTTTACCTACCTCAATCACATAACCTACCTCAATCACATAACTGCCTTTTACCTACCTCAATCACATAACTGCCTTTTGCCTACCTCAATCACATGTGGATTACACCTCCTGGGAACACCACAAAAAACAAAATGGGTCGTCAACACTACCCCATAGGGTGATTTGGAAATGTGTTGAAATAATATTATATATAAAACAAAACAAAAAATCCTGCAAAGCAAGCGAAACAGAGAGAGCGAGAGAGAGAGAGAGAGAGAGAGAGAGAGAGAGAGAGAGAGAGAATACAGAAACTGAACTGAAGAAAGAGAGTGAAAAAGATATAATAATACAGAAATATTACAAGCAAATAAAGAAATAGAGGGATTAGAGATAATAATAAAGAGAATTACATATACGGATGAGGAAGAGAGAGAGAGAGAAAGAGAGAAAGAGAGAGAATACAGAAACTGAACTGAAGAAAGAGAGTGAAAAAGATATAATAATACAGAAATATTACAAGCAAATAAAGAAATAGAGGGATTAGAGATAATAATAATGAGAATTACATATACGGATGAGGAAGAGAGAGAGAAAGAGAGAATACAGAAACTGAACTGAAGAAAGAGAGTGAAAAAGATATAATAATACAGAAATAGTACAAGCAAATAAAGAAATAGAGGGATTAGAGAAAATAATAATGAGAATTACATATGCGGATGAGGAAGAGAGAAAGGGAGAGAGAGAGAGAGACAGAGCGCGCGAGAGAGGGAAAGCTAGCGAGCCATAGAGAGAGAGAGAGACAGACAGACAGACAGGAGGAGTGAGAGAGAGAGAGAAAGAGAGAGAGAGAGAGAGAGAGAGAGAGAGAGAATACAGAGAATACAGAAATAAGGAGAAATACGAGAAAAATAAGACTGATTACCGAAGGAATAGTACACACGCGGGAGGCCGAAGTCAGGGCAAAGCGAACGCATCCGAACGCGCGCGGGAAATATACCAAAAAGTAACCCCTCTTCCTCACCTCTTCCCACCCTCCACACTCGCTCACAACATCCAGAATAGACTTATATGGGGAGACGAAGAGTTGCTTGTTCCAAAAATGACCGTTTCGTTCGAATTTGAGCCATAGTAACGGCGCTAGGGCGAGTGAAAGTGAGCAAATATTTTGGGATTATGCCCGCTGGGCGGCACGGTGTAAAATACCTTACCACCCGCTCTTTGAGTGTTAACCCCTTATTAGCGGGTGGTAGGGTATTTTACACCGTGCCGCCCAGCGTTTTTTTTTTTACCCTAAAGGGTTGTTTCTGTGCTCATTTTCATGCATAAACAAGACCCAGAGCATAAAACAAGTATGTATTCCTGAAAGGGCGTAAACAGAGCTTTCCAATGACACCCGAACCATCCTTCTACGACCACTGGTTCTCTTGCAACGATCGTGCAACACGAGTGCAAAAACCCTAAAATGAGGTAATTTCCTTACATAATTCTCTGTGTACAAAGGGGTGTAGCGAGTGACAGAGGGTGGAGGAGGGTGGAATACAGCTCAGTACACCCACGGCGGTGGTGGGGAGCGGTCATGAGGTTACTACGCTCGTCCCACTGCTCCGCTCTCTCTCAGAGCAACATTACGTGCTGAAAATTGCACTCGACATTATGTGGTGCACCGCCACATAGTCCATATTTATTTAACTCGACATATGTCGCGCGCTGCCAGTTAAGGGTTAAAGTAACGGGTCAACTCTGCAATAAGGGTCACATCATTAATGCTCGTGAATATACAACAGCTGAAGTAACTATGATCAAGTGGGTTCAAGCAGAAACCTTTTCCAATGAATTAGAATCTTTACAAAGCTCTAATAAGTTAATATGCCTAACTTAGTGTGTCAATTGAGGTTGCACCTAGATAATGACCTCATCAGGTGTGAGGGTCGCCTGAAGTGGTCGGGTGTAACGGACAGCACAAACCGTCCTATACTTATGCCAGCAAGACATCACGTTACTGATCTATTGGTCATACGTGCACATAAGGAAGTAAAACACTACGAGGTCTATCACATCATCTTGAATTTGCGTCTCACATGGTGGATACCCAGAGTTCGACAAGTAGCTCGACGCATAGTAAGGAAGTGTGTGATATGCCAAAGACTAAAGGGTAAACCTTATGCGACTGGACCAGCTCCGCCTTTACCTGAATGTCGTGTAAAACATATCGAGCCTGTCCAAGCTGTAGGGTTAGATTACACAGGTGCATTGAAGACGAGAGAGCAAGATAAGGTCTATATATTATTGTTTACCTGTGCAACGTCTAACGCGGTACACTTAGTTATGTGACAATATGTCTAGCGAGGAATTTATGCTGGCATTTAGACGTGCACGTCGTTCATTCCCTCAACTAGTACTTAGCGACAATGCTCCTACTTTTATCCAAGCATTTAAATACCTTAAGGATATGAGCAGTGATCCTACAATCATCACTTTTATGGGAGAAAAGAAGTGCGAATGGAGGTTCATTCTAGTTAGGGCACCTTGGTTTGGTGGAATGTGGGAACGGTGTGTCAGCATTGTCAAATCAGGACTGAGAGCGGTAGTAGGACATGCTTTATTGAAGAAGAGTGAGTTAATGACAGTTCTCACCGAAATAGAAGCAGTTGTGAATGATCGTCCGCTCATATATGTGTACACTGACCTGCAAGAACCACTACCATTATCGCCAGCTCATTGTCTCTACGGTAAACCATTGACTGCATTCCCGTCCAATTTCCAGTCTATCATAGAACTAGAGGATCCTTCGTTGTACTCTGAAGCAACGGTGTCTAAGCGATACCAGTATATTTCGAAGGTAATCGAGGACTTTAGAAAGAGGTGGATTGATGAATATCTGCTAGCATTGAGGGAAAGAAGCATCAAACCCTCTGGTAGACCATCGGCACCTACTGTTGGTGAAGTAGTTTTAATAAGAGAAGATAGTCCTCGTTTGTACAGGAAATTAGGCCGCGTGTTGGAGGTGTACAAGGGGGAAGACTCTGTAGAGCGGGTGGCACTATTGAGGATGGCCACTGGAACTACTGTTCGTCCTATCGCACGTTTGTACGCTTTGGAGCTCGATTCCGCATTGCAGTCTGATGCTCCACCTGTTATTGCTGGGTCCGAGAATTCTCAACGTGATGATTCACCCCTTACGGATGGTGATCAATCTCGGACCGGGACGCGTCCCAGATGCGCTGCTGCTGGCGCCGTTGATATGTGGCGTCAGAGGATAGCCTCTGGGCAACTTTAATTTAAGGTGGGGTTCAGGTTATTTTTTGCGGGGGGAGTGTATCGTGTAATACGATAGTGTAAGACAATTAATGTGCTAAGGTACGTCTCTGTGACGTCACTAGGTATACGACAGTATAACGGCCGTTCCCACGGTAGGGCATAGGACGATTAGATCATGTATTATAAGATTGTAAGTAAGTTAAGATTATAAAAGGCCTAATATGCTATAAAGCAATATTGACATGGTCTTATGTAGTATACTAGGAGGGGTACCCGGCGTTGCCCGGGTTTAAATTCTACTATCATAATCACCATCATCAATCACTACTACCACAATCATCACAATACTATTACTACCATAATCACCGGCCTCGACCTCCCTGTGCCTCATTAAACGGCTACCTCGATTTCGGCCGCTAAATGACCTCCGATTTTGGATCTGACCTCATCCATACCCGCATTTTGGGGAGCTGCGAGCAACTTTCGTTCCATACACCTTTTCGATCGGAGGCCTCCTTCTGCCCCAAACGGCATTTTTTTCGCATTTTTTTTGCTCCCGTATACTACATAAGTTCTGCCGAAAATTTTATTAAACAAAAGTGTCTCTGATTTCCACTAAACTCGCCTAAAACCATCTCCAAAGCCTGGGCTTTCCAACGGTGCCCCACACTCCCACCTGGCACCAAAACTGTGGGAGGAGTATAGTAACAAAGGTCGGGTAACTGACAAACAGACAAACATTGACCTTTATTTATTAAGATATGAATTTATCGTATATATTGATTTAATTTATCGTACTGAGCAACATGGATACGGTACGATAATTTGGGCGCATGGCGTTTGCAAAGGCAGCAAGGTGAAGGGCTGGACGACTCAGAGCCTTCACGAACACCACCCAGTTAACATCTAATTTCCGCCTTCAGTTGATCGTGCTTTCGTGCCTCTAATCACATTAAACTGCCAGCAATACACACATCTACACATTCACGACGCTCTCATCGACGCCATGACAGACAGCTAAGCATATTATTCATGTCCATTCTCATATAACCATTCATTTATTTTCCCTGATTTTTGCTTTCGAGCCGGTCTCTGGTTTCCCCGTCGTCCGCCATATTGGGTAAACGTTTTCCTTTGTCTCATTGCCACGTGGAACTGTTGGTGAGTTAATTCCTGGAATATTATTAACCCTTATAACCATACCTTATATATAAATAATTGTGTGTGACCTTTGGATATAAATTAGCTTGTTTCAGATTGAATTCAATTTAGATTTGGAGTAATTTAATTTAAATTGATTTTGTTTGAATTATTATAGCTTAGAGATATTTAACTTCCACTGATATTATACCACAGTTGTCAAGTCCTAAAGATGAGGAAGAAGAGATGTCAGCAGATCTGGAGTATATTGAAGATATTCATACAGCCTTAGCTAGATTAGCTTCAACTCAAGAATTGCACCCTGTTAAGGATAACGGTACTCCATAGGCAACTGGTTTTAACCTTCCAAAACTTACTCTGCCAACCTTTTCTGGGGATCCAACTACCTGGACTGGATGTTGGGATATTTTTGAGTGTTCCGTTCATCGGAATAAGACACTTACATCCATCCAAAGGCCTACGTATCTCCTATCTCCGTGGGCAGTTGAAAGGGGAGGCATTGAAGCTGATGGAGGGGTACAAGCTAGAAGCTACAAGCTATGAGTCTGCAGTGGAGCTATTTTAAAGAACTTATGGGAGAGAGGAAGTAATAAGACAGCATTAATAACAAAATTCTTCGCTCTAGATCCTCCATCGTATGATGTGACAGATTTAAAGGAGTACTATGCCTCTTTTGCGAGCCTCCTCCGGTCAATGGAGACGATGGCCATCACGAAGGAGGAAATCTACAGTGTAAGTATCCTGAACAAGGTACCCTCTCCCCTTAAGGAAATAGTTAGACGGCAACTAAGCGACACTCCACTGGATTTAGAAGCGTTGTTGCAGATATGCCAGACTGAAGTCTTCAACATGGAGAGTACTGGACAATACCGACACGTGGAGATGTCGCCATCCACTGAGGCTTTCCCGGTACAGAATTCTCCTAAACAGAAGAGGACGATATCATCAGGTTGTAAGTTGTGCAGTGTACACGGTCATCCATGGTACCAATGTCCTAAGTATCCTAAATCAAGTGTCACACTATGCCGATTTTAGTGCCGACTCTCCACGACTTAAGGAGTGGCGATACAAGGGGGAGACCACTGCCGAGTATCGTGGGTGATAGAGGGGCAGTATGGACGGGCATGCCGCCTAACGGCAACTGGAAGGGGTCGAGAGGCAACCATGCAAGACCTAAGGAAGATAAATGACACCGCTGGGGCGGCGTCATGCGCCGTAGCACGCAAACTGGTTGGCGACAATGCTCCTGACGAGCGGCGCCTCTAGGAGGTAGGGCGGCGCCGATAGATACTACGGCGGCGATGGACAGCCACCCTGTCACACTGGACCCCTACTCCGTCACACTTGATCCCGACCGAGGCAAACCGGTCCGTCGGAAGCGACGTTTGTGTGTGTGTTTGTGTGTGTGTGTGTGTGTGTGTGTGTGTGTGTGTGTGGGTGGGTGGTGGGGGAGGTTAAGCTGAGATCTAGGGAGGAAACTAAAAACATAATAAAAAGATCCATAAATGGGCAAACAAATGTGCCCATCTCCCCTTAATTAAGTGTTATTTTGTTTTAGTATTTGGTAAAACAAGGCCATCTATAGTTAACCCTTTCAGTACCGGTGACATCTTTCTCGTTATAGTCTGGCAACTATTAGGTTATTGTATTATGCTTACAAAGAGCCTGTAGCAATCACAAGACCTCCATTCCTCTCATATATCTCTCTTAACTCCCACAGACCGTTCTTAAGCTGCATAAAATCGTCTAAGTATGGCAGAACTATGGCAAAACAGACGCCACCGCTATTGAAAGGGTTTATAGATAGTCACTCGTTGATGGGATCGGAGTAAGGGGACAGTGGTGATTTTTGGAGTCTATTTATTTATATATTAATTTATTTTTTAGTTTCCTCGCTAGAACTCCATCTAGGTTAAATCAAAAACACCCCCAAAACCATCTATCAACGATGTCCCGTGCGACGTTGCCAGGTCGCGGAATCACGGTATGCCCTCCCCCTATGACGGCGCCTGGGCGTTACCGGGTCGCTGTCTGAAGGCGATCTACCTTATAAGCGGCATCTGACGCAGACAGGTCGACACCCTTGTACCGTCTGACGCCTACTGGATGCCGCCCGACGCCACCCGCCTACCGTCACCGTACCGCCAATTTACTAGCCGCCGACTCAGCTCATGAGAGTTGTGCGTGTCAAAATTTTCATGAGGCCCATGACGACCTCTCCCGACGGCTCTCTTGAGTTGGCGCCCACCCACGTCGCACGGCGATGTAGGCAAAGACCTGCTCCCGACCCTTAAGGCGTGGAGTGTCGGCACTTAAATCGGCACTTGCTTAAGGCTACACAGAAAATTGGCAAGGCTAAATCGCTTCACTTATGCACCAGTTGTCTGGCAAAAGACCACTTCAACAGTACTTGTACCAATTTCTTTATCAAATCCTGTAAGTATTGCAAAGGAAAGCATTGGTTTTCCCTTTGTACCCATTCTGATCAGGCAAAGAAAGGTGGAGAACCACCAAAGAGTCACATGATAAAAATAAAAGCGAGGGTAATAAAGTATCTGATATGTCCATTGCTTCTAGAGAATGTCAAATGCTTCCTACTATGATGCTGCCAGTAGTGGGGAGTAATAATAAGTATATAATGATGCGAACCTTACTCGACCAGTGCTCACAGAGGTTATTCGTTCTGCGGTCATCATTGCCACATCTCAAGTGTACCAGCAAGGGTCAGGAGAATTTGCGTCTCCATGGTTTCACTGGTGAAGTAGATTCCAGTTGTGACGCCTGCCAGCGTTGGCAGAATCGCCTCCCGGTAGCCACTAGCACTCGCCAGGGCAGTGGAATGGGCTACAGTCTATCTACAATGTTGTACTTTCTTGTGAATCGTCATGTCACAGGCAGTATAGAAGTGGTCTTTGTTTTCGACTGTGACAATGCATTCTATTTTATATCATCAGTTATAAGTTTAATGTATAAGACTGAATGATACAGCTAGAGAGTGTGAGTGAGTAAGTACAGGAGGCAGAGGGTAGTCGCATAGGAATACGTGTTGCCTTGGTGACATCATGCAACGGCCGGGCCCTCTGAGTGGCTGGGCGCCACCCTGCAGCTCTCCCGCCGCGTCAGGAAGTTGTCCCCCCGCACTCCTGCTGCCTCTGTGCCTTCCTTCCTCAGATCTTGCCTGACCAGCATACCCTTAACATCTCCCTTGCAACCTGTCCCCAACTTCTACCTATAGAACACTTTCTCTCTCTCTCAACTTCTTACCTTTCATTCTTCTAATCTATTTAATATCATAACTCCCCTTTGGTTCTGCACGATTTCATATATCGGCCATCGTATTATATGCTGAAGCTCTCAGATATTACATGTTTAGTTAGGCATTTTGGAAGGGTTTCCATTTTGTCTGTAGAGGTTCGACATACTCGCGGTGTCTCCCTACCTGTATCTTGGTGGTCTGCTGGGCTATTTAATGCTAGACTGGGATAAGGCTACTGGTGTTGTGATTTCCGATGTGTACTAGGTTTTGTTGAACCTGTACAATCGCAATGGATACATGAGAAGCCTAGGTTGTCTTTCTGACTGTGTACCTTGTGAGTTTAGCCTCGTGTTGCGAGTGAGGGCTTTTGCCTCTGCCACCCAACACTTTGCTAACTCGTTTTGTTTTGACTTTAAGAGGGTCACCAGGAGAGAACCAGATACTAGTGATCTGGATCTCTCAAGAGAGCACCCCGTCATTTACCGTAATTTGGCCGCACAGCCTTAAGGACTTCGCTAGGCTACGAGCCGCTTGCTCAGCCATTGCTTCCTAGCCTACAACATCCCAGCTAGAATTTATTCGCCTAGCAGACACCCGATTAGGATTATAAACTCTTTATGTTATGTATCCAGCATTCTAATTCATGTTGTTTATTAGCCTTGGTTGTTGTTGAGTTGCACAACCCGAGCAGGCTTTTGTGTTGTCTGAGGAAGGACTTTTTTTGTTGTTGGAGTTAATACTATTGCGTATTTATTATTATCCCGTGCCAGTTAACACTGTATGTCCATACATTTGTCATATCCTGTTCCTGCTTTATATAACAGTTCAAAATCCGATTCGATCATCTTAAGCAGCATCAGACTTTCTTCAGAAGATTCCTGTTCGATGCTTTAGGACTTTCGTTCACTTTCTTTAATATAGGAGTGACAGTTTCTTATTGTTTAGAGTAACTTTAATTATACCTTCTTCTTGTTTGCATTAAATCATTGCAGTGATTTAATTAAGCTTTCTATCTTTTTCCTTGTATACATTATTAACGTAATTGTATGTTGTTGTGATCAGGCTGTATCAGAGATCATCAGCCTGTAGTAGTAGTGCATTTATACCGAGTTATAGGATACCCCGCTATCGCAGATTTAACTCTGGAGGGTATAGGTGTTTTTGTGCACCGGCATTATAAGTTCGAGGGTTGGATCTAGTGTTACCGTTGTGGCTGTGTGCTTTTCTAGTCCGGTGATTAAGAGCCCTTGTTTTATACGAGTCCCGGTCGTAACAAATGGCGACCTTGATTAGGATTTTGTGAACTTAGAGAAATATTGCAGGAGTGTAGTGGTCATTTGTTTTTGTTTAAAGGAATATAGTGGACACAGATTTTTTTTGGCAGGTAGTATAACACTTAAGAGTCTTCAAGCATTTTTGAGTGAATAGTGCTACATAAGAGTTTAGGTACTTCTCTTTTTTTTTATAAACGTTGAGAATTTTCGGTGGACACTATGTCGGACGACGGATGAGTGTACAGTGAGGACACAGTACGGGAAACAGACTCTGAGGTGCAGCAACGGGGATTGTCCGAAGGCATTAGAGTTATAACTAGTGAGGAGGATGCAAAGAAGTTTCTGGAGATACCTATTACTGTTGACCGGGTGTCGGGGATTGATCGGTATGGTCTCCAGTGTTTGGCCACGGTCATGGGGCATGTGGGCACTAGCAGCATGTCGAGAGGTGACCTGGTGGCCTGTGTGCTCGGCGGGGTGCGTGGGGCTTCGGGTGGAGTGGGAGCTGGGGCACCTTCGGCCCTGCCCCCATTCCACTCGACTCCTACCATGGCGCCCCCTCGGGCTCCGGAGCCGGGTACGTTCCCGCAGGCCGATAGTCACTGGCAGCGTGGTTTGCACTTGGGTGAGTCTCCAATTGTTGCATCTCCTCCTCCTCAAGGTTTAACTCCAGATATGCTCTTCCAGCTTGAGATGGCTAACCAGCAACGAAAGCATGAATCTGAGATGGAGATGGCTAAGATTCAGGCTGAGGAGAGAAAGTCCATACGTGAGCAGCAGCAGCAGCAGCGAGAAGCTGAGCTTAGGGTTGAGGCTACGAGGTACTGTGCAGACATAGATCTTGAGAAGTCTCGGGTGGAGTCGACAGGGCAGCGTCTCGGTTCTGGGAATCGAGGTCTTGATCAGTCTTTATCGCACCTTCTTAAGTTAGTCCCTGTATTTGATGAGTCGGGTGTCACCAAATTTTTCATGCATTTTGAGAAGAAGTGCCGGGAGCACCAATGGCCCAAGGTTAAGTGGGCAGCCCTTGTTTCCTCTAGGTTGGTTGGCAAAGGACTCAAGGCATATGATGCGTTGCCTTTGGAGTCGTGCATCGATTATGAGGTATTGAAGGAGGCTGTCCTGCGGGCATACGAGTTACAACCAGAGACGTACAGATTGAAGTTCCGGGGTGTAACAAAGGGTCGTGAGTGCACCTTTCTTGAGCATGCCCGGGATCTGTCCGATGCATTTAGAAACTGGCTGCATTCTGAGAAGGCATCGACGTTTGAGGAGTTAAAACAGTTGATGCTTCTAGAAAAAAAAATCAAGTGTACGGGCGGCGATTTGACGTTGAATCTTAAAGAAAAGAACCCGAAAACTCTTCAGGAGGCAGCTGAGATGGCTGACCTTCGGTTATCTTTGATTCGTGGGTGCGGTTCTGCACAGAGAAGTGATGCAGGCAATAAGGAGCGTAACCCTCCCCCTGCCTGAAACACTGATACATATAATTACACTAAGAACAAGAGCAACGACACCAAAACTGACCATAAACCTAGTACCGTCCTGTTTAAAAAGGGTCCGGGCCCTCCCACACCTCAAGGGAAGCCCAAGGGAAAGCTAGAGTGCTTCCATTGTCATAAGGAGGGGCATTTTGCAAGAGCCTGTCTAAGCAAGCCATCTAATGCAGTTGTGTCTTTGGCTCGCAACATTGGGGTGTCCCCGAAGTCGTCTGAGTTTGCCCGGGGTATAACGTCAGAGGCTGGGACACAGCCAGTGGAGAAGAATCCGGAAGGCTCGAACCCTGTCCGCAATGTCTTATGTGACCATCGAGGGCGTGGCTGTGTGAAGTGGGCTGGGAAGAAGCATGGAGTTGAGCTATTGCGAGACACGGGTGCCTCTCAGACTTTGTTGAAGAACTTTACTGGTAGACCAATAAACGCGGCACGGGTGGTTGTGGTGCAAGGTATCAATGCTATCAGGTCATACCCGTTGGTCAGGATGGAACTGGAGGTAGATTGGGTGACACAAGAGTTGGATGTTGGAATTGTGGAGAACTTGCCTGTTGGGGGCGTCGACCTCCTTCTCGGCAACGACTTTGCGGTGCCTACTTCTGAGGTTTCACCCTTAGTCGTTGCCGAGAAGCCGGCCGACGTGAGTAGGGAGGAACAGGAGTGGGTAGAGAAGTGTAAAGTGCAACCTATGGCGTGCGTTGTTACACGATCTCTTGCATCCAAAGTGTCATCACCTATTCCTCAGTCTTCTGATCAACGGAGGAACGGTCGGGAGAAGATGGCTAATGCTGGTGAAAGTTTGAAGAGTTTAGTACCAGCAGCGCTTCTTGGCGACTCAGTATTGGCACCATTGTTGGAGTCTGGAGAAGCCCTAGGACCTGTCACAGCTAGTGAGGAGGTGGGGCAAGAAGAGACTCCGAGGCAGCAACGTTACACACAGAGAGAAAAAAGGGTTGCTCAGTTTGATATTGGGGGAGGACATGGGTTGCTTCGGAAGCATCTAGACAGGTTGGTTCCCTCGGATATTAGTAAACTGCAGTTGGAGGATCCGGAAGTTCAGAAGTGTTGTAATGGTGCTGTCGAGCTCGAAGAGGACGGGGATGCTAAGCCAGGAGATTTTTTTTATATTGAGGGAATATTGTATCGGCGATTTCAAGACCCAAAGAGAAGTTGGGAGGGTGGGTCAGGAGTGGTAGACCAGCTGGTTGTGCCGAGGGCGTGAAGGGATAGCCTACTGAGGCTGGCCCACGATGTGCCGTTGGCAGGACACTTTGGTGTACGCAAGACGGTAGTGGCTTTGGTTAAGTTGTTTTGGTGGCCAGGTTTAAAAGCGCAGGTTGTGTCATGGGTGGCAATGAGCAGTACCTGCCAGAAAGTGGGGAAACCTAACCAATGCATCCCGAAGGCTCCGTTACAACCTATTCCTGTCATGGGCCCCCCCTTCAGTAAGATAGTTATAGACATGGTTGGCCCCCTCCCTCCTACTAGTGCTGGTAATAAATTTCTCCTGACAATAATGGATGTAGCGACCCGTTATCCTGATGCATACCCCATGAGGAACGGCATGGCAAAGACGGTGGTTAAGAACTTGCTTTTGTACTTTTCCCGGTATGGTTATCTGCAGGAGATACAGTCTGACCAGGGGTCTAACTTTACCTCGAACATCTTTACTCAGACAATGCAGCAACACGGGGTTAATACTGTAGTGTCGTCGGCTTATCACCCTGAGAGCCAAGGCGTGTTAGAAAGGTGGCATTCGACCTTAAAAAGTATGCTCCGTTGTTATTGTCTGGAGAACGGTAAGGACTGGGACCTGGGTGTGCCCTACGTGTTGTTCGCTGCGAGAGAGGTACCTGGTGAAAGCCTCGGGTTTAGTCCAAACGAGCTTGTTTTTGGCCATCGCATCAGAGGCCCTCTCCACATGGTTAAGGAGATCTGGGAGGGTACTACTAAGCCGTGTTCGTTATTAAAATATGTTCTCGAGAGCAGGGAACAGATGTTAAAGAGCTTGTAGCTGGCTGGTCGGAATCTGGTGGGATCCCAGGCCCTAATGAAGGACAAGTACGATGAGAAGGTGAAACTCCGGGAGTTTCAGGTGGGTGAAGAGGTGTGGATCTTGCTCCCTTTGGTGGGTCATCCCTTATCCGCTAAGTATGCTGGGCCTTATAGGGTGGTGGAGAAGATCTCAGATCTGGATTACCTGGTGGCCACCCCAGATAGGAGGAAAAGAAATCAGTTGTGCCATGTAAACCTGATGAAGGAGTTTGTGAGGCGCCCCCCTGAGCCTCTCACTGTCCCGGTGATGACTTGCAGCGGTCAAGGTGGAGAAGGAGGAAGGGACAGTCAAGCTCAGGTGGAGGATAACTGGGATTGTAATGTCTCCGCAGACCAGTGGGCGGGGAATTCGAGACAGGTGGCTCACGAGGCTCTAGAGCACCTGCCTGAGCAACAGCGTGTAGCCGTGCAGTGCCTGTTCAATTCATACCCTGCTGTGTTTGCGGAGCACCCAGGCCTCACAACTCATGCGGTGCATGATGTGGATGTAGGAGATCACCCACCCTTTAAATCAGTGCCATACCGAGTCCCTCCTATCAAACTCCCAGCACTCAGGGACGAGTTAGCGTATATAGTTGGCCGTAATATATAAAAGTCATGTGCGCTCTCAGATGGATTACTGTTCACCTCTGTGGGGTGGAAGTGGAGTGGTTGCATTGAGGCAGTTGGACAAAATTCAAAATAAAGCTATTAGATTAATCAATAACCCTGCAATCACACAGGACCTTCCTACATTAGCCATACGAAGAAACGTTGCATCCCTTGCATTATTCTACAGATATTTTCACAGCAATTGTTCCGAGGAACTTGCTTCAATTGTGCCGCCTCTCCACATCTTTCCCCGTAGAACTAGGGCAGCTGAGAGCGCCCATGAATTTACACTTTCTCCTCCACAATGCAGAACTTCTGCTTATCAGAATTCATTTATCCCCAGAGCTACTACTCTTTGGAATTCACTTCCCTCGAATTGCTTTCCACAAACTTACAATCAACAAATGTTTAAATCCAGTTGTTACAAACATTTTATGAATGGAGGATGCCTTTAGGCACATGGACCTTTTTGTTTTATCTGTGTTTTTCCTTCCTCCGTTCATTGTCTCTTAAAAAAAAAAAAAAAAAAAAAAAAAAATATGTTGGATCGGGGCCTGATAGAAAAGGGTGCGGTTAGGTGGACATCTCCCTCACTCTGCAGCCCAAGCCTGATGGGAAAGTTCGTTTTTGTGTTGATTTCCGGCGGTTAAACGGTTTAACCCCCACCAATGCTTACCCCCTTCCTCGTGTGGATGACAGTGTCGACAAGATCGGAAAGGCACAGTATTTGACCAAGGTAGACCTAGTGAAAGGTTACTGGCAAGTGCCGCTGTTGGAGCGAGCGAAGGAGGTTTGCGGGTTTGTGGTGGATGGTAACACCTACCGTTGTAACGTCATGCCCTATGGACTTAAGAATGCACCAGCGACTTTCCAGAATCTGATGAATGACCTAGTAGCAGATATTCCTAACTATACTGTGTATTTAGATGACGTGATAATTTATGACAACGATTTTGAAAGTCACTGTGCACACATTGAAGCATTATTTAACAAGCTTAGTGAAGCGGGCTTGGTGGTGAACCTGGGAAAGTGTGACTTTGTAAGGGCAACTGTGCAGTATCTAGGGTTTGTGGTCGGGAGAGGCCAGGATTGCCCTCCTCAGAATAAGATACAGGCTATCAATCAGTTCCCTAGACCGACCACCAAGCGGCAGATCATGAGGTTTTTGGGCATGATCGGGTACTATCGCCGCTTTATTCAAGGATATTCAACTGTGTTAGCACCTCTGACTAATTTATTAGCGAAGGATAAGAAGTTTCTGTGGGCGCCGGAGTGTGAAAAGGCATTTTCCCTTGTTAAACACCTTTTATGCACTCATCCAATACTCAGGGCCCCAGACTTCGACAGGCCATTTCAGTTGGCAACTGATGCCAGCGGGGTTGGAGCTGGTGCCGTCTTGATGCAAACAGACGAAGAGGGCCTGGAACACCCAGTGAGTTTTTTCTCCAAAAAGTTTAATTCGGCCCAGAAGAATTACTCAGTGGTGGAGAAAGAATTACTGGCGATAGTGCTGGCGCTCAGGCACTTCGAGGTATATGTTCCGGCCTATGGACCAGTCGTGGTAGTGTATACTGATCACCACCCTCTTAAATTCCTCAATCAGTTTCACAATCGGAATATGAGACTGACCCGGTGGTCGTTGATGTTACAAGAGTACAATTTAGACATTAGCCATATTGCCGGTAGTGATAACGTGATTGCTGATTGTTTGTCGAGGGTGGAGGATCCGAGTTAGGCTACCACAGGCGTGCGGGTTGTGTGGAGTAAAATTGGCTTGCCCCTGTAGAGAAGCCGCCAAAAACAACATTAAAATTAAAATTAAAAATCACATAAAAACTCTTTCTTTTGATAGTTAATTGTAAGTTGCCTATGTTATAGCTAAAGTCATAAGTTGAACCGTCTTTCACTTAGGAGGCTGGGCTCTGTGAAGCTAGCTCAGGGAGCATAGTAGGCTAAATTATACTATTATGTTTGGGAGGGGTTATAAGATTTTCTTTATGTTGATATGTTGTTTTATGTAAGACTTGTGCTTTGCATTTCATTTCTGGTGGAGTGGCTATGTGTGATGGGTCTTGTCGGCATTCTGCCTTGTCAGATATTGTGCTCGCCTAATGTTGAGCGTCCTATATCTTGGGCGGGGTGTGACGCCTGCCAGCGTTGGCAGAATCGCCTCCCGGTAGCCACTAGCGCTCGCCAGGGCAGTGGAATGGGCTACAGTCTATCTACAATGTTGTACTTTCTTTCTTGTGAATCGTCATGTCACAGGCAGTATAGAAGTGGTTTTTGTTTTCGACTGTGACAATGCATTCTATTTTATATCATCAGTTATAAGTTTAATGTATAAGACTGAATGATACAGCTAGAGAGTGTGAGTGAGTAAGTACAGGAGGCAGAGGGTAGTCGCGTAGGAATACGTGTTGCCTCGGTGACGTCATGCAACAGCCGGGCACACTGAGTGGCTGGGCGCCGCCCTGCAGCTCTCCCACCGCGTCAGGAAGTGGTCCCCCCGCACTCCTGCTGCCTCTGTGCCTTCCTTCCTCAGAGCTTGCCTGACCAGCATACCCTTAACATCTCCCTTGCAACCTGTCCCCAACTTCTACCTATAGAACACTTTCTCTCTCTCTCAACTTCTTACCTCTCATTCTTCTAATCTATTTAATATCATAACTCCCCTTTGGTTCTGCACGATTTCATATATCGGCCATCGTATTATATGCTGAAGCTCTCAGATATTACATGTTTAGTTAGGCATTTTGGAAGGGTTACCATTTTGTCTGTAGAGGTTCGACATACTCGCGGTGTCTCCCTACCTGTATCTTGGTGGTCTGCTGGGCTATTTAATGCTAGACTGGGATAAGGCTACTGGTGTTGTGATTTCCGATGTGTACTAGGTTTTGTTGAACCTGTACAATCGCAACGGATACGTGGGAAGCCTAGGTTGTCTTTCTGACTGTGTACCTTGTGAGTTTAGCCTCGTGTTGCGATTGAGGGCTTTTGCCTCTGCCACCCAACACTTTGCTAACTCGTTTTGTTTTGACTTTAAGAGGGTTGCCAGGAGAGAACCAGATACTAGTGATTTGGATCTCTCAAGAGAGCACCCCGTCATTTACCATAATTTGGCCGCACAGCCTTAAGGACTTCGCTAGGCTACGAGCCGCTTGCTCAGCCATTGTTTCCTAGCCTACAACATCCCAGCTAGACTTTATTTGCCTAGCAGACACCCGATTAGGATTATAAACTCTTTATGTTATGTATGCAGCATTCTTATTCACGTTGTTTGTTAGCCTTGGTTGTTGTTGAGTTGCACAACCCGAGCAGGCTTTTGCGTTGTCTGAGGAAGGACTTCTTTTGTTGTTGGAGTTAATACTATTGCGCATTTATTATTATCCCGTGCCAGTTAACACTGTATGTCCATACATTTGTCATATCCTGTTCCTGCTTTTTATAACAGTTCAAAATCCGATTCGATCATCTTAAGCAGCATCAGACTTTCTTCAGAAGATTCCTGTTCGATGCTTTAGGACTTTCGTTCACTTTCTTTAATATAGGAGTGACAGTTTCTTATTGTTTAGAGTAACTTTAATTATACCTTCTTCTTGTTTGCATTAAATCATTGCAGTGATTTAATTAAGCTTTCTATCTTTTTCCTTGTATACATTATTAACGTAATTGTATGTTGTTGTGATCAGGTTGTATCAGAGATCATCAGCCTGTAGTAGTAGTGCATTTATACCGAGTTATAGGATACCCCGCTATCACAGATTTAACTCTGGAGGGTATAGGTGTTTTTGTGCGCCGGCATTATAAGTTCGAGGGTTGGATCTAGTGTTACCGTTGTGGCTGTGTGCTTTTCTAGTCCAGTAATTAAGAGCCCTTGTTTTATACGAGTCCCAGTCGTAACACAGTGACTATGGTATAGTGGAGATTTCCTATGTATATAGAAGGAAGGTATGTCCCATCAAGGCCGTTGTGGTCGACAAACTTCCCAGTTTCTATGTAGCATCAGAGATTCAACTACAATTGAAATATCTCAGAAGCAAGGGTTTTAAACTGGCTGATGATCAACTCTCTGCTAACAATGGAATTATGCTACTGGTCGGAGCTGATTATTACTACGACCTGGTTCACCCTGGATATCGGCGGATAGATAAGCAGATATTACTCCCCACAATACAAGGGTATGCCATTTCCGGATCCTATGCAACTTCATCTGAAAACACAAAGGTGGAGGAAGTTACGGTCCTTAAAGTAGCAGTAAGCCCCATAGACAAATACGTTAAGTCTACTGTTCCTGATAATCCATGCACTGATATAGATAAGCTATGGGACTTAGATAATATTGGAATTGACCCACATGAACTTGATCAGGAGTCCAAGCTAGCGTTGAGCTCGTACGAAGAAACTGTAACGTATGACTCTGGCAGGGGTCAATATGTGGTGAAGCTCCCTTGGAATGATAATAAGAGTAAATTACCTACAAACTTCAATTTAGCGCTTGGTAGGTTGCGGGGCCTTCAGAAGCAGTTTGTCAAGAATCCGAATTATTGCGAGACTTATGCGGCAGTACTAGAAGAGCAGGTACAACGTGGATTTGTTGAAAGAGTAGATCCCAGTGAGTATGGGGATAACATTCATTACCTTGCTCACCATGGGATAAAAAAGGACAGTTCCACCACTCCTGTTTGTATTGTGTATGACTGCTCAGCTAAATCCAGTGATCGCTCTTATAGCCTGAATGATTGTCTGTACACGGGTCCATCCCTGGTCTCTGATCTCGCGCAAATTATGTTACGCTTCAGATGTCATAGATTTGCATGGGTCGCCGATATTGAGAAGGCCTTCCTGATGTTTCAACTCCATAGCGAAGACAGGGACTCAACAAGGTTTTTATGGCCACGGGACCCAATGGATCTAGATTCAGAGTATCTGGTCTACAGATTCAGAGTCGTCTTATTCGGAGCGACCTGTTCCCAGTTCCTTCTCGACGCTACTATCTTGCGACATCTTGAGGAGGCTGGACTAGATCCTGACTTCAAAAATGAGATCAAGCAGGGGATAATAATCTATGTGGACAATCTTCAAGGCACTGGAGACGATGAAGTATTATTGCTCAAAAGATGCTGGGAGATCCGCGATATATTTGCCAAGGCTAATTTATTTTTGAGAGAATGGGCCACTAATAGTGATCTTCTGAAAGGTCAATTTGTTTCTGACGGTGTAGCTACTGAGAATAGTGCGGTGAATTTATTGGGCCACAAATGGGACACTACCACAGATTGTATATCCTTCTGTCACACACCATGCGACAGTGAGATTATGACCAAGCGAAACTGCTTAAGCTTGCCTGCGAGGTTGTTTGATCCCCCACGCTATTTGCCGCCTGTCACTATTCGTGCTCGTATGTTTTTACAGCAACTGTGGCAGCTAAAACTAGATTGGGACACACCACTCCCGACTGAGCTACAAGATGCTTGGCGGTTAATTCAGTCGACCCTTTCCACATGTTGCAAGGTTCAACTTGATCGTCAGGTTATAAGTGGTCCACAGGTGGATCTATATGCTTTTGCTGAAGCCAGTAATAGTGCGTACGGTACTGCCATATACTTATGCAATGGTAGTGAAGCGAAACTGGCTATAGCAAAGGCCAAAGTAGCCCCTATTAAGAACATTACAGTTCCTAAATTAGAACTTACTGCATTGCTTCTGTCTGCTCGTCTAATGAAGTTTACGCTGGATGCTTTTACCGACATACTAAAGATTGGTAACGTCTATGTCTGGAGCGACAGTCAAATTGCACTTTTTTGGGTACACAGCCAGAAGGTGCTACCTGTTTATGTTTCAAATCGCACTGATGAGATACATAACTTAGTTCCTACAGCTAAATTTCGCTATATGAGTACCAAGGATAACCCCGGTGACATTATTTCCCGGGGGATCTCGTCGCAACAGTTTTTGTCATCCTCTATTTGGTGGCAAGGACCTACATGGCTTACATCTCCAACTGAATGGCCTCAGGATTTCAGGGAATGCATATCTGAGCCATCAAGTCGGCCCCAAGATAATGTGTTAAGTAGTTCGACTGTGAGTACTACACATCAGGATAACAAGTTGGTAGAGTGGGAACGTTATGGCAGCTATGATCAAGTAATACTGATATTTGCATGGATATACCGTTTCATTAACAACATGAGAAGTCGGGCTCACGGGTCTTTCCTTAGTGAAGATTCGAAGCAAATCAGACTCCATGAATTGAGATCAGCAGAAGCAAAAATGTAATAGGTTTAGTACAAATGGAATCATATCCTACTGAACATGAGATACTGAACAAGGAGTTAAAGGCCAAACCCTCAAACTTAATGAGGCAGCTAGGATCATATATGGAAGGAGGCATAATTAAGTGTAGAGGCAGGACCCAGAAAGCGGACATTATTGATTCTGCGAAATATCCTGTCCTCCTTAGCTCCTCTCATTTGATTACCAAACTGTTGATTCACAAATGCCATGGGATCTGCCTACATTTTGGCGTAAGTTATGTTCTGGCTTATATGCGACAATGTTGGTGGATCCCTAAGATGCGACAAGCTATTAACCCTTTATTAGCGGCTCACCACTTAAGTCGTATTTAATAAAGCTGGACTATGTGGCGGTGCTCGACATAACTCGAGTGGCAATTTCAGCACGTAATGTGGCTGAGAGAGAGAGACAAGTGGTGGCAGGAGACTAGCGAGCATATGACTGCTCCAGACCACCGCGGCGAACCTACTGACACAAATCTCAGCTCCCTCCTCCCTCTCTCACTCGCTACATACTCAATTATGTACCGAAAGTACCGAATTACCTGCTTTTTGCACTCGCGTTGCACGGTTATTGCAAGAAAACTATCCATCATACAAGGATCGTTATGGTGTCATTCGAAAGCTCTGTTTATGCCCTTTCAGGGATAGATACTTGTTTTACGTTCTGGGTCTTATTTAGGCATGAAAATGATCACGTAAACAGCCCTATTTTGGCTAAAAACACCCCGCTGGGCGGTACACATAAATAAACCGCATAGGCCGCTCGTAAGGTGTTAAAGGGATCCACACTTGCTGTACTATCTGTAAAAGATTACAGGGTAAGCCTTACTCCCCAGTTGATCTACCTCCCTTGCCTAAGTTCAGGGTACAATGGACTGAACCATTTCAGGTAACCGGGGTAGACTATACGGGAGCGATTCCAATTAGGGAATCGCCCGGTAATATCACTAAGGTATATGCCGTACTCTTCACATGTTTGGTAACCAGAGCGATTCACATTGAATTGATTGACGATTTATCCAGTGAGGGGTTTTTACATACTCTAAGATGCTTTGCAGGTCGCAATGGTTTCCCTCAAATGGTTCTGAGCGAGAATGCAACTTGTTTTGTTGGGGCATCCAAATATCTCAAGGATATAATGGATGACCCGCAGGTTGTGTCTACCCTCACTGGAAAGAGTTGTCAGTGGAAATTTATACCAGCACGTGCTCCATGGGTCGGGGCGATTTGGGAGAGGACAATAGGAATTGTCAAGTCTGCCATGAGGAAGGTATTAGGGAGGGCCCTGATGAACAAAAAGGAGTTGCAAACAGTCTTGACGGAGATTGAGATGCCGGTCAACGACAGGCCCTTGACCTATACCTTGGCAGATATTGATGATCTCTTGCCCATTTCGCCTTCCATGCTAACACGTGGACGAAATCTTAATCCCTTTCCTAGGTCGTCGGTAACCAACGAAGATATACAAGACCCTACGTTCGGAAATGCTGACGCCACACGTCGTCGCTTCCAGTATATGAACAAGGTGTGTCAGACGATCTAGGGAAAAGGTGGTCTCAAGAATATTTGCTGTCTCTTCACGAACGTCACTCGAATATAATCAAGGGGACGAATCAACGGTGGCCTCGTATCGGGGATATTGTATTGATTCATGATGAGCGTCCTAGATTATATTGGAAGCTTGGTAGGATTGTCAATTTGTTCCAGGGCATTAATGGTCATATTAGGGTTGCTAGATTACAGACTTCGACTGGGATTACTACTCGCCCAGTCGTAAGGTTATATCCCTTGGAGCAGGACGTAGAACTGCCTGATGTTACCGGTATCTCTACTGATTTACCTCCACAGGGGAGTGCTGGTGACAGTGCTCCTCAGGGTGGAGCTGTTGATAATGAGAAGGATGATCCTCCTCTGGTTTCCAGTGGCGCTCGCCCCAAAAGGAGGGGGGCTATGAGTTCTGTGGATCTTTGGAGATCTAAGATTAACCAAGGTGATCTTTGAATCTTTGATATCCTTTTTTGTATATAGCTACTGTATATTGTTTTTGGTGGCGGGCAGTATGTCGGGAATAGTGTGTGATGATCCAGACAGTTTTGAGTCCAATTGGGTATTTGAATTTGGCGGTATTGTATAGTAAGTACGATTTCGGCTAGTACCTTATGTACTGTAGTTTATTATTAATTATAGGTTAAATATTAACTGTAATGCATAAATATATACATCAGCTCTAGATGTATCCTGAAACCAAATCATAGGTTAGAAATAGTATGAGCCGGCAGTCATATGTATTGTCGCGAAGCGAAAAGCGCCGGCCGACAATCTCTTCAAATCAACCATACAACCAACATCTCCCCCCGGCTCTGACTCAACCTATAGTTCACCATGTGCTACCGCTATTAATCTATATCTACAGTCTTACATCCCCAGTCCTCTAAGCTAAGTTCATTATGTATTGATATTGTATTATGTGAACATTCCTACATGTCGTCTTTTCTTTCATAAATGACCTAGAGCAGCTGGTCCAGCAACCCACCCGTATCCCGGATCTCTTCGGAGATCGGCCCCACATTCTTGACTTATTTCTGACTTCTAATCCTTCTTCTTATACTGTCAATCTTTTCTCTCCTTTGGGCTCCTCCTACCATAAACTTATCTCCATCACCTGTCCTATCTCTTCAGTATGGCCATCCGATCCTCTCAGCCGGCGGCACTTGTGGCAGTTTGGCGCTGCCGACTGGGTGGCTCTCCGGCAGTACTTCTTTGATTTCCCATGAAATAACTTCTGCTTCCGTGGCCGAGGACACTCGGTGAGTACTGAACGCATTACTGAGGTAATCCTCTCGGGCATGGAAGCGTACATTCCATTTTCTTTCTCTCAGTCTAATGCAAAAAAATCTTGGTTTACTCACGCCTGTTCTACTGCTGTCCACAACAAGGAGGAAACATTCAAACGGTACCGACGCCTTAAAACTCAAGAATCTCATTCTTCCTATGTTTCTGCCCGGAATCAAGCCAAATCTGTTCTTCGACTTGCCAAGCACTCTTTCATCAATAATAAATGCACTGAACTATCCAACTCTAGCTCTTCCCAAGGTTTCTGGCATCTAGCCAAAAACCTCTCCAACAACTTTTCTTCCTCGTCTTTCCTTCCCCTTTACCACTCTGATGGCACAACCATCACTTCTTCCTCTGACAAAGCTGAACTCTTTGCTCAAACTTTTGCCAGAAACTCTACCTTGGATGATTCCGGTGCTATTCCTCTCTCTCCACCCCCCTCTCTCCTGCTTATGCCTAATATCCTAATCTCTTCTAAAGATGTACTTTCTACCCTCTGTGGGCTTAATACTAAGAAGGCGTACAGTCCGGACGGTTTTCCTCCTGTTATACTTAAAAACTGTGCTTCCGTGCTGACCCCCTGCCTAGGCAAACTCTTTCGTCTCTGTCTCTCCTCTAACATCTTTCCTTCTTGCTGGAACTTTGCTCTCATTCAACCTGTCCCAAAGAAGGGTGACCGCTCTCAACCCTCCAACTATCGTCCAATTGCTCTCATCTCTTGTATCTCTAAAGTTTTTGAAACTATTCTTGGTTCCAAATTTCTTAAGCATTTCTCTTCTCATAATCTGCTCTCAGATCGCCAATATGGCTTCCTTAAGGGTCGCTCTACTGGTGATCCTCTTTCATATCTTGCTAACCCTTGGTCATCCAACTTTCGGGACTTCGGTGAGACTTTTACTGTTGCACTAGACATATCGAAGGCCTTCGATAGAGTCTGGCACAAATCTTTAATTTCCAAACTGCCCTCCTTCGGTTTCTGTCCCTCCATCTGTGCCTTTGTCTCAAATTTCCTTTCCGGCCGTTCCATAGCTGCGGCTGTGGACGGCCATTGCTCAATTCCTCATCCTATCAACTCCGGTGTTCCTCAGGGTTCTGTCGTATCTCCTATTCTCTTTCTAATTTTCCTAAATGATCTTCTCAACTGTACATCTAGTCCCATCCATTCATATGCAGACGACTCTACTTTACACCACTCAATTAGTTTTCCAGAACGCCCCAGCCAGCAGTCCCTCAAAAGAAAACGTAATGAAGCCATAAAATGCTTATCTTCTGATCTAGCTACTATTTCCAATTGGGGTATAGAAAACCTTGTTACATTTAATGCTTCCAAAACTCAATTTATCCATCTTACTACCCAACAGGAACCTCCAGAGGACTATCCCTTATTCTTCAACAATTCAAAAATCAACCCTTCATATTCCCTCAATGTTCTCGGTGTCTCTTTTTCTTCTGCTCTCACTTGGAATGACCATATTACCAGTCTTGCTAAGGCAGCCTCCCAGAAGCTGGGTGTGCTCAACCGCCTCAAGGGGTTGTTTGCCCCTGTGCAGCTACTTGCTCTGTACAGGGGCACAGTGTGTCCTTGTATGGAGTATTGTTCACATGTGTGGGGAGGATCCTCTCACACCGCACTCCTAGATAAAATAGAAAGGAAAGCTTTTCGAATCATTAACCCCCGTCCACTCACCAATTCTCTGCAATCTCTCTCTCTTCGCCGCAATGTTGCATCTCTCTCACTATTCTATCGCTACTACAATAATCAGTGTTCCTCAGAGATTTCCCAGTGTATACCACCTCCTCTACGTAGGGTACGTAGTACCCGCCTTGCAACACAATCCCGCCCCAACTCTGTGCAACTCTCTAACCCAAGAGTGAAACGCTATTCTCAGACTTTCTTCTATTCAACTGCTGAGCTCTGGAACTCTCTCCCAGAATCAGTCTTTCCCTCTTCCAATGATTTAAATTGCTTCAAACTCAGTGTGTCCAGGCATTTTAGCTCGAACGTCCCTTGATTTCGGCCCTGTCACTCTTTGAATTCTGGGGGAGGCACTCGCTGCAGGCAGTTATGCCTTTTGTCTCCCTCATTCACATAGAAAGAAAAAATATACATGTATATATTTATATATATATATATATATTATTTATATACTGTATATACAGTATGTATATACCTTATATATAGCTATATATATATATATACTGGATATATATATGTATATATATACAGTATCATAGACTACAGTTGATCTGGACTGGACACGAAAATGGAACTTTGCAGTAAGGGGCCCAAAATCGGAAAACGAACCCCCCCATTTTGAACCTCGAAACTGCGAAAATTTGATATTTTCGCAGTTTCGAGGTTCGAACTTGGGGGTTCGTTCTCCGATTTTGGGTCCCTTACTGCAAAGTTCCATTTTCGTGTCCAGTCCAGATCTACTGTAGTCTATGATAGTATATATATATATCTATCTATTACCTGATGCCGTGATCCCCGAAGGGGTGGCCACGAACGAACCACCCCCATGCACCTCTGTCCCCAGTCAGTCGACGCCCCTCCTCCCAACCAGCACCACCTTCATCCATAATTTATACTTCCTCACTCCATCCTTTCACCTCTCTTTCGGTCTACCTCTCCCTCTCGGTCCTTCCACCTCGCTCTCGTACACCTTCTTAGTCATTCTCTTGCTTCCCATACGTTCCATATGTCCGAACCATCTCAAGTTGTTCTTTTCACACTTTCCAGTACATCTACCTCCACACCACACCTCCTTCTTACTTCCTCATTTGTCTGTCTATCACCCCATGTAACTCCGCACGCACTTCTCAAGTAACTCATTTCCACCCCTCTCACTCTTGGTCTGAGTCTCTTCTCAAACGTCCATGCTTCGCTTCCGTAAGTCAGTGTCAGGATTACCACACTGTCATGCAAGGACTTCTTCACTTCCATACTGACCACCCTATTTCTTGTTACTGCTTTCAGCGTTCCTACAACCCTCTTCCCCTATTGCACCCTCTCCCGCACTTTTTCATCCATAGTCCCATCTTTACTCAACACACTGCCCAGATACTTAAATGAGCTGACAATCTCCTTAGCCTGACCGTTCAACTTCACCTCACACTCTGTGGCTTCACCCCCTTCAAAAACCATAACCTTGCTCTTCCCCGCATTTACCTTCAGATTTCGTTTTTTGCACACTGTTCCAAACACATTTACCAGACCCTGCAACTCCCATTCATTATCGCTCATCAGAACTGTTTCATCAGCAAACAGCAGTACAGGCAGCTTCCACTCATTTCCCTATCCCTTATCAGCAATACACGAACATCCACTGCTCTTCCTTGTATTTCTTTCATGACTCCATCCATATTTACAGTAAACAACCACGGGGACATCACACACCCCTGTTTCAACCCAACATTCTGATTAGAACTCACTCTGCTCATTCTCCACACGTACTGCCGTCTTTGCACCCTCATACATGCTCTTCACTGCTTTCAGCAACTTTTATTTTTGTTTTTTTCTATATTCCAACTACTTTCTCTTGGGCATAGGCTGATGGCCTTGACACTCTACCACTGAACACAGTGAGGCCCGTGAGGTCTTGCTCCAGTCTAGGGAGTGAGACATGCGAAGCTTCACGGCTCGAAGCAACTCCGTCTCTGAAGTCGCCTCGCCTCTGCGCTTCACAGTCTCATCCCCCAGACTCGGACCCTCACTCTCAGAACGCCACCTATTGAGCAATTAACTCACTAGGCATTGCCCCCCTGTAGCATATTTTTGAATATGGGAATATTCATACAATGCTATTTAATCAGGGAACAATGAGGGTATTGTTTTGGCATTTCGGTATGCTGTGGTAATGCACTGATACAAGGTACAGCACAAATTCCATCCCAATAATATCTTCCCATTGACACATTGGGATTCGTACCCGGGTCCATTGGATTACCAGTCCAGTGGCAAGACCACTCCGCCACACCTCCCCTATATAAGGGTAAAGGGGAAAGAGGAGTGTGTGGTAACCACCGAGGAATATGTCTTCTAAGCAGCGTAGGGAAGGTGTACAGTAGATATATCTCCACAACACAATTCAGGGTAAAAATATGATCTACACATCCTCTTCCTTCCTAAATCCTCCCTGCTCGTCACCTATCCATTTCTCCGTTCCCACTCTCACTCTCTCAATCACTACCCTACTGTACACCTTCCCTACGCTGATTAGAAGACATATTCCTCGGTGGTTACCACACACTCCTCTTTCCCATTTACCCTTATATAGGGGTACTATTATGCCTGTCTTCCAGTCATCAGGTGCACTCCCCTTCTCCCATGCTAGTTTGCACATTTTCCATACCCACTCGATCACTATCTCACCACCACACCTCAACATTTCCCTACACACTCCATCTGTTCCTGGTGCTTTCCCCAACTTCACTCTTTTCATGGCTTCCCACACTTCTGACCTCCTGATCCCCATCTCCTCCTCCACTACTTCTCTTCTTCTCCCTCCTATACCCCATCCAACTATGTTTGCTGGCTCTTCATTCCTTACATTTAGCAACTCGTTGAAGTACTCCCTCCATCTTTCGACTCTCTCTTGCTTCTCAGCTAGTATTCTCCCATTCTTATCTTTCATGCCCTTACTGTTTACCTTGCTACCTCTCCTAACTTTTCATGACTTCTTTCCAGAACAGTTTTATGGCGGATTTAAAGAAGTTGAGTTTACTCTGCCTAGACTGAAAAGGTACGCTCATATACAATGTAAATGAATAACAAATACCAGGAGTGTAACTCACTATTAAATCACCATAGAAAAGTTGTAGTTAGGTAATGTAGAAATGCTGATGGATGGTAGGCAAATGGCTACTTCCCGAACACGATTGGTTGTTTACATGGAAGGGACCACGAGGGTGCACCTTAACAAAAAAGGGAATAGGTTAAATATTGCTGAAGAGATTTAAATCATGATAATATGGCTTAGCTTGTCGGTCTGACTGTCAGTTGGATGAAGTTATATGATGAGAGCTGGATGAAAGCTGGAATGAGGGTTGCAGTGAACTTAAGAGTGGAGGTAGTGTTGCCTCGACGATGGACGAAGGAGCTCTAGCGCGAGGCATCTCGTCCGAGACGTCATCGTCTTGTGCTACGAATCTAGCGGATACTGCTAAGTTTGTAGCGGATATCAAGCAGTAAATAATCATATATGCATTCCTAAAGACTCGTAAATACTATACTTTGGTATTATAGGCTTTATTTAACTTATTAAGCTTACATACTTACTGTCAAGCTTACATACTTACATACTGTATATACTGTATTGTTTCATACTGTATAGAGGGTGTGATACATAGAAAACGTATGTTATACCACTGACTATCGTGAATCCACGATACACTCCCCCCCCCACCCCCCCCCACCCCCCAAACACAATACCTGAGCCCCACCTTATATCCAGAGTTGCCCAGAAGCAATGTTGTGTCGCTACATATCAACGGCACCACGGGCTGCGCGTCTTGGCCTAGTCCCAATCCGAGGCGGATCCCCAAAGGGGTTGTGGTGGATCGACTAAGTTAGCCTCCTCAGATCCAGCATCATCAGGTGGAGCTTCTTCATGTGTAGAAGAGCCAAGCTCGATAGCGTACAGTCGTGCGACTGGATGAACTGTAGTCCCAGTAGCTGTCTTGAGCAGCGTTACTCGCCCTACTGAGCCTTCGCCCTCGTACACCTCCACTACGTGGCACAACTTCCAGTATAACCTAGGATTTTCATCATGAATGAACACTATCTCGCCTACAGAGGGTGCTGATGGATGACCAGCAATCTTAGATGTCCTCTCACGCAGTGCCAATAAGTATTCATTCACCCATCTTTTTTTTAAATCACCGATAACCCTAGAAATATATTGGTCCTGTCGTGACACCGCAGCTTCGGTGAACATTGAAGGGTCCTCTAACTCTGCCTGAGACTGCAAATCAGTAGGAAATGCAGTCAACAGCTTGCCATAGAGAAAATGCGCTGGTGTTAGTGGCAGTGGTTCTTGCAGGTCGGTATATACATAGGTGAGAGGACGATCATTAACAACCACCTCGACTTCAGTGAGCACAGTTACTAGTTCGCTCCTTTTTAACAAGGGGCGTCCTGCATCCGCCCGTAAGCCTGACTTCACGATGCCTACACACCGTTCCCACATTCCACCAAACCACGGCGCTTTGACTGGTATGAACTTCCATTCGCACTTCCGCTCTCCCAAGTAAGCAACAACTGTTGGATCGTCGCTAGTATCTTTCAAGTACTTGGAAGTTTGAAGAAAGGTGGGAGCATTGTCGCTAAGAATCAAATGAGGGAAGGAACGACGTGCACAAAATCTCCTGAATGCCAGCATAAACTCTTCACAAGACATATTGTCACAGAGTTCTAAATGTATCGCACGAAAAGTGGCACAAGTAAATAGCAACACATGAACCTTCTCCAGTTTCCTAGTTCTCAGTGTGCCGGTATAGTCTAGTCCTGTAACTCTGAAGGGTTCTAGATGATTAACGCGGCACTCTGGCAAGGGTGGAGCAGGTCCAGTCGTAAATGATCTTCCTTTTAGTCTACGGCACACCACACACCTTTTGACTACTCGTCGAACTACCTGTCGAACTCTGGGTATCCACCAGTTGAGACGCAATTTAGAAATAACGTGGTGGACCCCGTAGTGCATTACTTCCTCGTGTGTGCGTTGTACCAGTAGATCGGTGACATGGTGTGTTGCTGGCATCAGGATAAATCCTATCCTGTTGGCACAGTCGTCTACACCTGACCACTTTAGATGTCCCTCACATCTAATTATGTCATTCTTCAGGTGTAGCCTTAGTTGACGCACAATGTTAGGCATTTTATTCTTACCAGAACTTCTTATGGACTCTAATTCCTGACTGAAGGATTCCCTTTGAACCCATCTAATTAGTGTTATCTCAGCTGCTTTTATTTCTTCTGCATTTAAGCTTCGACCCAGATCGCAGAGTCATCCTTGTAGCTTTTGGTCTTTATGTTGGTGATGTAACGCAACACCCAAGCTACGACCCTGACTAACTTATTGTACCCACCGATCCTTACCCACTCTAACATAGGACTCGGTGTTGATGTCGGTTGAATGACGGCTGTCACCATTTATAAAAGGCAAAGCCAACTCAATCTCGGCATTCCAAACAGCCCAGTCCCCTTCGTGGAGCAGCCATTTTGGGCCTTGCCACCACAGGTCGGACTTAATTAATTTGGACGCCGTTACTCCCCTACTTATCAAGTCACTGGGGTTTTCCTTGGTTGGTACATAATGATAGGTAGCGTTTGGTAGTAGGGATCGTATCTCATCCACCCTATTGCGCACATAGACGAGCAATGTCCTTTGACTATGCACCCAGCTTAGTGCAATTTGGCTATCGCACCATACGTGCACTGCCCTTAGTTGCAGTTCCTTATTGTATGAAGTGCGTACATGGTTAACCAAACGCCCCAATAGCAGCATGGCAGTTAGTTCCAATTTGGGAATTGTGACCCCCTTTACCGGTGCAACCTTAACCCGGGCGGTGAGTAAATGAATCTCAAACGAGGTAACACAATAAATAGCTACTCCATACGCTGTGGCACTCTCATCACAGAATGCATGAAAAGACATGAGTCCAAATGCGGCCACTTGGCGCGGTAACTCTATTGTACATAGGGTGTTATAATCTTCTAGTAAGGACCTACCCTGTTCAACAAGATCATCTGGTAAATTTTCGTCCCACCCCACGTTGCATCACCATATTTCTTGTTTTAGAATCCTAGCTCTGATGGTGACAGGTAATGCTAAACCCAAAGGATCAAAAAATTGCGTGACCTTACTCAACAGACTACGTTTTGTGTGCGTCCCTGTCTGTTTAGTATAATCTTTGTTCCGGTACATCAGTGTGTCTTTCCCTGGTTGCCATATCATCCCCAAGATTCTGGCATATTCTTGGTTATCAGAAGCTACCCCATTAATAATTAGACCATCCCAAAGCAACACAGAATTTGAAACCCACTCGTGGAGAAACAGATGGGCCTCAGTGAACAACCTACTAGCCTGCCTATAGTTTGCGACTAGTTCTTTTCACTATCACTAGACCCCAGCAAATTGTCTATGTATAATCCGCGAGTGAGTTCAGTCGTGTTTTCTTCAGAATCATCAAGATGTTTTTTAATGGTCGCGTTTAATAAAAATTGTGAACACGTAGCGCCAAACAAGACTGCCTTAAATCGATAGGTCACTATGGGACTCTCCGGGTCGTCGATGTTTTTGAACCAAAGGAACCGGGTGACATCTCTATCCTCCTTCTGCAATTTCACCATCAAGAAGGCCTTTTCTATGTCGCTGGTGAATGCGTAGCATCCCAGTCTAAAGAGCAGTAATTGCTGCGATAGGTTCGACACCATTGAAGGGCCGGTTAATAAACAATCATTTAGACTGGGATTTTGGCCTAGCTGGGCTGAGCAGTCATACACCAATCGGATGGGAGTGGTAACACTGTCCTTGTTTACCCCATGATGTGCGAGGTAATGGATTTTCCCGGTATTCCTTGGTTCATCCACATCGACGACCTCAAGGACCCCAATGGAAATACGCCTAACGGCCTTATTGGGCTATCCTTAGTTGGAATTATGCAAGGCTGGTACATGTCATATTTGTAACAAACTATGTGGTACCAACTCTGTAAATTGCTGACTGAATAAATATTATTATTATTATTATTATTAACAAACCCTCGGTTGAGATAATTTTTAAAACCCTCGTCATAAGCCTTGTAGGTGCTTGGTTCATGGGCTAGTTTCCGCTGCAAGGCGCGCGACCTACCCAACACTAAACCATAATTTGTGGGCAAATTGATATTCTCATGTTTCCAGGGTAGACAAACCTCTTATTGTTTTTCTGTGGCCAAGTAGCGCACAGATTCCGAGAACTTCTCTATCGCAATTTTGTATTCATAGTCATTCTCCACAGGTTTAATCCCTATGTGGTCGAGTTTCCACAGTCTTTCTAGATCGAACTCAGCAGCTAACTTTGGGTCCTCAATGTGAGTCTCATCTTTAATGAGCTCTTCTTCCGCGGTCGTGCTCAACACGGAGTCCGTCTCAACCAGAACATTTGACTGGGTAGTTTGGACTGTACCGCTCATGCAGTAGCCAAACTTAGTGGGGATCAAGATCACTCCACTCTCTCTTTTAAATCCAGGGTGTACTACATCATAATAATAATCTGCTCCTAACAGTATGTGCACCTCCTTCAAGTCACCTACGGGATCAGACAGGTAAATACCTTTCCTACGAAGTGCATGCTCTACTTTGTTAATTCCTACAGATTGATAGTCTGGGAGTTCATCTACCACTACACACTGGAAGAAGTGTTTCTTCTTACGGTAGATGTAAGCAACTTCAACAACTTCGTAGTCTTTACTGTCGGTCACTCCTGTGAAACCTTGCAACCTAAGGGTCTCACTACCTACTACACGGTATTTTAAACTGTCCAGCACCGATCTCTTTATGAAGGATCGTTGTGAGCCATGGTCTAAAAGTAGCCGACAGACTTGTGTCCTGCCATAACCCTCTATGGGTATCTTGATTGTGGGTAAAATGGTGGTGTCCTTCTTACTGCCTAGCATTACCTTTTCATCCTTGACTAGACTACCTGTGGGGCACAATTTATCAAAGTGATGGCCCTCACAGTTGCGACAGGGCCTCAAATAGGAAGCAGTACACTTACCCTGCATACCATGGTCCTTACTTAACCCGTCCAGCCCCGGCTAGTTTTGTAATGTTTGTTCATCAGAACCCGGCCGGTTTTCAAAAAATGGTTTTATTCCAGAAACAATAGCGAATGGGTTAGGAATGAAGGAAAAACCACAAAAAACCGCTCAAAAATCTTAAAGAATGGTCCTACAGAGCCCCCGAAAACGTATTTTACAAGAGTAAAAAATTGAAGGCAATTACCCCAAAAAACCAGGTTATTGCGCGCTCACGCGCACGCATGTGGACTTTGAGAGTTTTCAACCATCGGCACGGTTGCGTGGGATACGTACACAGTTCCCATACAAATCTGAGCCCTCTTGAGTGGCTACACCTGAGGTTACGGTCGGCGCAATTAGGGTGACGCGCCAGGCGCGTCTCTGGGGCTGTGCGTTACTTACATCGCCGACGCGTCAGGCGCGTCGCTGGGGCTGTACGGGTTAAACAACCCTTGCACAATTTTAGCTTTCTTGCTTGAGCTAATTTGGCTTCATTAGTTTGATATTTGGTACAGCTTAGCCATTTATGCTTGGGAATGTTGCATAGCCTACATGACATTTGTGGTTTCTTGCGTGACTCTTCAGCCATCCTTTTAGATCCTACCATCATATTAATTGAGCCCCTTGTCGTTACCTCTTCTGACCCACCCACCGTCCTACCATTGTTCAGTTGTATGTTGCTAAATTGAACGCTTTGAACTCCTCCAAATCAAAGGTACGAACTTTATCTAGAATAGATAGAGGTAATTTCTGTCTTAATTTCTGACTAGCATTTTTTGTGAGGTTACACCCAAAGCATCTAATGACCTTGTGTGACACTTCATGTCTGCCCTGAACTTTGTCAATTCATCGACCCTGTACCTAGGCTGTGCTAGGTTCAACAGGGTGTTCACGTGGGCTACCTTGAACTCCATACGTCGCCTATAATAACTCTACAACGCTATTATAATTTTCACCTATGATGGAAAAACCTTCTACCAAATGAAAGGCTTCATGCTCAAGTTGGCCTTTAAGATAGTGGAACTTTCGTACATCGTCAAGTGTTGAATCATGCACGGTTGATTTAAAAACGTCCCAAAATGCCAACCACTCGGTCAAGTTTCCCCTGAATTTGATAAGTTCAATTTGGGTAAGTTTACTTCACGGCGGGGATCCGTACGCTTGGCAGCGTCACCATTCTGGGTTACTTCGGTTTTCTTTACCGCCCTTCGCAGTAAATGTTTTGTTTCTAAAACGGCAACATCATGGATGGCGCGCTGCTCGTACTCCGCATGAATTTCTGACTCGCCCTCTAACTCTGATACTATACTCTCACTCAGAGTAACTATACGATCGTAGGTAGTTTCTAGGTACTCTAACCTGGCTACTAGCTGTTCAGGAGTTGCACTAGCTATAAAGTCTTCCAAATCGGACGTTAGCCTAGTAATGACACCCCTGAAGCCCTCTCTCTGGTTCTTCAAAACTGTGATAGACATAGTTTTAGCTGGTTTATCTTCTGATTTACTAGCCATTAAATAATGTAAACAAATTAACCTAATCCTTCGTCAGCCAATATGGACCTCTATAATAAGCTGCAATCGTGAAACATAAGCACACCTTTTGTTAATTGTCATATAAACTTACATTTTTAGTCCTCATATGCTATACTGTACTTATATTAGCCTGCCCTTCGCAGACTAATATAAGTAGGGAATGTTTGCGTGCATCGGCCCATATATATTTGACCCCCCAAAAAATGTCTGGGGGGGGTGGGGGAACGGTCCGTTGTTGAAAAATGTGGAGCGAATGGCACCGCGCGGCTAGATTGTCATCGAGCGGCGAGATTTCCCTGCCGAATTTTCACGCGCCCAGGGGATAGAAGGAGAGGGAGGAGGGGGTGGGTTACCGCGTATTATCACGTATATCTCCTTTTTTTAGTCCTTTTAGGCTATTTAGAGTATGTATACGTGTGTAGGCCACCCATATAACAATGAATATGCCTCATAGTGACCAAAAATTGCAATATATAAGGGAATTATAATATAATTTTTAGGCGGGAATGAAGATGTGTTGGAGGTTTGGCGGCAATTTATGAGCTGAGAGTGTGGTTTACGCCATACATATCACGTATATCTTGTACGTAGAGCACTGTCATGCTATAATACAGACTTGTACGTATGTATACGTGCCATATATCAAAATATATACCGCATATAGACCAATTCATGCGATATTTACGCACATTATCAATGAGTTTCTATGCGTGAACCAAGGTGTGAGTGAGTTGTGCTGGGAATGAAAGGGGGAGAGGGTGTGTTACACCATAAATATCACGTAAATCTTGTATTTAGAGCACTGTCATGCTATAATAAAGACGTGTACGTATGTAGGCGTCCCATATAACAAGGTATATACCGCATATAGCCCAATTGATGCGATATTTACGCAAATTGTGAATGTGTTTCTAGCAGACGGAAGCCTGAAAGGGTTGGGTTGGGGGTGGGTGGGTGGGAGGGAGGCATGCAGGGGTGCAGTGAGTGAGTGAGTGAGTCGTGGAGAGATGGAAGTCAGGCAGATCTCTAGATAGATAACCAGCTTTGTGATAATTGTGGAGGTGCCCGAGGCGTATTGATGTCTTGGTATTTTGAACCTTATGTCTACCAGATGTCTGGTGTTCGTTGCCACCAACAGGTCTACAATAACATGAGTCAGGAATGGAGAGAGAGAGAAAGAAACTGAGACATGCGTATGTCGTACGTATAAATGGACTTCAGAATTGCATTTTTATGCAAGCAGACATTGCATTTTAGACACATGTGAAGTACCACAGAAACATGTAGGTCATTGACTGTAAATAAAGTACTATATTATAGACCACCAGCGACGGTGCTGAGTCAACACAGGCAGATTGCCTTTTGTGATAAAGGGCTAAATATAGAATGGTGTCTCCTTACACTTGCGAAAGGGTAGATTGCCACCAGAGAAACGTTTACTTATTTATTTCCAAGTAATATGCAATCTAAATGTATATTCGAGACCTACTGCAATTATTTGTATGACAGTCATGACTATGTATAATCCAATATACGCGCGTAGGCGAGACATAAGAAAGCTGGTTGAGCAATTTTCGACACCCACACAGTTATTATTCTTTTTTATTTACAATATTATACAATACAAATGTATTTGTGAAGAGTATTTTATCCATTATTGTATTTATACAAATTTTGTTCCCAGACAGAGCTGCTGTTGCTGGTGTAGCTGGGGCATAAAGGACGGCAAGGGTCACCGCTTGACCGTGTGAAAATGAGTGGAGTCGCACTGAGAGGGGCAATTTTGCTGAGTGTTTGGGCAATTTTTGACAGAATAAAGTTATATAATTACTAATTCTTGACAGAGACAAACTTTTATAAACCTTGGCATGATATAATTGATAATCCCATCAATTTACAAACGTAAATTGGTGGGATAATTCATTTTTTTTTGTATATTGTCATTTCGATTGTAGACACGAAGTTTTGAGTGATATTTGGTATGAGCTCCTGTGGCATGGATGGTAAGGTCGCAGACTGGAAAACTCAAAGTGTGGTAGGGTTGTGTGATCGAATCCAGGAGGGGGTTATGGGGAAGGTTTTATATTGTCTAGAACATTTTTGATAAAAATTTTTTTTTACAAGATCATGCCATTTTATTCAAACAATATGAAATATTCATAGAATATATCATATTGTAAGAATACAATGACATGACCTTGGTTTTTTGGGGGGTTTTTTATTGTTTTTTTTTATTATCTTAGTAGGTTTGACAGGATTTATTGAAACATATTTATTTTTGTACAATTCATTTGAGGTAAGAAAATAATTATATACACATTACTTTGGCTAATAACAAACATATATATTGATATACTAAACAAATAAGGCATATTACATGTAAATCTTTGAAACTTATAAACTAAATAATGAAACATACAATTATATAATGTAAAAGCTATATCACAGGGACATCTTTGGAACTTATACATTACATAATATATATGTTACATTATGAGGTAGCGTGATCAATTAGGTCAGGTCAGGTAAGGTAGGGCGCGAGTCCAGGACAGGGCGGGGCAGGGGGAGAGTCCAGGGCAGGGCACGGGGCGAGTCCAGGGCAGGGCAGGGCAGGGCGACACTCAATAATTCTTGAAGGTGTGGTAGTCCCTGAAGCAGTCACCCAGGCAGAGTGGAACTTTGCACTCGGCGCACATTGAGGTGACTCTTTTGGTGACATGGGGTTTCCTGACACTGGAGCTGCAGACGGTGCACTGCGCCTGCCTGTGACGAGTGCCAAGCATCTCAGTGTTGATGGGGTAGTGTCTTTCGACACCCAGCTGGAGGCGGTCAGGAACGTGATCCCCACGCCATGCCGTACGTCTGTGAGTGGTGGTGCCATACTTCTCCAGGAGTTGGTATGAGACGTTGTAGACGAACTCCCGGAATTTCAGCTTCTGGTTTGGGGCCATATCCTTTTTCACCAACCACAAGTTGTAGGCGTTCAGCATCGTTATATCAACTAGGTGGAGGAAGAGCTTGTGATACCACTTCACAGTCTTCCTCAGACACTCAACGCCTGACAGCTGACAGTCAGACTTGTCCACCAGGCGCATGTTCTTAGTGTAGTCCACTACCATGTCGGGCTTGTAGATTGTCTTCCTGGTTCGGTAGTGGATTTTGCCAGAATCCATCTGGGCACCTGTGTGGACGGTGGAAAGCAGGTGGACGTCTCGCTTATCCTTCCACTTCAGGGCTATCAGTTTCCCACACTTCTCGAGCTGCTTGTATTTCTGCCCCTTTCGTCGCCTTCTTCGCACATGCCTCTCGCGGTGTTCCTGGGCCAGGTCGTCTTCTGAAGGTGTGTCACTGGAGGAGGCATCTGTGAGAGGAATGACATTACCTGTGAACTTTGGCATAAACTTTCTTGTCTTTCTGACAGTCCCACATGACCCCGTTTGGTTGTCATGAAGAAACTGGCAGAGAGCAGGAGAAGTATACCAGTTGTCAGTGTAGATGATGTGGCCTTTGCCCAGGTAAGGTGCCAAAATTTTCCTGACGATGGCACCTGACATGCCCATGGGGTCATTGGCAGCGGCTTTCGGTATGTCAATGTCAGTGCCTGTGTACACGATCATATCAAGCACTATTCCAGTTTCGCAGTCACACAAAACGAAGAGCTTGATTCCGAACCTATGCCTTTTCAAGGGGATATACTGCTTGAAAACAAGACGTCCTTTGAAGAGCACGAGCGACTCATCAATCACCAAATTGAGGAAGGGGTAAAAGTATTTCCTATACCTCTCCAACAACATGGTGAACACATCCCGAACTTTCCATATCCTGTCAATCCTGTTAGGATTTTCGTTGTCTGCAAAGTGCATAAATCTTAGCAGCAACAAAAATCTGTCACGAGTCATGAACTTATTGAAAGTTGGGGTGGCGATGAGAGGGTCGTGCTTCCAATAGTGTTGCAACACATGCTTCTTGATCAGAGGCATGAGGAACAACAAGGCAAAGAACGTCATAAATTCTTCCACAGTCGTATCCACCCAGCCTCGTATTCTCGCTTTTGGAGAAAGGACGTCCAATCTGCCAAACACCCACCTGTAGTAGGCGTACGATGTACGTCATTACCTCCATGTCGAAAAAAGCGAGGAAGAAGTCGCTTTCGTTCGCTTGATCGTCACAGGGCCAGTCGTCAGTTGTTCCTGACGTCCCAGGATTGAACTGGGGCACGTCAGGTACAAAATTGACCCCGTCAGACCAATCTAACGAAGGCAGCTCAGGGATCGGAATGTCGTCTGCGTCTGCTTCATCGTCTGAAATATCGCTTCCATGGTCGCGATACAGCACTTCATCATCATCACCCTCCTCTTCACTTGACAGACGATGCCCTTCCTCATTTTCGTCACCGACGTCGGACTCACTCCCACTGTCCACTCCCAAATCCCCCCACCCTTGGTCCCGTGCTAGGGCTTCGTCGTCGAAACCTGGGCTCCCAATGTCCTGCGAATCACCATCAAACAGCAGGGCGGCATACTTTGATGGTGTCAGAGTTTTCCGGGTCACTTTTGCACGTGCGGGAGTCTTATGGACAGGGACAGCAGAGGCGGTGGCAGGGGCGGCGGCAGGGGCGGCGGCAGGGGCGGCGACAGGGGCAGCAGTGGTGCGTGGCCTTGATGGCAAGATGATGGTGGTGCCTGTCGCCCTTCTCTCTGTTCCTTGGGCAGGGGCGGCATGGGCGGCAGGGGCAGCAGGGGCAGCAGGGCCGGCAGGGACACCAGGGCCAGCAGGGCCAGCAGTCGCTTTCCCTCTCCCTTTCCCCTTCCCCTTCCCCTTCCCATTTCCTGTTCCTTGGGCAGGGGCGGCAGGGGCGGCAGGGGCAGCAGGGGCGGCAGGGGCATCCGTGCCAGGGGCGGCTGGTGGTGGTGGTGGTGGTGGTAGTGGTAGGGGCACTGTGGCTGGCGTACGGGTTCTCTTCCCTACGCCCGTGCCTTTAATTTTTCCTGCCCCCGCAGGTTCTGCAGCCCTAGGGCGGCCTCCTGCGTCGCTGGTACCGGTGGCAGGGGTGACAGGGGCAGCAGGGGCGGCAGGGGCAGCCGGGCCAGGGGCGGCTGGTGGTGGTGGTGGTGGTAGGGGCACTGTGGCTGGCGTACGGGTTCTCTTCCCTACGCCCGTGCCTTTAATTTTTCCTGCCCCCGCAGGTTCTGCAGCCCTAGGGCGGCTTCCTGCGTCGCTGGTACCGGTGGCAGGGGTGGCAGTGGTGGCAGTGGTGGTGGTAGTGGTTGTTGTAGTGGCCTGGGTCGTGGTGGCAGTGTCCCGAAACACCAATGACCTCTGTACCTTTCTTGTGCTTGCACGTGTTTTTCGTGCTTTGGGTGCAGGTGTTTCGTCCTCCGAGCTGTAGGGCGTGTCGTACTTGTAGCTAGGGTCTTTAGCAGCCACCCTCTGCCTTCCACGGCGGCTAACACCACCAGAAGGAGGGCTGGTTGTGTCATCAGGGAGCGAGCGTGAGGGACGTGTGGGCTCCATTACTAGTGCGTGGTTACTGGCGCGGTGGTGCTTGCACGAGTGCGGGGCGAGCGTTTGGCGGGCTGTTGTCGAGAGTTGACATGTAGTACTATACCCACACCAATTTTCAGCCGCCTGGCTATAAACGCGCGGTTTTGGTACGCGTTCAAAAGCTCTGCTCTTAAGAGTCTCCCCGCAGTCTGCCGGGGGAACTCTTATGAGTCTCCCCGCAGCTCCCGGGTTAAAACACCTTGCTCATCTCCTCCACTTCCTCCATATTTTCCAGATCCAACCCACCTAGTCGTCTTTCTACAGCTCTCCTGTACTCTTCCCTGATTTCCTCCTCCTGTAGCCTCTCCACCCTCCTCGCCATTCCACCTTCCTCTCGCCTCCCTCCAGCTCTCCTCACCCACTTCTTTTGTATCCTAATTTTAGCTACTACTACATAATGATCAGACAGACCCCCTCCAATACCCCTATGCACCCTAGTATCCAGCACAGATTCCTTCATTCGTTCATCCACACATTTTTAATCAATCAGTGCCTTTCGTTCCACCACTGTCTTATCCTTATCCTTCATCTCCCACACCACTTTCCATGTGTACCTGTGTATCAATCTGTGTCGGAAGAAGGTGTTGGCTATCCACAACCTCCTACTCACAGATACGTCCACAAGTGCACTACCATTCCCATTCACATCTGACGGTACCCCCCACCCTCCAACCACTCCATCAACTTTCCTATCACCCACCTTACCATTCATATCCCCAATCAGAAATATTCTTTTGTTCTTGTCAAACATATCCAGGCACGCCTCCACATTCACCCAGAACTCCTCTTTCTTTCTTACAAGTTTATCCTCTGTAGCAGCATACACACACACAATCACCCACGTTTGTATTCCTTCTTTCATTCTCACCCACAAAATCCTTGAACCCACAGACCCATAGTCTCTTACACGCTCCTTCCATTTGTTACTTACAAACAAACATGCACCTTCTCTCGCTGCTCCCTCACTCACTCCAGCACACACACCCATTCCACACTCCCACTATTTCACATCAGTACCCCTCCATTTGGTCTCCGTCATTTCACATACATCCAGCCTGGCATTCACTAACACTTCCAGGACCTCTCTCTCTTTTGTGTCATCATTCTTGCCTCTCACATTCCATGCTGCTATTCTAAGATTGTCCGTAAGATTGTCCAAAGGCGGTCGGGGTTAATCAACACAGGGTCCGTCCGCATCCAAGGCCGTTCGTTCGTTTATCGTTGCTTTAGTATTTTTCACTGGTGGGGGTCGCAAGCTCACCGACCCAACCTCTTTAGTCGCCTCTTACGACGTGCAAAAGGCAAATGGGGCATATTCTATTCCCTTACCCCCAGGGGGGGGGGGGGGGGGGGGGGGGTTATATATATATATATATACAGTTTTTGTTTTTTGTTTTTTCTATACGAGTGTGGGAGACAAAATGCAGAACTGCCTGTGGCAAGTGCCACCCCTAGAGTTGAAAGAGTGACAGGGCCAAAATGCCTGGACACATGGAGTTTGAAACAATTTTAGTCATAGAAAGAGGGAAAGATTGATTCTGGGAGAGAGTTCCAGAACTCAGCCTGTTGAATTAAAGAAAGATTGAGAAGAACATTTCACTCTTGGGTTAGAAAGTTGTACAGAGTAGGGGTGGGATTGTGTTGCGAGACGGATGCTTCGTGCTTTACGAAGAGGGGGTGGTATACACTGAGAGAGCTCTGAGGAACACTGATTATTGTAATAGCGGTAGAATAGTGAGAGAGATGCAACATTGCGGCAAAGAGAGCGTGACTGTAGAGAATTTGTGAGTGGACGTGAGTTAATGAGACGGAAGGCTTTCTTTTCTACTTTGTCTAGAAGTGCAGTGTGAGAGGATTCTCCCCACATGTGTGAACAATACTCAATACATGGACGCACTGTGCCCCTGTACAGAGCAAGAAGCTGTGCAGGGCTAAAGAACCACCCAGAGGGGGGTGAGCATACCCAGCTTCTGGGAAGCTGTTTTAGCAAGAGTGGTAATATGATCTTTCCAAGAGAGATCAGAAGACAAAGCGACACCAAGAATATTAAGAGAAAGAAGAAGGATTACTTTATATATATATATATATATATATATATATGTAATTATATATACTGTATATATATATATATATATATATATATATATATATATATATATATATATATATATATATATATATATATATATATATATATATATATATATATATATATATATATATATATATATATATATGTTTCTAATCTCTCAGTGGGGTTCGAACCCCACTGAGAGATTAGAAACATTTAGTGGCTCACGTGTATTTGTGATATATACTCAATATATATATATATATACACATATTCAGATAGTGACATAGAGTGCCTCCAAAGGGATCTAGATACTTTACACGAATGGTCAGTAAATTGGCAGATGAATTTTAACATTGACAAATGCAAGGTATTAAAGATAGGGAAGACGAATACTAATGCAAAATATAAACTAGCTAATATGGAATTAGAAAACTCAGACTGCGAGAAAGATTTGGATGTGTTTGTTAGCAACAATTTGAAGCATAAAAAACAGTGTATAAGCGTTCGTAACAAGTCAAACAGGATTCTCGGGTTCATCTCAAGGAGTGTGAGTAACAGAACTGCCGATGTTATCCTAAAACTTTACTTATCATTAGTGAGATCTCATATGGATTATGCTGTCCAATTTTGGTGTCCTTATTACAGAATGGACATAGATTTGTTTGAGAAAGTACAGCGAAGAATGAAAACAAAAATATTCATAATATTAAAAATCTACCATATGAAGAAAGGTTGAAAAAATTAGGCTTACATTCGTTAGAAAGACACAGAGTTAAGCATGGTTCACACATTCAAGAGTAGGCGCCAGAGTCAAGTAAGATTGAGCGAAGAGTGACACTCTTCGTGGATCTTCGTGACTGGCAAGAACCAGGCCGAGTAAGGTCACTGTTCCCGATTCACCAAGAGTCAACAAGAGTCAGTACGTGTTCATCCACGAGTCGGTACGAGTCACAGAGAGTCAAGAAGAGTCACGAAGAGTGTAACACGAACCCAACACGAGTTGAGGACATTTGAAAAATAACGGTAAATTTTCCGGGCCTATAAACAAATAGTCTCTACGAGTCAACACGAGTCAACAAGAGTGTAACGAGAGTCAACAAGAGTGTAGCAAGAGTCACAAAGACTGCTCCCAAGAGTGGCCCCCATTGTGCAGGTGCCCGATTCACCCAAGAGTGTAACAAGAGTCAACACGAGTCTATTAGAAAGACCTGGTATTGTGAGTTTCACTCCGATACCCTTCCAATTACACATGACTAGTTTTGCCGTACCTCTAAGCATTTTTGTCTCAATAAACATTTGTGTAGAATGAGCCAATAGAGTGTTACTAGTTTCGTATATGAATTTGTGTTTTAGTGGCAATGTTGTAATTTGCAATCTGGAGGTAAGTATGGGGAGGGAGGAACATTGCTCTCGTCTCGGGAGGGGGGGAGGGGGCGGCGAATTTGCCAGCCTCACGAGTTTCAATTAATTATGTGATCATTGCAAGTTCAGTTGTGTTACAATATAAAGATGTACTTTATTTTCTCTGCCACACTGTTTTAGTTAATTTGTTAACACAGGAATACTTTAGTATAAGTTATTCTTGTGAAGATTCTTAGTGTTATCATATCGTGTGGTGATATTTTGTAACCTCTTAGGCTGGCCTCCGTGTTGCTCAGCAACACCAGGCCCCCTCATTCTCTCGTTGGCGGCCAGACTAGGTAGTTGGGGTCCTCTCTCTCTTGTGACCCATCAGTCTGCCCCTTTTGTTTGTCCTTGCTTGCATAATAATAACGTAACGTAATTAACAGAGAATTCTAGACATTCATTTCTTCTTTTAATTATCCTTTTCCTCTGATCAGCATTTTAGTATATTTCCCTTTGTTTTATATATTCTGCACCTCCGGTGGCTAACTTCGGAATCCGTGATGGGGAAGAGCTGGGAGGCTTGCCGGGGTCCTTACTAATAAGCACTGTTAATCCCATAGACAGTCCACACACACACACACACATCCATAACCCCTACATATTTTTCCCGTGTTTGTGCTTAGGACCAGGACCCGGTAGCAACCTTGACGGTTCTGCCCCAGCAATTGTTTGTTCCCTATCTCGGGTTTCGAACTGAGGCAACGGAGTGTTTACTAGTAATTAGGAATCCAGCTTCATTCTGGACCCCCCCCCCCATTGTTAAGTGAGTGTGGGAGGTGGACTCTAATGCAAGGTTCACACATTGGCGAGTCGGAGCGCGAGGCCAACGCGAGTGATGAAATTCTTGCACTCACCAATGATTATCCCAAATTCGCCGTCACTCGCCGTCACTCGCACAGACTCGCGTTGACTCGGGCTGCGCCGCGTACACTCGCGAACGCGGCCAAAAAGTTCATGCATGCCTGAAATTTGGAGAGTCAAGTGGGACTAGGACGCCAAACCGCATAGACTCGCGTAGACTCGCGTAGACTCCTGTAGACTCGTGTGACACTCATGTAGACTCGCGTGACACTCATGTAGACTCGCGTGACACTCATGTAGACTCGCGTTGTACTATTTAGACATTAAATGATCGCGAGTCGACATGAGTCTACATGAGTCTACGCGAGTCTACGCGGGTCTACGTGAGTCTACACGAGTACAACATGACTCAACACTATATGCAAATAACCATGTGGGTGCCAATATTGCCAAAGGCGAGTTTAACAGGAGTCAAACAGGAGTCAACACGCCCCTAACGCGAGTTAACACGGGGTAACGCGAGTGTAACACGCGTAAACGAGAGTACCCACGTGGTGGTCTGAATTTCACAATATGTGTGGCGAGTCTATGCGAAACCAACATGAGAATACATGAGTTTACGTGATATTAACGCGGGTCTATGCGAGTCTACGCGAGGAACGGCGAAACCAACGTGAGTCTTCGCGAGCGGTGTGCGACTGCTGGCAACACCGCGCGAGTAGGTGGCACCACCGCGTCATACACCCCCTATAAAAAGGACCACCCACGCTGCCTACTCCACTCTCCTCCGTGACCCCAGCAAGGACCCATCGACCCGTGCCGCACATCGACCCACGCTGCCCTACCACGCTGCCTGCCCTACCACGCTGCCCTACCTGCCTGCCCTGCACCATGCCTTTGCCCAAGGAGAAGGTGGCGGCCACCAAGTCTCGGAAGGGTGGTGTTGGTGTTTTGAAGAAGAAGGCTACACCACCCGAACAACCCCGCATCGCACACCCTGCCAGGAGGCCTGTTGCGTCGCAAGAGTTGGATGACTCTGACGAAATTGTGCCGGACAGCCAGCCCAGTGGACATGAGGACATGGACCTGTTGGACAGAGACATTGAAGATGCCGGCAGCCAGGATACTCAGCCCAGCCAGGATACTCAGACCAGTCAGGACACCCAAGGTAGCCAAGGTAGCCAAGGTAGCCTAGAGGACACTGACAGTGATGATGATACCCCTGACCCCCCTGGCCCCCCTGGCAGCGCGGACCCTGTTCGTTATGGCGCCATCAAGAAGAAGAAGCTGACAAGGGTGATCCTGAGTGACGAGACTGAGGACATGCTGGCCGAGCGGGTGAAGGACACCCCAATGTTATACATGAAGCATAGCAAGGCCTACAAAGATACCCGCAGGAAACTCCGCACCTACGATGAGAAGGCTGCTACCCTGGCTGTTGATGTCTCAGGTAAGTACCCCCAACCAAACATGCACCATGATATATTAATTTTAATAAGTGATTGAATACCTTGCTGTTGTGTTCTTGGTTTGATTCCATGTGTTTTATACATCAAGTACATCAATACTATTATGTTAAAGTGTGCTAAATTGCCATATATATATAGGTGTGTTGCCAGTATCATCTACATCCCTTTACATTTGTATTTAACAGCATTAACTAATAATGTATTATCCACCCATGTTTGGCCTGTTAACTACGCGATATAAATCATATATATAAAGGTGCATTGCTTAATAAATATTACTCTTTATACAGGCGCTAATCTGGCCCATTGGGTCAGGAACATGCGGTCCAGGTACTCAAAGCTGAGCGACATCAAGAGTGGATCGGGAACACCTGGGACATTCGAGGGCAAGCCACTATCCGAGAGGGACGCCTGGATCTTGGAGAAGTTTGCCTTCCTCAAAGGGCACATCTCCCGCGTAAAGACCAAGGTCACAGCTAAGGTTAGAACTAATATAAACATACCTAATATGTGTGAAAACAATATATACTTAAAGAACTGTTCGATATCACATTTGGAAAGTATTATTTCACCATGTATACCTAGGCTATTAATGTCTGTTAATAACATGCTTATCTTGTGCATATATATTTGATTTTATACATTTATTAATTCATGTCTGTTAATATCATGCTTATCTTGTGCATATATACTTGAATTCATACATTTATAATGGAAGGCTTCATGTAAACATAAAATTTATTTTCTTATATTTATTTATATTGTCAAGGTACATATATTTAAGTATACTAAAATAGGTTAAACATGTTATTCATATAGGATATATTAATGTTTTTGTGTTTCAGTTTCCCAACTCGACCGTGGTCGTCTCGCCGGATGTGGATGTGGAGGTGATGGGGGATGACGAGAGTGATGGAGAGGACACTGCCATGCCCCCTTCAACCAACACAACTCCCACTGCCACGTCCAGCAGCCAGAAAAAGCGTCGGAAGTCTGCAGAGGCAGTCTCACCTGTGGAGGTAAATATGAAAACATTTAACATATGTCATTAAGAGAGTATATTAGTCATTACGAGAGTATTATATTAATCCTATGTTCGTGTACGCTGCAAACCGCAAACAATTCCTGTAGAGGAAGACATATGCATCCGGGGGAGAAAAACATAAAAAGGTTATTATCATAACTTACCATGACATGTATGTATTATTATATAAGTACAAAAGGTGTTTAACATGCATACTCTTGTTTCTACAGTTCAGTGCGACGCGGGAGGTGCTGCGGGAGGACATGTCACGCCTGGTGACATCCATGGCTGTGAAGGAGACCAAGTATGCACAGTTCGTGGGGTACTTGGAGCAGCAGCTCGAGAGGCTCCTGACGCTGTAGGGGAGGCATTGTCACGGAGGATTATGCAGCAAGTCCTTCAGGCCAGGGATGAGGTCAGCCTCTACACGGCACCCCAGATGGCGATACCACCAAACCCCCAGCAGATACTCACCACACCACCAGGCCCCCCGCAATTGCACATCACACCACCAGGCCCCCCGCAGTTAAACATCACACCACCAGGCCCCCGGCAGTTGCACACCACACCACCACAGATGCAACCCCAGCCAGGACCATCACGCATGCAAGCAGCCTTCAACAGCCCCACATTCTCAGAGATGCTGGTGGGTACGTCATTCAGGTCTCCTGCACATGCACATGAATGGTGGGCGGGGGCGATGACCCCTACACATGGCGCCAACATACCAACACCGGTTCCCTCAAGCCCATCTACTAGTAGGCCGGCAACACCAGGGAACTTCATATATAGAAGGTTGAACACTCAAGTCAACACCCCCAGGCCTGGGGATGACGAAAATGTGTGAAACCTTTGGGTATAATAATAAAGTCATAAACCCCCCAGTGATGGGAATGACGAATATATGTAATACTATGTCTACACATCAAATGAATATGTCTCTTATTATGTCTATACTTTCTGCTATATATTAACATGCTATATTACTTTCTGCTATATATTAACATGCTATATATCTATGTTTCTGATGATAATAAACTATGTGCCTCCAGCTGTTGTTTTGGATCCAAAATTTATTATTAGAGTTTATCTGTTTATATTATCAACAAAGGTTCCTTTTGTAAACGTGGAAATGACTTGTCAACAGAGAAAAAATATAAGTTAATATGAATTCAAATTGTGTTATGAATAATATTGATATTAACATCAATAATGAAGAGAGAACAAATACCATATAATATGAATGAAATAGGTTTCTGGAATAATATTGATATTAACATAAATAATGATGTGGAATATATGCAAAGGATATATGATGACAACTAATAATATACAGATTGATATCCAACATGAAATATAAATAAATGCAAGATATAAATTAAATAGAATATATTAAACATTATGAAACGACATAGAAAAAGATGAACACCATAATATATGAGACTTTATAAAATTCGAATAACATATAGAGAATATATATTAATGAGGTAGAATTGATTTTAAAAATGATTAACAACAAAATATAAATATCTAAACTACAATAATATTAATAACAGCAATGGCAACATATGGATACATACCTTTATATCATGTCGTTCTGCCAGGGGACACTGCCCCTGGGTGATGAGCAGTAGTCGGTGAGGTGCTGGCGTTGTCTCTTGGCCTGGGCTGTCACAACATTCCCGGATAGTCTCTGGAAGGGATTCAGCCTCTCCGGCTCCTCCCTCCAACCCCCAGGGATGATAGCATGCGTCTCAGGGTCCTCCTCGTCCGCTAGGTTGGCATGGTGATTAGGGTACCTCATCCGCATAAGGTTGTGCATATGGCAGCACGCTATCACCACAGACTCAACACGGGACGGGTGTAGGGGAATGTTCCTGAACCTGAATTAGGGAGAGAAAGAGCATGTATATTTAAACACTGACTAGTATAATTCATATTAAATAGGGAAATAATGGTTAGGATCATGTATAGTTAAAACTCGACTTGCAGACATGGACGACTCACAGCCTGTGGATGTGGGGGAGATGTATTAATCCATATTAATTATAGGAAGAATGGTTACGAGCATATGGAGAATGGTTACGAACATGTATAGTTAATACCTGACTAGTATACTTCACATTAATAGGGTGCCATCACCGATACCTGTATTTATGGTCAAACATGTCACATAATCATACACATACCTGGATGCCATGATGCCAAAGGCGTTCTCAACAACTCTGCGAGCCCGGGAAAGTCTTTAGTTGAAGATCCGTTCAGGTACAGTCAGTCGCCGGGTAGAGTGTGGCTTCATCAACCACCTTCGCATGGGGAAGGCGTCATCACCCACCAGGAAGTAGGGAACAGGTGTGTCGTCGTTGGGCAGGGGTTCGGCAGCAGGGAGTCCCAGGGTGCACCCAGCCAATGCTGCTCTGATATTGGTTCTTATAAAGACCCCACCATCTGAGCAGCTACCGTGATTACCCACGTCACAGTAGAGGAACTTGTAGTCGGCGTCTACAATAGCCATGAGCACGATGGAGTGGAAGCCTTTGTAGTTGTAGAATTCCGTACCGGCATGTGGAGGGCATTTGATGGCGCAGTGCGTTCCGTCGATGGCACCAACGGTATGCGGGAAATCCCAGCGCTTGGCAAACTCACTGGCAACCACCTTCCACTCCGCCGGTGTCCTGGGGCAACGTATAACCTCCTCCTGGTATTCTGCAATGATGGCTTCGCATGTTGCAGGCACAATGAGGGAGATGGTGTTCCGGGCCACACGGAACGCGTACTGTAGGCTAGGATATGAGTCACCAGTGGCCATGTAGCGGAGTGTGATTGCAATCCTCAGCCCAGGTGACAAAGCCTGCCTCCAGAAGGTGTCCTGCTTCTCTACCCTAGGTCCGACACGTGCCACCAACTCCCTAAACATGTGGACGTCCACACGTAGGAAGTTCCGGAATCCTTTGGGGTCCTCTCTCTCAAGCTCCTCCATAAGTTCTTCGTACACACCGAACTGTGGCCGTCTCAGTAGCCACCTCCTAGCCCAAACTGTCCTTCGTGGCCTTTCCCCTTGACGTCTTTCTTCAGCCTCCTTCTCCTCCAGCTCCTCTAGGTCTACGAGATGCATCTCCATCTGCAGGAGTATGACCACAGCTGCCACTCTGTGCCTCGTGATGAACATGGTGTGTGGGTGGGTGGGTGGGTGGGTGGGTTTGGCTGTATCCTGCAGAGCGTACGTCCGTCCGTGGTGGTGTTGCGTGGTGTGAGAAATGGTGCCAGTGGGGGCCTCTTTATACGTTTCCTGACACTCGCCAACACTCGCACACACTCATGTTAGACTCCCATACACTCCTGTTAACTTCCTGTAGACTCGCGTTCATCTTGTTTAAACACGTGTAGACTCATGTACACTCCTGTGACACTCGTGTAGACTCCTGTAGACTCGCACTATTCGTACCCTGGAATGTGACCGTTATTTTTCAAATTTCGGCGGTGCGTGTTGGGGTCGTGTTACACTCGCCGACACTCTCGGATACTCCTGTGAACTCGTGTAAACTCATGTAAACTCGTGTAAACTAGTGTTATATTCGTGTTATATGCGTGTTTACTCGCATCAGATGCTACTCGCGTTGGGTTCGGGCTCCATCAACGGCGGTATGCGGCGAATGTGACTCGCGTTGGCCTCGCGCTCCGACTCGCCAACGTGTGAACCTTGCATAAGAGTTCATTGTTTCGGGCAGTATCTCACTGGGGGGCCCAGGGTGAAGCAGGATATACTGGTGTGATATTAGAGGTGGTCAGGGCACCCTGCCTCCACTAATATCACCCCGAGGTTAGTAGTCATATTAGGACACTGCCTTGTATTGTTAGACCCTTATTATATGCAATATTATTATGTGCAACTCTCTTGGGTTGAGAGTGGATTACCGTTGGCTGGTTTGCACACGGTTTAGTACTGTCGAGGGCGCGCATAGCCTGTTATGCTCGAAGTACACCTGCACTCTATTTTCGTTGATGTCTGCTGGTAGCCTATGTATTAACTATTTTGATTATCCAACCCAGCATTGCTAATCCCGGTGTTGATTTCGAGTTCTCGTAGCTAGTAAGTTACATGATTATTTCTGTTCTACTTATTATTCAGAATAGGAGCAGGGCAGTGTGCACCTTAAGCCCTGAGAAGAGCCTGGAAGCGTTCAAAGTGCTCTTACCTGTTGCGTCGTGGTGTTGTTTGGTAGAGAGACAAGGTACATTTCCATTAGTAATTATTTTCGTATACCGTCACTAAGCAACTGAGGTCCAGATTCGTAACAATATATATATATATATATATATATATATATATATATATATACACATATATATGTTATACCAGGTTTTTTACTGGGGTTTAATTGGACAATGGTTGGCTCTTGCTTGACTGGAGAAACTAAAGCCAAACTACACATGCACAACAGTCGTAAAGGGTAAATATAATACTGAATACACACATGAATTTCCTTTTAACTCATAAGGTGCGCAGCTATGGTATTTGAAAGTGCCCGCCACAAGAAGATATTCTCATTCATTCCTGACTAATATCGTCAATTTACCATATATTATATAATTAATACTTATCCATATGCGCCTATTTAACTTTTAATATGATCATATGAACTTTGGAAAGCAATAAAACAAGTGGTATCAGCAATTGGCTGGTCAAAATTGTATATTTTAGCCCTGCGGTCGTAATCTGACCTTGAGCGGCGAAAGAAAAACACCCTCACTCTCTTTTGTCTCAGATGGTACTGAGCACAAGGGTAGCTTTCAGACTGGCTTAGAGGGTCGGAGATACACTCTTCCATCCACCCCCTCTCTCCCACCCGTCCTCCCACGAAAATAATTGATAAATATCAGGAATAATAGGGAAAATACCTGATAATTGAGAAGGGGGGAGGAGGGGAAGGTGTGTTTGGGACACATGTGTAGGAGTGGTAGAAAGTAATGGAGGGGAATTATCTCACCTAATCCCAAATTAAGTGCCACTGGGGTGTTTTAAAAGTTTTTTTTTAGGCCTTGGATCTTAAGAGTCTGGCCACATTCGCCCAGTAGAACCTCTTAAGAGTCTGGATGCAGTCCAGAGGTTACTAATCACTTAATGCACCACACAAATAATACACCTTACACTGATACATATAATAATCACAATATAAATATGCCTAGCACGGGCGAGGATCCAGAACAGACCTATAGAATTAACTTAGCACTCCTATTCTATCACTTGCGTAGATTTCAGAGATACACTTATAGGGGTTATCACACTTGGCTATTTTTTTGTGGTTTCTGGATCTTCGTTCATAGTTTAGACGACAATACCGTGGTTTCCCTAGCACACATGCACCTAGATAATCCACGAAAATACGTACACACTTTCGTTCTCACTTCGAAATTAATTGGTCTTATTTCGGCCGTTTTACCTTCCCGTCATGCTATTGATACATCTCAATCCCAATGATAAAGCTGAGCATATATAAAAAACATGACAAGTATGACTATATTGCTCTCTATTGCCTAAAACAAGCAACATGAATCCACGTCTGTCGATAAAAGTGAAAGTCAGTGGAAGCAGCAGGACGCTCATGATTGGCTATTTTATTAGCACCCTGATAATTTATTTGTTATCTGTATTGTTCCTTATTTATTCATTAAACTATATATGTTTAAGTAATTTTGACGATTATTAAAACGACGAGCTATTAAAAATCACAGGAAACACAAAAATAACATATACAGTATATCATAAAGTAAACACAAGCGAGATAAGAAATTATAAACGCAAGCAGTAAGCGAGAGAGTAGGCTGACTGAGCCGGGCTCACGCCTCTTAGCCAATCACAAGGCCATGATTTACGCATTACCACATTTAAAACAGGCAGCGATGGTCTTTCTTCCCTTGCTTGTTTATATGTACGATTTTATATGTTCCATGTGATATTTTATAGCTCTTAAGGTTCGAATATCACCTATCACATTATCATTAGATATATTAAAACTTATCTAGTTTAATAACTATATGAAATATATGTATATTACTATATATTTATACATACGAAATGTATTTCCATGACATAGCCTACTAATTCATGCCCGAAAATTTCCGTGGATAAACGAAGATCTCCGAAGTTTCTCGGAAAGCGTGGATTGTCGGCAAGACCACGGAAAATAGACCAGAAACCACGGAAATATGGGCAAGTGTGATAACCCCTTTAGTTGCACTGGTGATGGAAGTAGTATAACTCCTTCCACACTCCTATTCTAACACTGACTAGATCTAGAGATATGGGCACTGGTGGCTGAAGTGTTAATATCCGAGTTCTTTCTCTTGGTCCCATCGAGCTGCTTAGCTGGTCCTGCCGTGTGGTAAATGGGGTAGGGATACAGATGGACTAGTTGGTTTGGGGCCTTAAATAGTAGTTCCTTATGTCATGACACAGGGTGCATACCATCGGATGAACGCGAGCATAAACTTAGACATGTCTTAAGTTGTGGCTGCTCGACAATCCTGACCATTATACTAGTCGTTGGTGAAGTTCTGTTTCGGTACTCTTGATGTAGGGTCTTTAATACAAAGTCGCTCGTGTCATGAGAGAGTAACTAGGTATCGGGCTAACGTGGGGAAGAAGTACTAGCTCTCCCAATCTGCCTCTGACCATTGTAAGAGTGTTAAAATTTATGTGGATTGTGAGGTTGAGTTGTGTGTCTAGGGTGGTGGATGGATATGGATGAGAAACGTGATGGGGGTTGGGATAGACGACCTGATCTTGTGTAAAAATTTGGCCTTGGTGGTGGTGTAGGGCTAGTTTCTGAGGATGATGATGAAGTGGTAGAGGGGGTGGGCTTTGGGCGAGGGTTGGGGTTGGTGGTTGAGTGAGGTTGTAGGCTTAAGGGTTGGGAGATGGAGGATTTTGGGGAGGGGTGGTTGAGGGGGGAGGGGCGATGGTAGAGGGGTAGGGTAGGAGGTTGGGGGTGCTAGGCGGCGAGGGGTTGCTTGTTGGGGGGAAGTTGGGATGGGTTGAGGTAGTCGTGAGGTTGAAGGTTGAGGGTGAGATAGATTCTGGAGTTGACATTGGGTGGGAGATTGGGAGTGGTGAGGTTGTAGAGGTTGAGGTAGGATGGGGTGTGGTAATGGTGGCCTGGGGATGAGGTTGATGAAGATGTGGGGGATGAGGTGCGTGTGATAGGGGTAGATTTAGGGGGAGGGGGATGAAGGTTTTTTGCATTTGGGTGAAGGTGGTGAGGAAGTTGAGGTTGAGGGGTTTGGGGGGATGTGATGAGGGTTTGTGGGTTTGAGTTTATAAGAGGGTGTGGATGGGGATTGACGGGTTTGGTGTTTGGCAAGAGGCCGGGGGTGGCGAGAGCGAAGAAGATAACAGGGACGGTTTGGAGGAATGGGGTCAGGTATGGGGCGAGGGGGGGAGGGATATGCTAGGTGCGGGAAGGGGGGTAGAAAGGGATGGTGAGGGGGGAGGAGGGGGTGCGGGAGAGCGTGGTGGTGGCGTTTGTTTATGTTTAAGCAGGGTGGCTGGCTGGTGGTGTCTGCAACTTGGTTGGTATTTGTTGGGATGTGGGTGGTGGCTGGTGCTGGGTTGCAGGGGTAGGAGTGTTGGTCTGTTGGTCCTCACCATTATTCAAAGGACGGTAAATCCTCACGAATCGATTACAGTATGACCTCGTCTCTCTGTGATAATTTACGATAATTTGATAAGGTTTGGAACTCTCAACACTTTGTATGGCCATATGTAGTGTGGGCCAAGTTTGTTGAGGATTGGTAATATCGCAACCATTATGCTGTCTCCTATTGCGTAAGGGTTTTGAGGGGGCATGGCATCGCGGATGATATCCTGGCAGACCTGTGCAGTGTGGAGTGTGTTGTGCAGGTGTTGTAGGGGGTCAATTGTGATGTATGAAGTGGTCTTATGGGCGAGGTGATGGAAGGGTAGCAATAGAGGGACGACTCCGTATAGACGTTTGTGTGGGGTTCCCGAGGGAATGAGTTGATACCCCATTGAATCATTTTTACCTGGGAGGGCCAATCTTGTGTCTGTAGGGCAATTAGGTGAGTGTGAAGTTGGTTCTTTATCGTTTTGTGGCTTCTTTCGCATATGGCGTTGCCTTGAGGACGGTAGGGTGAGGAATGGGCGATTTTTAAGCCGCATATTTTTGTGAATTTCTCCAATACTTGGCCGGAGAATTCCGGGGCATTGTCGGACAACAGGGTGACAGGTAATCAAAAGTTAGCAAAAACGTCAGTGGCTAGGACTTCTGTGACAGTTAGGGCGTTGTGGTCTTTGATGGGGCAAGCTATAAGCCTAGGAAACGAGAGTAGATATCTACAAAAGTTACTATAAATCTTTTGCCGTTTCTTGCTGGGAATGGGCCCATTACATCTAACGATAATGTTTGCTAGGGTTTGTTAGCTGTTAGCTTCCCTGCGGGGCCTAGAGTCTTTCCTCGGTCTTTGCCCATGGCGCAGGGTTTGCAGGATTCTATGACTCGTTTGGCGATCGTAGGTGGGCTTGCTATCCAGTACACCTGTTGGAATACTTGAAGCATCTTCTTTTGGCCTAAATGGATGCCGTTTCCCTCGTGGATGATAATGAAAAGGTCTTGGGCAGTGTGGGGGTCCACTGCAATATGGCCGGACTCGGTGTAGAATTGATCGCCTACCCGGTGAAGGTTGTAGAAGATGTCCTTGGGTATCCATTTAGGTTTGAGTTTTGTTAACCAAGCTTTTAGTAATGGGGTGTCCTCGTCTTGAGACTGTTTTTGTTGGTTGTTTGGCGGAGTTAAGGTAGCTAATGCTGCGAGGGCTTGTGTGTGTAGGTGAGTCACGGGGAGGCGAGAGAGAGCGTCTGCGTTGGTATGCAGTTTTCCTGGTCGGTAGTGAATCTCAAAATTGAATTCTTCTAATGTCTCTCGCCATCGAACTACTAAGGCACAGTTAGTTTCGGAGCGCTGTAGCCATTGTAGGAATTGGTGGTCGGTGATGATATCCTCTTTGGTGCCCAGGAGGAATGACTGGACGTGGTTGAGAGCCCAGAATCCTGATGGCTCCTAAGCACTCCCGTTTCGTGGCCACGTAGATTCGCTGTGCGTTGTTGAGGGTGGAACTGGCACATGCAATTATGTGTTCACGACCATCTTGCACTTGGGCGAGGATGTCGCCTATAGCAAATAGAGAGACGTCTGTACTGTATATAAACAAAAAGGTTGTCAGAAGTCAGGAAATGCGACGGTGGGTGCGTTAACTAGATGTTTTTTTAGGGTGTTGAATGCAGGTATCTTGGTCTGGGGTCCACTGAAAGGTTATGTCCTACCTGGTCAGTTCGTATAGTGGCCTAGCAATTTCAGCAAAACTCTTTACAAATCTCCTATATGTGGCTATGCCTAGGAAAGACCTGACGCCTTTTACCGTGGTGGAGGGTTCTTGAGCTGCGATTACAGATAGTTTCCGAGGGTCGGGGGAGATGCCCTCGGCGGAGATGACTTGTCCAAGGAAGTCTACTGTATTCCTGGCTACTTCGCATTTGGAGGGTTTGAGGTTTAGGCCTGCCTCTCGGATACATTGAAGGATCTGAAGAAATGGCTATACAGTAGGTGTTTTGTCCAGGTTTTCCCTTAGATGATTATGTCGTCCAATTATGCTAAACAGGTTTCCCATGTTAGTCCCTGCAATACTGACTCCATGAGGCAAGAGAAGGTGGCAGGGCCGTTGCATAATCCGAAAGGAAGAAATTTGAATTCGTAGAGGTGCCCTCCGCTGGTAGAAAATGCGTTTTTTTTTTTTTCTTGTTTTATGGGTGCTTTCCAGTATCCGGCTTGTAGGTCGAGTGTGGTAAACCATTTAGAGCCATGTAGAGAATCTAAAGAATTGTCTATCCTGGAAAGGGGCGTGGCGTCTTTGATGGTGGCGTCGTTCAGTCGTCGGTAATCGATGCACAATATAGTTGATCTGTCTTTTTTTGTTTACGAGCACCACGGAAGAGGACCAGGGGCTGACAGAAGGGGTGGCAATGCCGTCATCCAGCATCTCTATGACTTGACGATCTTCCTCCTGTTTTTTCGGTGAGACGGCTGTCGAATAGGTGGTCCGGTGGTGTGGATAAGATGTTCTTCCATGTTGGTTTGACCTATCTCAGTGGAAGATTGGGAAAATACGTCTGAGAAATCGTGGAGCAGCTGGTTCATTTTTTGTTGTTGCACGGTCGTTAGAGTTTTTGGAATGGGGGGAAGGATGAGTGGTACGCTATTGGTGGTTTGTTTTGACAAGATGTCATCAAATGTTTCGAGGTCTCCAATGATGAAGCCTTTGGGCAAAGTGAAGGGGTCTTCTGAGATGTTGGGTATTAATGATGGTGGGGGAGAGAATTGCAGGTTGGATGCGACAACGGTCTGAATGAGTGGCATCTATTTGAGGGATAAATATCAGGGGCTGATTTTGTACAGGGCATATTGGTACCCATTGTTGGTGATGTGTGGATATGGAGATGCGTTGAGTTAATACAGCTAGGCTCACTATGGTGGGGGGGATATCTGACACTCGTGGGTGGGTGTCAGTAGGGGGCGTGGCGGGAGTTGGTTGGGAGGCATTGAGTTGTGGACTTGATGGTTGTTTTTTTTTTTTTTTGCTTGCTTTATTTCTCCCGATGATTTTAGGTGGAGTTAGTGGTGGATTGATTTTTTTTTTTTTTTAAATATGTGTAGCCGCCTTCCGCAATCCAACTGTGCTTGAAGAAGTTGGAGTACGTCGAGTGCCATGTAGCAGTCATACTGAGTACACTCTGAGTAGAAGACTACGAACGGATGTCGGCAGGAGGCTTCTGGATGGGGCGTCGTGATGTGCAGGGGTGGTGTCTCGCCTCGAATGATGAGGGGTGTGTCCCCGGCACTGATGAGGTTGGTGGTGGCGGCATTCAGTGATCCCAGCTTACGATTGTCTATCTATCTATCTATTGCCTGACGCCGTGATCCCCGACGGGGAGGCCACGAACGAACCGCCCCCATGCACCTCTGTTCCCAGTCAGTCCTCCCAACCAGCACCGCCTTCATCCATATACTTCCTCACTGCATCCTTCCACCTCTCCTTCGGTGCACCTCTCCCTCTCTATCCTTCCACCTCGCTCTCGTACACCCTCTTAGTCATTCTCTCGCTTTCCATACGTTCCATAAATTATGGCCGAACCATCTCAAGTTGTTCCTTTTCACACTTTCCAGCACATCTACCTTCAAACCATACCTCCTTCTTACTTCCTCATTCGTCTGTCTATCCCTCCATGTAACTCCGCACGCACTTCTCAAGTAACTCATTTCCACCGCTCTCACACATGGTCTGAGTCTCTTCCCGAACGTCCATGCTTCTCTTCCGTAAGTCAGTGTCGGGATTACCATACTGTCATGCAAGGACTTCTTCACTTCCATACTGACCACCCTATTTCTTGTTACTGTTTTCAACGTTCCTACAACCCTCTTCCCCTGTTGCACCCTCTCCCGCATTTCTTCATCCATAGTCCCATCTTTACTCAACACACTGCCCAGATACTTAAAAGAACTGACGATCTCCATAGCCTCACTCTGTGACTTCACCCCTTTCGAAGACCATAACCTTGCTTATTCCCCGCATTTACCTTCAAATTCCGTTTTTCGCACACTGTTCCAAACTCATTTACCAGACCCTGCAACTCCCATTCATTATCGCTCATCAGAACTGTATCATCCGCAAACAGCAGTATAGGCAGCTTCCACTCATTTCCCTTCCTTTTCAGCGATACACCAACATCCACTGCTCTTCCTAGTATTTCTTTCATGACTCCAGCCATATAATACAGTAAACAACCACGGGGACATCACACACCCCTGTTTCAACCCAACATTCAGGTCAAAGAACTCGCTCTGCTCATTTTCCACACCTGCTGCCGCCTTTGCACCCTCATACATGCTCTTCGCTGCTTTCAGGAACTTGCCATCTCCTCCGTATATTCTAAGTACTTTCCACATACCTTCTCTATCCACTCTGTCATAGGCCTTCTCCAAGTCCATAAAGGCAACATACACCTTTTGTTGCTTCTCCAGATATTTCTAAAACAACACAATTCAGGGTAAAAATCTGATCCACACATCCTCTTCCCTTCCTAAAACGATGGTGCTTTTGATAAAAATAATTAAATAGGGACAATCTGGCTTCACCTGTGTCTATTAGGAGTCGAACTGGAATGCCTTGACTCTTTACCAGGTGGTAGATAGGTGGTGGCTTGATCATGACAGACTCCCCCGCCGAAGGCATAATGGGCAGGGGAGGTGTTAAAAACTATAGGGAATCTTCCGTTTCCTCCAGGATTTCTTCCTCTTCTTCCGGGGTGTGGATGGGTGCGATGTCTTCTGGGATATATACCTCCTCTGGGCTTTCTTCCTCAAGTTCCTGGGACTTCTTTCTGCAGCTAAAACTCGAGGTGAGGGAGTTTGGCTTTTGGCCTGATCCCTGATAAATTGCAGGGGACAGGCGGAGTTACAGGCTCGGAAATCAAACGGATTGATGGTGATTAAGGGGTGGTCCCTAGGTGGGTAAGTCTGGGGGCCTCGTCTGGTTTGGCTTGAGGGGGGATATATCCTCTGTAAGGCGCGTTGGGATGGTTGTGATCTAAAGTTGTGGGGGCGACCCGTTATATATGGTTGAGGGCGATCCTGTGGTGGTCTGACTCCGCAATTGTCATAGTAGTTTCCCGGCCTTTTGTTGGCTTGTGGATGAGTGGGGAACCTCTTGATTGCGCCCACCGTGGATGTCTTCGGGCGGGCCGCCAACAGTTTGCGGATCGTGATGATCTCTCGGTGGAAACCTGTAGGGTCGTGGGTGATAAAGTGCTCTTTTACAAATCCTGGGAGCACTTGTAGTAATGTGGTAAAAACTTGCTGTTTTTGTTGGTCAGCAGTCTGGAATGGATATGCGGATTTCACGTGTTGATTTAAGGCTGCTAGGGTGACGTCTTCGTCCCCTTCGTACCTTATTTCGTCGATTTTTGCTAATGCTATGACGGAGCCCAATGATGGCTGCACAGCATCACTAACAATTGTCCGGAACTGATCCCAGGTGAGCACTGGGGTTACCTGTCCAGCCACCAGGGAAACAGCCTTTCCCAGGTTGGTTAAAGGTACAGCGATCTTTTCTTGATCACTGTTGTAAGCCAAGTCAAGTACTGGCTTAACCATCATGTCCAGGTAGGTTTCAATGTCGTATGTGTCCCCATCGTACTTGGGAATGGGGATATGTGAGCAATTATTCGCCATGGTGATTAATATTATATAATACTTTACTTCTTTCGATTTTTGTGCGGAATTACTTTTCTTCTCAAATCAAGAACCACCGTCTGCCGCCAATGTTATACAGGTTTTTTACTGGGGTTTAATTGGACAATGGTAGGTTGCTTGACTGGAGAAACTAAAGCCAAACTACACATGCACAAAAGCCGCAAAGGGTAAATATAATACTGAATACACACATGAAATTCCTTTTAATAATCACTTATTGCAGCACACAAATAATACACCTTACACTGAGACATAAAATAATCACAATATAAATATGCCTAGAACGGGCGAGGATCCATGACGGACCTATAGAATTAACTTAGAACTCCTATTCGATCACTTGCGTAGATTTCGAAGATACACTTAATTTGCACTGGTGAAACTTAGACATGTCTTAAGTTGTGGCTGCTCGACTATCCTGACCGCTATACTAGTCGTTGGTGAAGTTCTGTTTCGGTACTCTTGATGTAGGGTCTTTAATACAAAGTCACTCGTGTAATGACAAGTAACTAGGTATCGGGCTAATGTGGGGAAGAAGTAAGATCATGATGGTACTAGCTCTCCCAATCTGCCTCTGACCGTTGTAAGAGTGTTCAAAGAACTCAGGGGTCGGTTATTAAGCCTTTCTACGAACATATGTCCTCGACCATGGTTCTGGCCATATGCAGTATGGACTTTATGTGCAAAGTGCCGTTACTTATACGGTATCTCGCAAAGCCCGAACTATTAGAGATGTCTTGCCATGGAAAAGACTTCTTTAAGAGTTTTGGAGTGTACTGAATTGATCCTGAAAGTCTGTTTGTGGCATACCCTCGGTGCTACTTTCAGTGTCAAAACTTGAAGCCTAACAGAGATCCAAATGTTATTCCTACACCATGGTGTGGAAGCACAAAAGTTCACTAGTAGGATAAAGAACTCTCAAACAGTAAGGTAGACAGCCATGGCATGAATACTCGGATGAGTGAGAGGTTAATTCTTAGGCTCAAATCTTGCATGCAAGTAAAGTGAGCCCTCAAATTGCTGACTCTACCTTGTTTTCGTCGAGATGGTCATGACATTTGCTGCTATGTCCCAGGGCTGGTACTTGGAGGTCATAGGTTCAGGGGGAGGGGGGGGGGGGGGGGGGTAGATTAGGGGGTTGAAGTAACCCCCTTAGAAAGTTCCGCGCAGGTTGTGGGAAACCTGCGTAGAAGAGCGGCGCATCTGGAGGGGGGATATTTGGGTATGCTGCCCCTCGTTTCTTTGGTGGTATTTTGTTTTCCTCTCATGTCTTCCTGCATTGTCGATTGTGATTCTGATTGTTTTTCCTGGGGTGGGTGGTAGGTTGTGGTTGATGGTGACAATTCTGGCCTCCCGAGTGTTGATGTGGGGCGGGGCTAATTTTGATTTTGGGTGGCCATTTTGTTTCCCTTCTTCCTTCGTCCTTTCATTTATTTCTGGTTGAGGTGGCTGCTTGGTGGTTATTTGATGGGGCAAGTTCTCCTCCTTCTGCTGTTTCCCTTTTCTTTTTATCTTTTCTTCTGTGTTTGTCCGGTATGTGGTGGTTCTCTGTGGTTTCATATTTCTTTCTGTCTTGCTGGTATTCCTGTTCTTATAGCCGTTTTCTTTGGTGGTGTATTTTCCTTATTGTTCCTTTCTTCTCTTGTGGTTTCCTCTTCCATTTCCATTCTTTGTTTCTGGCTCCGGCTGGTCTGTTGTGGCATGGTCGTTATCATTGTCTCGGGTATCTTAATATATATATATATATATATATATATATATATTATTTTCTAAATTATTATTAAAAATATATTTGCTTTAAATGTCAACATAATGTATTAATAAATTAATTTCTTATTGCTTTAGGTCTGATGATGACATATGTTAATGTCGAAACGTTACCGGTACCAGAATAAAGATGTTAGTGTTTACCTTGGTGTTGCTTGCCCTTATAAGACTCCGCTTCCCCCGAGGAGAATCTATTGCCACTACTATATATATATATATATATATATATAATATATATATATATAATATATATATATATATTGTATATATATGTATATATATATATATATATATATGTATATATATGTGTTATTAACCCTTAACCAACGGCGCACGACATCTGTCGAGTTAAATAAATTTGGACTATGTGGCGGTGCACGACAGCTGTCGAGTGCGATTTTCAGCACGTAATGTTGCTGAGAGAGAGAGCTGAGCGGTGGGACGAGCGTAGTAACCTTATGACCGCTCCCCACGACCACCATGGACGTACTGAACTGTATTCTACTTTCCTCCCCCTCCTCTCACTCGCTACACAGGGAATTATGTACGGAAATTACCTTATTTTAGTTTTTTTGCACTCGTGTTGCACGATCGTTGCAAGAGAACCAGTGGTCGTACAAGGATCGTTCGGGTGTCATTGGAAAGCTCTGTGTATGCCCTTTCAGGGATAGATACTTGTTTTACGCTCTGGGTCTTGTTTATGCATGAAAATGAGCACGGAAACAACCCTATTTAGGGTAAAAAAAAACACTGGGCGGCACAGTGTAAAATACCCTACCACCCGCTCTTTGTGTGTTAAGTAACACCCCGTTCTTAACATTAATCATCAATTACAAACCCCAATGCACTTGAATAAACTAATGAAAGCATATGGTCCTCCTGGGATTCAAACTCGGGACACCACACTCAGAACATAAGCATCTAAACCATTACACGGTACCGACGCCTTAAAACTCAAGAATCTCATTCTTCCTATGTTTCTGCCCAGAATCAAGCCAAATCTGTTCTTCGACTTGCCAAGCACTCTTTCATCAATAATAAATGCACTGAACTATCCAACTCTAGCTGTTCCCAAGCTTTCTGGCATCTAGCCAAAAGCCCCTCCAACAATTTTTCTTCCTCGTCTTTCCCTCTCCTTTTCCACTCTGATGGCACAACCATCACTTCTTCCTATGACAAAGCTGAACTCTTCGCTCAAAATGTTGCTAGAAACTCCAGCTTGGATGATTCCGGTGCTATTCTTCCCTCTCCACCCCCCTCTCTCCTACTTATGCCTAATTTCTAATCTCTTCTAAAAATTTACTTTCTACCCTCTATGGGCTTAATACTAAGAAGGCATACGGTCCGGACGGTGTTCTTCCTGTTGTACTCAAAAACTTTGCTTCCATGCTGACTCCCTGCTTAGGCAAACTCTTTCGTCTCTGTCTCTCCTCTGACGTCTTCCCTTCATGCTGGAAGTTTGCTCTCATTCAACCTGTCCCAAAGAAGGGTGACCGCTCTCAACCCGCCAACTATCGTCCAATTGCTCTCATCTCTTGTATCTCTAAAGTTTTTGAAACTATTCTTGCTTCCAAATTCCTTAAGCATTTCTCTTCTCATAATCTGCTCTCAGATCGCCAGTATGGTTTCCTTAACCTCTGAAGTGCGCATGGGGGGTATGAGACACCACACTCCTGTGCTGACGTATTTGAGCTGTTCCCATCACTAAAAAAATTATTTTACCATAAATAGCATTAATACTTATCCATAATTGTGCCTTTTATAGGTTGATTATAAAGGTATTACCCTGTTACAACAATAAAACAAGTGGAAACAGCGTTTGGATGGTCAAAATCGGCGATACAGGCAGGGAGTTACACAATGTATGGCTGAGGCAACCTCCCAGCCCACCACTTTCCTCCACCTCTGGAGAGAGACTGTCGATCGATACTCTCTCTCCCTCTCTCTTGCACTCGCTTGCTAACAGTGATGACAACGCCCTGCTACCAACTCGCTAATGTTAGCATGAAAATAGACCACAGGAAAAGGGAATAACAGGGAAAATAGGTGATAACTGAAGAAGGGGAGGAAACTGGGGAAGGAGGGGAGGTGGAGGAGTGATATTTGGCATGGCCAAAGGCAAAAAAAAAAAAAAAAAAAAAAAAAAAAATCGTGTTTTAAATTGATTTTTTTTTCCCTGACTCTTAAGAGTCTTCCCGCAGTCCTCCGGGGGAACTCTTAAGAGTCTTCCCGCAGTTCCCGGGTTAAGGGTCGCTCTACTGGTGATCTTCTTTCATATCTTACTAACTCTTCATCCTCCTTTCGTGACTTCGGTGAGACTTTTTCTGTTGCACTAGACATATCGAAGGCCTTCGATAGAGTCTGGCACAAATCTTTAATTTCTAAACTACCATATACCTGTACAAATCAGAACTAGGACAATAATATCTACATAACATACACAGAATTAGATAAAGAGGATATATGTTAAATAATCAAGAATGATGCTCGTGTGTGGTTAGAATGAACGGTGGTTTCTAGCTGGATTCGAAGAAGATACAAGGTAAGGCAGAGTTTAGCTATCTATGAGTAGGCAGTGGCTAAATGACCGAGTGGTCATTCCGGCATGTGACAATCTACTCATAAGATGGCGATATTAATTCTGATAGCGTACTGAAGGTTTGACGTAGGACAACGACTAATCGAATGCAAGTTTACGCTAAGAGAGGGTCTGATAAACAGACCACGGATAATATCAGCAGTGAGGCTGAGCGAGATGAGAAAGTACTTCTACGTCCAACAACGAATGGCTTTGGCAGTGAAACTGACAGAGGGACCAGGATATATTGAATACTCCTTATTTTCTACCACACTGAGACTTTGGGCTTTCGGAGCACCTAGGAAGGATATACCTTTCCTAACCTGGTCTGAGTACATGTTCACTCCTTAGGACTTCCTAGGCCGGGGTTGGCTACATGGAAAAAGGGCGCCCTAGGCCCTTCCTAGCATTGACATAGGTCCTTGTCGCTCCGGCGATGGGGGGAGGGGGGATAACACTGGTATGGCCTTCATTATTTGTTTACGTATCCCCTCCCACGTCCACTCTACAGGTGATGTTCCTTCCAGATTGACGGGGTTGGCCGATGGCAACCCTGGGTCGGCTGGTGGTGGTGACGTCACTCCTGTAGATATGGGGCCATGTGACCGCCCGCTGGTACTCCATGAAGTAGTTCCGGCTAGGTGTTGGTGGGGAGTTGGTACACCTGTCTTCGGGGAAGACGATGCCTCTGGTAGTTCTGGTGCCGTACGGGGTTTGATTTGGGTTGAGCCTGTCGTCTGTGCCCCTGGCTGTACGTGTGTGTCCGGTTCTGGTGTGGAGGTCGGCTGGGGTCGCCCTGGTATTTCCCGAGGTCTGCGGATGGCTGGTTACCATGGGCGGTTTCATTTTCCCTCGGTATAACACCACCCCCTCCTGTACAAAAGTCACGACCTCGTGGCTGGTAAAGGAACTTCTTCTCTGAAGCTGTGACAGTGAAGGGCTGCAGGTGTTGGAGGAAGTAATACCAGTGGCGGTTGAAGTAGTTACAGGGCCCTTCCCTCCTGACGATCGTGAGTACTGTGGACTGGCTGGTAGATTTTAGCATCTCCAGTAGTTGATCTGAATGACTCAGGCGGCACTTCCTTCCCTCTACTGAGGTCCACAAAACAAAACGGATCAGCATGTTTGGGACTTCTGAGGCTCCTCTAGGTGTACTCGGTGTGGTATGGTGCAGGTAACTGGTGACCTGTGTGGGTCCCTTTTATCATTTGCTGCGTACGCAAAAGTACAGTTAATCCCTAATCGGTGGGAGACTCTGCCCGAACGAGTGATTGTGTTAGTTGTGAGCATCTTAGGAGGTTGTAGTGGGGTTGTGGTGTGGAAGGTGGGAAGGAAAGTGGTTTGAATGGGTTGGGTGCTGCAAGGTGCATTATGTGACGAAGTTTGAAGGTCATGGGTGGTAGAGGAGCGGATTTGGTGGGTTTTGTGGAGATGTTTGATTTGGGGGAAGGTTATTGGTGGGTTGTGAGGTTGTTGGGGTTTGTACTGGTCAGGTAGTAGTGTGGGATGTCTGTGGTGGGGTGGAGAAGGTGTGGAGGTTGTAGGTGACATAGAGGGTGAGAGTAAGAAGATGGGAGGTTTTTGGGGTGGGGGTGTGTGAGGTTGATCTTGGGTAGTAGGAAGAGTATGTAGACAGAGAGGGTGGGGTTGGTTAGTGGCGTGGGGTGGGGGTGTTTGAGGTTTGGCGGTTGATGGGGGGTTGTGTGGGGTCGTGCACTTGGAGGTTTTTTAATGGGGGGAGGTGGAGGGTTTGGAGGTTGTAGTGATGGTGGGTGTCTGGGGAAAGGTGGGGGAATTGGCGGTGGTGGTGGTTGGGGTGGGAATTGGAATTGATAAGGGTAAGGAGGAAATTGGTCGGGAGGTGTGGGGGGAGGTGTGTGTGGTGGGTATGAGGGAGGGGGTGGCGCGCGTAACCCGGCCTGGTTGAATGTGGGCTCTGGGGGTGGCTTGGGTGTTTGTTCTTTAGTGTCGCTAATGTGTACCATTCTAACATGGCGATTCCGAAATATTCTAGTCTCTCTGTGGTAGTTGATGACTACTTGATACGCATTCTGAATTTTGCTTATTTTAAATGAGCCAACGAATTTGGGTTGGAGCTTATTTTGACAAGTTAGATTTGCCACCATGATGCTGTCGCCAATTTTGAAGGGGTTTCTCGCGATTTGTTTGTCCCTGGATAGATCTTGGCAAGCTTGTAACTGATACAATCTCGCTTTTATATGTGCAACAGTGGGGTGAGTGGTGGCTGAGGGGGGGTAGATTAAGTGGTGAAGGGGGAGTAAGACGAGTGCAACCCCGAATGCCTTTTCGTGAGGTGATATGCCGTCATCTTTTGGGGTGGAATTAAACCCCCACTGGATCATTCTCAGTTGGCTAGGCCAGTCTCTTGACTGACTGGCGAGGATTCTTGTACATATTTGGTTATTGATGCTCCTGTGACTTCTTTTGCAGACGGCGTTGCCCTTAGGCCAGTAAGGGGACGAATGTGAAATTGAGTAATCCATCATTTTTGACAGAGCTACCCAGGTTTGGCCAGAGAATTCTGGTGCGTTGTCTGTGTGTAAGGCCTGAGGTAGGCCGAAATTGGGAAAACATGGTTCAGCATGGCATCGGCAACTGTTTTGGCGCTGTGATCTTTGACAGGGATTGCAATGAGGAATCTTGAATATGTGTCTACAAATGTGAATATAAAAAGAAATAAGTTAAATGTGGGAAGGGGGCCTACTGTGTCAAGGGATAGGAGTTGCCAGGGCAAGGAGACAGTGATGGTGCCGGACGGGCCTGAGGTTCGTGATGTGTCTTTACCGCCCGCGCAGGCAAGGCAGGATACTACTGTTGTTTTGGCAAGGAGGTTAGAGTGGGGGGTCCAGTAGGTCATTTTGAATGCTTGCAACAGTTTCGTATAGCCCAAGTGGATGCTGTTGCCGTCGTGAAGGAATGTGAATGTTTTCTTTGTCTCGTCGGGGCTTAACATGATGTGGCCGGAGTCAGTAAAAAATGAATCGCCTATTCGCGTGAGAGAGGAAGCCATGTTTGGCGGTAGCCAGTCGGGTTTGTTCTCTATGTCCCACGTGGAGATGGTGGCTATAGACATGACAGGCGCGGTTTGGGGGGGTGAGACAAGGCGCGGCCTGCGGCAATGGGAGGACGTGCTTAGGCGAGATAGCGCATCGGCGTTCGTGTGTAGTTTCCCTCGTCTATAAGTTATCTCGAAATAGAACTCTTCTAATGTCTCCCGCCACCTTATTATTAATGCATTCATGGTTTGAGACGTCCGGAGCCACTGTTAAGCATGATGGTCCGTAATAGTGATATCTGCACCCAATAGGTATGACCAGAAATGTTGGAGAGCCCATACTAGTCCTAAGCATTCTCTTTTTGTTTTGGCATACTTTGTTTCAGCTTGGTAAGTGTGCGGCTGGCACATGCTACGATGTTTTCTTTACTATTTGTCATTTGAGCTAGTATGGCACCGATACCTGTTAAAGATACGTCTGTATACAAATGGAAGGGTTGACTGTGATCTGGGAAAGCTACTACTGGAGCCGAAGTGAGGGCGTCTTTGAGTGTGTTAAATGCATTCAGGCGGGCCTCGGTCCATACTAATTTCTCGTCTTTATGCGTCAACTCATGTAAGGGTTTGGCAATGGACGCGAAGCCTTTCATGAAAGCCTGTAGTAGGAGGCTAAACCGAGGAAATATCGTACGCCTTTAACTGATTGCGGTGTTTGAATTTCCCAGGATCGCAGCAAGTTTGTCCGGATCGGGTGATATGCCATTTTTTTAGATAATGTGGCCTAAGTAAAGAACGGAAGGTTTTAATTTTAACCTGGCTCGTTGTACCCGCAAAAAAACTTCGGTGAGGCGGGCTAGATGCTCTTCCCAGGAGTTGACGAAAACTATGACGTCGTCTAGATATGCTAGGCATGTTTCCCAGGTGAGGCCTTGCAAGACGGAATCCATTAATCGGGAAAAAGTAGCGGGGCCGTTGCATAAGCCGGAAGGAAGTACGTTAAATTCATAGTGTCTTCCGGCTGCTTGTAGAGAAAGCATTTTTTTGTTGGTGGTCAGGGCGTACTGGTACCGGCCAATACGCAGCTTGCAAGTCGAGGGTAGAAAATATGCTCGCTCCGTGTAAAGAATCGAGGGAGTTGTCTATGCGTGGCACGGGGGTAGCGTCTTTAGTTGTTACATCATTCAAGTGGCGGTAATCGACGCAGAACCGCAGAGAGCCGTTTTTTTTTTTTTTTTTTAATAACACGATTGGTGAAGACCAAGGGCTGGTGGAGGGGTTCACTATTCCTCCATCTAACATTTCTCTGACTTGCTTTTCCTCCTCATGGCGCTGAATGGGGTTCTTACGCCACAAGGGCTGCCTGACTGGGGGGAGGGGGGGGGGGGGGCCTGTGGTGTGTTTGGGGTGGTTGAGGACCTTAGTGTGGCCAATGTCATCAGAGGTTTGTGAAACTATATCCTGAAAGGACAGCAATATCTGTTGCAAGGCTCGTTGATGATGACGGGGGAGGTGGGGTGGTACTGATGGTAATATGGGGGTTTCTGGGAGGGCGTGGCAGGAAGAGTTCACATCGTTGAATGTTTCCAGCACTCCCATCAGCAGGCCCTTCGGTAGGCTGATGGGGTGGTTGGAAATGCTCACGATTTTTAGACAGTTCATGGACGGGGACAGTAAAGCGGGGGAGGTCAAGCAGTGTGGCGAAATGTGGGAGGCAGGGGAGAGCACCAAGAATACATTGGCAGGGCAATTAATAGGTACCCAAGCTTGATGATGGGGGGAATTGATATGGCGTCAGTCGTTGTGGCCTGGGCAATGAGGTGTGACATCTGAGGTTGAGCTTCGAATTGTAAGCGTCGGTGTTTGAAGTCAATCTGTGCATTTAATGTTTGTAGTAGATGTAACCTGAGGTACCCGTCGTAGGTGTCGGCGTGTGCATCTAATACTACGAACTTGTGGTCAACTGAGGGACCGTGAGGTAGCGTAATGGTTACGGGGTAAGATTCTCCTCATATTTGCAACGGCGTGTTTCCGGCACTGATGAGTTTCAGTGATGACGGTTGTAATGGGCCAAATTTGTGGCGTAATCGCTTGTAAAAGTGAGTGTGAGGGCATGAACGTGCGGCACCTGTATCCACAAGTAGGCGAACTGGCAATTCGTTGAGCTTTAATTTGTGGTATATTGGTGGTTTATGGATTAACGAGCATTCGCCTAAGAATAATGAGAAGAAAGTGAAAACGAATGACATTCTAAGTTCTGGTGGTGTTTTGAGAGTGCTAAGTGAATTAGATCATAAAGATTTGTCCGGTTTTGAAGAGCTTGAAAGTGATGTTGAAGATTTTTTTTGGGGTGAAAATGATGGCGAGGAAGAAGTTCATGAAGATACACATGAATTTCCTGGGTTTGAGAGTGATAGTGATGATGACAAAGACGATGAAGATGAGTGTAGTGCCAGGGAAAGTAAAAATAGTGACGATGAGAGTCATGTAAGTGAGCTGGGAAGTGCGCTACCCTCGTCGCGAGATACGACGCTAGATTCTCGCATCTCTGGTGCTCCCATAACCCCTTCCCCTGCCAAGGTAGCTAGTTATTTTTATAGAAAGGCTATCCTGGAAAGTGGGCTGAAGAGAGCAAGAAAGGAGGCAGCAGAGAGAGATTGTGAGGAAGATAGGGGCGATGAATCACCGTAGTGAAAGTGACACTCTAATAAATTGGTGAAAGAGCAAGTGACAAATAAAAACAGTGAGCGAAAGTGGCTTAAATATATATCATAATAATGCCTAAAAGTGACATAATAATTATAAGTGGAAGTGACACCTAAAATTGTGTATCGTACACCCATAAATGCCACACATAAATAGTGCTACTGTAATAAATAATAACTTAGGCCCTATTAGTAAGTGAAAATGACACATAAGAATGAATAACAAGTAATAATATGATAATAGTAAATAATTATATTTTTTTCACCAACCAACTTCACTTCTAAACTCAAATAATGAAATCAACAAATACATGTGGCACTCCAAGGACTCGAACCTAGGATACCAACACCGAAATTCCGTGCACTTATGTATAACGACAACTAGTAAGTGCAAGTGACACCTAAAATCGTGTACCTTACACCCATAAGTGCCACACATAAAAAGTGCTACTGTAATATATAATAACCTATTAGTAAGTGAAAAGTGCTACTGTAATATATAATAACCTATTAGTAAGTGAAAAGTGCTACTGTAATATATAATAACCTATTAGTAAGTGAAAAGTGCTACTGTAATATATAATAACCTATTAGTAAGTGAAAAGTGCTACTGTAATATATAATAACCTATTAGTAAGTGAAAAGTGCTACTGTAATATATAATAACCTATTAGTAAGTGAAAAGTGCTACTGTAATATATAATAACCTATTAGTAAGTGAAAAGTGCTACTGTAATATATAATAACCTATTAGTAAGTGAAAAGTGCTACTGTAATATATAATAACCTATTAGTAAGTGAAAAGTGCTACTGTAATATATAATAACCTATTAGTAAGTGAAAAGTGCTACTGTAATATATAATAACCTATTAGTAAGTGAAAAGTGCTACTGTAATATATAATAACCTATTAGTAAGTGAAAAGTGCTACTGTAATATATAATAACCTATTAGTAAGTGAAAAGTGCTACTGTAATATATAATAACCTATTAGTAAGTGAAAATACACATTATTTATACATAAATAATAGGGGATGTGTCAGATAGTTGAAAGACACATTTGCTCTCGCGTTTGGGGCTAGCAACACATATTTTGAAAAACATGTATCCATCATATAATTTACTTGCTCTCACTTCACTCACTCGCCCACGCAATTTACCGGAGGATAACATGTTTTTCACAATACGTAGACGGAGGTCTTTTTGAAAAAAAAAAAGTGAATATGACACATAAAAATAAATAGGCTAACAAGTAATAATATGATAATAATAAATAATAACATATTACTAAGTGCAAGTGACACCTAAAATTGTGTACCATACACCCATGAATGCCACAAATACAAACTGATATGCAATAATGTATACCAAGCAATAATATTATAGTAATAGATAATAACTATAAAACTATCAAATAGCCTCTCCGATAAATTGCCACTGGTGCGATGAGTGACTTACTACGTACTAGCTGGGGCTGCGGCGACGCGTCCGAACATGGCCTGAATCTTACGCATAAACTAGCCATCTTCACAACATCACAACATTGCCATGCAACGTAGCAATGTCAGGTCTACGCCAGGATAACGACAACAGTAAGTTCTCCATTTTTCCATTGAGTTTGACACTTCTGCATGCTTTTATTGCTTATCTATGAAGGTGTTAAGATCGAGTGATATCGGCAAAAGGCCCGAGTCAGAGGTATAGGAGTGTACAATGGCAGCCGAAGTCGGAGGGTTAAAAGTCTCCTCCCCGTTCCCGGGTTAAAGGTAACAAGGTTTTCTCTCCCCCAATTGGAAATAGTAGTTAGATCAGAAGATAGTGTTGCATGGCTTCATTACTTTTGTCTTTGAGGGATTACTGACTGGGGCATTCAGGAAAACTAATTGAGTAGTGTAAGGTAGAGTCGTCTGCGTATGAATGGATTGGACTGGAGAAACAGTTGAGAAGATCATTTATGAAAATTAGAAAGAGAATGGGAGATAGGACAGAGCCCTGAGGAACACCGGAGTTGATAGGATGAGGAAGTGAGCGATGGGCGTCCACAACCGTAGCTATGGAATGGCCGGAAAGAAAATTAGAGACAAAGGCACAGATGGAGGGATAGAAACCGAAAGAGGGTAGTTTAGAAATTAAAGATTTGTGCCAGACTCTATCGAAGGCCTTCGATATGTCTAGTGCGATAGAAAAGGTCTCACCGAAGTCCCGAAAGGAGGATGATCAAGAGTTAGTAAGATATGAAAGAAGATCACCTTTATGGAAGCCATACTGGCGATCTGAGAGTAGATTATTAGAAGAGAAATGCTTAAGAAATTTGGAAGCAAGAATAGTTTCAAAAACTTTAGAGGTACAGGAGATGAGAGCAATTGGACGATAGTTGGATAGTTGGAGGGTTGAGAGCGGTCACCCTTCTATGGGACAGGTTGAATGAGAGCAAACTTCCAGCAAGAAGGGAAGACGTTAGAGGAGAGACAGAGACGAAAGAGTTTGCCTAGGCAGTGAGTCAGCACGGAAGCACAGTTTTGAGTACAGCAGGAGGGTAAAAAATACATCTTTAGAAGAGATTAGGATATTAGGCATAAGTAGGAGAGATAAAAATAAAAAATAGGAAAAGTGGGGATTGGGCCTGAGTATATAGATGTAGATATAATATAGATATAGGAGGGAGGAATAGCACCGGAATCATCCAAGGTGGAGTTTCTAGCAAAAGTTTGAGCGAAGAGTTCAGATTTATAAGAGGAAGAAGTGATAGTTGTGCCATCTGAGTGGAAAATGGGAGGGAAAGACGAGGAAGAAAAATTGTTGGAGAGGTTTTTGCCTAGATGCCAGAAAGCTTGGTAAGAACTAGAGTTGGATAGTTCAGTGCATTTATTATTAATGAAAGAGTGTTTGGCAAGTCGAAGAACAGATTTGGCTTGATTCTGGGCAGAAACATAGGAAGAATGAGATTCTTGAGTCTAATTAAGGCGTCGGTACCATTTGAATGCTTCCTCCTTGTTGCGGACAGCAGTAGAACAAGCGTGAGTAAACCAAGATTTTTGTGCATTAGACTGAGAGAAAGAAAATTGAATGTATACGTCCATGCCCGAGAGGATTACCTCGGTAATGCGTTCAGCACTCTCCGAGGGTCCTCGGCCACGGAAGCAAGTCATTCCATGGGAAATCAAAGAAGTACTGCCGAAGAGCCTCCCAGTCGGCAGCGCTAAAGTGCCACAAGCGCCGCCGGTTGGAAGGATCGGGTGTCCGTACCGGAGAGATAGGACAGGTGACAGATATTAGTTTATGGTCGGAGGAGCCCAAAGGAGAGAAAAGATATACAGTATAAGCAGAAAGGTTAGAGGTTAGAAATAAGTCAAGAATGTTGGGCCGATCTCCGAAGCGATCCGGGATATGGGTGGGTTGCTGGACTAACTGCTCTAGGTCATTTAAGATAAAAAAGATGTAGGCTTGTTCACCAGGTTGGTCAGTGGAAATAGAGGAGAGCCATTGGTGGTGGTGAACATTGAAATCTCCTAAGATGGAGATTTCTGCGATAGAAGAGATGGATAGAATGTGTTCCACTTTAGAAGTTAGATAGTCAAAGAATTTTGGATAGTCAGTAGAATTAGGGGAGAGATAGACAGTGCAGAAATATTTAGTTTGACAGTGACAAGAAAGGCTTTAACCAGAGAGTTGATAATTCAAAGGAATTAAGTTGGGAACACGAGAGAAAGCAAGATTGTTGCGTACATAGACGTAACATCCACCTTTGGCTCGAAACTGAGGATAAATATAGTATGAGGATACAGAGAAGGGTTTGCTGTCAGTAGTCTCAGACAACTGTGTCTCGGTAAGAAAGAGAAGATCAGGGTTGGCAGAGGAGAGGTGGTGTTCCACAGAGTGGAAGTTAGAAGAAAGGCCACGAATGCTACAGAAATTATTAGTAATAGTAGGTGGTGGTCCAGAGCATTTTGGTGAGTCGTTACCAGGTGACAGACTGATGGGGGCATTTCTGTCCCCACCCCTGGGGACTCCGAGGCGGGTTGAGGTTTCGTCATTTAGGTTTTCTTTGGAAAAGTTAGTGTAGTATGTAAGGTGTTTGTAGTATAATGTATTGATAGGAGGAGGTGTTTTGGATGGCAGGCTGGGATTACCCTCAATATTGATGAGACACTGAAAGGATCAGCTAGAGAGGCCAGGTGGTGAAACAGGAGCTCCAGCGGTCCTTATCAGTCACCTAGCACTCCCCTTGAGTACAACCCTGTTCGGCTGGCGTCTACAGCCTCCTCCTAACAATTCTGGAGGTGGGATTCCCAGTCCCAACCTCCAGGGGCTATCTGCGCCACAAATTGACGGGCGGTGGGGTCGCCACATCCCTACGCCTAAATACTATCACACTCACCAACATCATCACTACTTCTACCATAATCACCATTATCATCACTTTTGTGATGTGTCTGTGGGGCACACACACACAGTATGCCATCATCATTTCTGCCACAGAAGAATGTGTGTGCCCCTGCAGGGCACACATGCACAAGCACACAGACACAGTGATTATAATAGTATGCCTGTAAGACGTGAGTGAGGGGGATTAGATGAAAGAGGGGATCCTTTGAGGGGTGGGGGGCGAGGGGGAAATCCCTGGTAGGGGGGGGGGCGGGGAGCAAAACAATATTTTTGACCTATGGCTATAACTATTGCACACATTCCAAAAAAATCTGTTTTGACTGACTGTCTCATTCACCCACCGAATGTTTGTGTGAAGTTTGGTGAAAATCAGTCGAACGGTCTAGGAGTTTCCGGACAGACAGACAGACAGACGGACGACAGACATTTTGACCGTTATTGTACTACTATACGGAGAGTCGTCGATACCACTCTGCTTACACAGAGTAAACATGAGTTTTGTATAGATATGTTATGCATTTTGCATTATTTTGTTTTCTGTGCAAGATACTCAATAACTACAGTATTCAGGTTCATTTAACCCATTGAAGAATTAATATAATATTGATGCTAATATTAATAGTTTTTAGTCAACTTTTAGGAATGAAGTATGGGCTTTAAGACTATCTTTATTAATTCCGTCAGGACAATAATAAATTGTAGTTTGGCTAACGCAAAGGGATTTTATCAATCCCTCCCGTAGTGAAAGGGATAAATACTCATCTTGACGATTTCCTCCCCCCCCCTCTCTCTCTCTCTCTCTCTCTCTCTCTCTCTCTCTCTCTCTCTCTCTCTCTCTCTCTCTCTCTCTCTCTCTCTCTCTTCTCCCGATTCATCGAGCCATTTCCGGGGTATGCATTAGCCTGTAGTTTATTACAGTAGCCAACACAGCACATTACAAAAAATAAACTCCTAACTAATATAACCCTTAATATATATTTGACATTCCTCTTGCGATTCTAAAAGCCACGAAGTCCTAAGTTCTGCATTATATAACAATATTACCATGCATCGGGGCAATATTATCCTACCCACCATATGGCAACACGACTAAGATGGCTGCCCTGATGCCCCACCCTCTACAGCAAACATCTCTAGTATTTCTGTATTTCCTTGTGTGTTCTAAATCCTACCTATTGCAAAATCTGAGAATAAGTAGGGTTAACAGGGATGGGGGGTTGGGAGGGAGGGGAGGGAGTGAGGGGAGAGGGGTGATGGAGGGGAGGGGTGATGTATAGGGGTTTGAGAAGAGTAGCAGGTGCAGGATGGGTAAGGAGGGTGGCTTGAGAGAGAGATAGAGGGATACATAGAGTTACACAGATACTCAGACCGCACAGACCTTGCAGGCCCTACTAGGTGGTCCGGCCTTAATACTACCAGAGACAGGGACAGTTTATAATAGAAGAATAGGACAGAAAAGTAGAAGGCTCTCTCCCCACCCTACGCTCTCTTCGGCTAAAAAGTCAAACCAGAAAATAGGAGGAAGTGGAACCTTATGGGTTAGGAAATGCACACAAGGAAAGTTTTTATATACGATGACAACAACAAAATTTGGAAGAGAAGTAGGCCTAACACTTATATACCAATTGATGTTAAAGATATTAATTTATATTAATCTAATCTCCATCAGATAATCGTTCAGTCACTTCTTAAACGTGCCAATTGAATTACTATCGACCACCTCCCTTGGTAAACTATTCCACTTCATACTGTATGTGAAGAGGTTTTGTGTGATATCTAGGCATGCCTTCTTTCTATTTAATTAAATTTCATTACCTTGGGTTGCAGAAATGTTAGTAATCGTGAGCCGTGCATTGATATCTACCCTGTCAAACCCTTCAAGTATCTCAAAACATTCGATAAGTTGGCCCCATAACCTTCTTTTCTTCAGTGTGAACACATTTTATTTCTTTAATGTTTCATAATATAGCTTGTTTCTAAGAGAGGGGATTAGCTTAGTTGTTTTACACTGCACGAATTCGAATTTTTTAATGTCTTTCTTGAGATGCAGGGACCAGAACTGAACGCCATATTCAAGATGGGGTCTAACAGTGCTTTAGAATAACAGCATAATAATGTTCTCCTTTTTAATGGTAAAATATCTTTTCATAAATCCTAAGGTTCTGTTAGCCTTATTTGCCGCAGCTGCACATTGCTCTGAGGATTTAAGGTTTTCATATATTATAACTCTAAGATCTTTAACCCCTTCTGTACCGTCGACGTCTATTAAATGTTATCTAAGTATATTTAGACGATTTTGAGCAGTTTGAGAAGGATTTGTGGTGGTAAAAAAGGTCAATTGAGATAGTTTGACACCTGTTGATTGCTGGAGGCCCTTTATAAACAGCAAAATGTAGTCTAATAGTAGCCAGAATATAGTTAAAAGGACGTCGCCTGTACGGAAGGGGATAACGATAGTGTTTGCTATTATTGGTTGGCCTTTCATTTGACAATCATACTTTTTGTTTGTTTTTTGGTATCAACGTGCACAATTTGATATTTGTCAGCATTATCTGGCATTTACCACTTATCTGACTATTCCACTGTTTTGCTTAAGTCAGATTGTACGCTGTTCTGTCTTTCTCATTAACCCCTACTGTACCGGCGACGTTTTTTAAATAATACTCTAGCTATATTTAAACGATTAGGTACAGTTTAAGAAGGATCTGTGGTAGCAAAAAGGGTTAAGTGAGAGTTCGAAGCCTGATAATGGTTGGAAGGACCTTTTTAAACTTAATTAAATTGCCTAATAGTAGCCAGAATAAAATGAAAAGGATGACACCGGTAATGAACGGGTTAAAGACCATGTTCCCTATTTTGTATCATCAGCAAATTTGGAGATGAAGTTATGCAGACCTACATTAGTATTATTTATATAGATGATAAACAAACTCGGACCATGGACCAACCCTTGAGCAAGACCATTGCTAACAGGCACCTATATGGAGCCTATTCCATTTAATAACAACTCTTTGCTTTCTGCCTGTAAGCCAACTTTTAATCCATTGATATATAATACCCTTTATCCCAAGAATTGTTTAACTAATCTAATTTTTTAATGTGGGGTACCTTGTTCAACGTCTTTTGAAAGTCTAGGTAGACTATGTCAAGCGCCTTTGCTGAGTCATTCAGAGTAAATAATTATATTTAATACTTGTAAAGGTTTGTTAGGCACAAATATCTGGTCTTAAACCCATGTTGGCTGTCTCTTATTAATTCATTTGATTCTAAATACGCAACAACTTTATCTCATTAAATTATTTCAAGAAATGTTCCTATTTCTGACCTCAAACGTAATGGTTTATATTTACTTGCTTTGGTTCTATCATCCTTTTTGTGAATGGTTGTAATGTCCGTTGTTTTCCAATCTTTAGGAATGCTTCCCTGCTGTAGTTAAAAGTTAAATATAATGGTCACAGATTCACAGATTTCTTCTTTTATGTGTTATTTACCTCCCTCATGCTTAGTTAAGTTTCTTTGAAACATATTACCACTACTATTCACTCTCAAGCTCCATTTGCACTGACGTAAGACGATACACATAATTATGTTATCGCTCTGTGTGTCCAACATTTTGGCTCTAACATTCCTTGATTTTGGCCCTGTCACTCTTTCAACTCTGGGGGAGGGACTCGTCACAGGCAGTTTTGCCTTTTGCCTCTCTCATCCACGTAGAAAAAATAAAAGTATGCGAATCAGTAGACAATGACAACAAATGTGATATCATTTGTTTAGATTTCATTACAGCATTCGACAAAGTCCCCCACAAATGATTGCCGTGGAAACTGGAAGCTCATGGTATAAGGGGAACTCTATTAGGATGGATTAGGGCATGGTTAATTAGTAAGAAGCTAAGAGTTACAAACATGTTATTCAATCTGACTGGGGTGTAGTTAGGAGTGGAGTCCATCTGGTGTTTGTCTTCAATATTAACGGTCTTGATGTAGGAATATCTAGCAAGGTCAGTACATTTGCGGGTGGTAGTAAAAATGGGACGAGTTATTATTTCTGATGGTGATAATCAGGCTCTCCAAAGAGATCTAGATGCACTACACGAATGCGGAGATTAAATTCAATGTAGATTAATGCAGTGTAGTAAAATCAATAGAAAATGCAAGATATAAATTAGAGACAATGGATATAAGTAACTCATATAGTGAAAAAGATATGGGAGTTATCATTAACTGTAATTTGAAACCAAGAAACCAATGCATTAGTGTTCGAAATAAGGCAAATAGAGTTATTGGACATATATCTAGAAAGATGAGTAACAGAACAGCAGACGTAATCTTGAAACTCTACCTAGCGTTAATGAAGCCACATATGGATTATGCTGTTCAAAATGTTCTTTATTTCAGAAATGGAAAACGAAGAATAAAAAAAATTCTACTAGGAGAATGTATTTTAATATATACACAAGTCGTAGGGTCCACATTCCAGGATACCATACAGGGATTTTTACAAGTACACCCACACAACTCGGGCTGAAATTGATATAATTTAATGCTAACCCAACCAAGCACAGAAGTCATGAATATTAAGTACATCTCACAAATACACATGAGCTACTAAACATTTGTATACTTTCAGCCGGGCTCGAACCACCGACAGTCTGGACGATTGTCCATGCTTTAACCAACTCTACCACAGCGTGGTAAAGGATACTTACCCTGGCCACATGGGCAAGTCTAGCCCATGTGCCCCTTGTTCCCTAATAATGGTGTCATTGGTGGTTTGCGTTCTGGCCTCATTCCTTCTAACAAATGTTGCCTTGGGGGAGTTGTTTTGATTTTTTTGGGTAGACTTATTTTTGCTTTAGGAGTTCTGATTGCTAACTTCTACAACGTCTGCTGTCGAACTCACTGAAACTGCTGTCAAGGGTGGATGTTGCTTATATATATATATATATATATATATATATATATATATATATATATATATATATATATATATATATATATATATATATATACAGTATAGAACAGCATATATATATATATATATATATATATATATATATAGATATATATATATAATATATATATATATATATATATATATATGTATATATTATATATATATATATATATATATATATATACCGGTATATATATATATATACAGTATATATATATACTGTATATATATATATATATATATTTTTTTTTTTTACTACTTGGAATACTGGCCCAGGGTCAGAGTTGAGGTATATACTGGGGATGCTAAGTTGTTCTTTGAAGACGCAACTTGTTTGTCTCGCCTGTTAGGCACTTCAAACACTTCTCATCATAAAATCCATGTCTGTGATTTCATTCTGGGTAGCATGATTCACCAAATGAGAACGTTTCGAATCTATTTGGAACCATGACTTTGAACTGATAGACTATAATTAACATGCATTTTGTATTCTATCTATCTATCTATTGCCTGACGCTGTAATCCCCGATGGGGTGGCCACGAACGAACAGCCCCCATGCACCTCTGTCCCCAGTCAGTCGACGCCCCTCCCCCCAACCAGCACCGCCCTCGTTCATGTACTTCCTCACTCCATCCTTCCACCTCATATTCGGTCTACCTCTCCCTCTCTGTCCCTCCACCTCGCTTTCGTACACCCTCTTTGTCATTCTCTCGCTTTCCATACGTTCCATATGGCCGAACCATCTCAAGTTGTTCCTTTTCACACTTTCCAGCACATCTACCTCCACACCACACCTCCTTCTTACTTCCTCATTAGTCTGTCTATCCCTCCATGTAACTCCGCACGCACTCCTTAAGTAATTCATTTCCACTGCTCTCACTCTTGGTCTGAGTCTCTCAACCAACGTCCATGCTTCGCTTCCGTAAGTCATTGTCGGGATTACCACACTGTCATGCAAGGACTTCTTCACTTCCATACTGACCACCCTATTTCTTGTTACTGCTTTTAGCGTTCCTACAACCCTGTTCCCCTGTTGTACCCTCTCCCGCACTTCTTCATCCATAGTCCCATCTTTACTCAACACACTGCCCAGATACTTAAAAGAGTTGACGATCTCCATAGCCTGACTGTTCAGCTTCACCTCACACTCTGTGACTTCACCCCTTTCGAAGACCATAACCTTGCTCTTCCCCGTATTTACCTTCAAAATCCGTTTTTCGCACACTGTTCCAAACTCATTTACCAGACCCTGCAACTCCCATTCATTATCACTCATCAGAACTGTATCATCCGCAAACAGCAGTATAGGTAGCTTCCACTCAATTCCCTCCCTTTTCAGCGATACACCAACATCCACTTCTCTTGATAGTATTTCTTTCATGACTCCATCCATATATACAGTAAACAACCACGGGGACATCACACACCCCTGTTTCAAACCAACATTCAGGTCAAAGAACTCGCTCTGCTCACTCTCCACACGTACTGCCACCTTTGCACCCTCATACATGCTCTTCACTGCTTTCAGCAACTTGCCCTCTACTCCGTATATTCTTAGTACTTTCCACAAACCTTCTCTATCCACTCTGTCATAGGCCTTCTCCAAGTCCATAAAGGCAACATACACCTTTTGTTTCTTCTCCAGATACTTCTCCACAACACAATTCAGGGTAAAAATCTGATCTACACATCCTCTTCCCTTCCTAAAACCTCCCTGCTCGTCGCCTATCCATTTCTCCGTTCTCACTCTCACTCTCTCAATCACTACCCTACTGTATACCTTCCCTACTACGCTTAGAAGACATATTCCTTGGTGGTTACCACACACTCCTCTTTCCCCTTTGCCCTTATATAGGGGGAATATTATGCCAGTCTTCCAGTCATCGGGTGCACTCCCCTTCTCCCATGCTAGTTTGCACATTTTCCATACCCATTCTATCACTATCTCACCACCATACCTCAACATTTCCCCACACACTCCATCTGTTCCTGGTGCTTTCCCCAACTTCACTCTTTTCATGGCTTCCCACACTTCTGACCTCCTGATGCCCACCTCCTCCTCCACTACTTCTCTTCTTCTCCCTCCCATACCATATCCAGCTATGTTTGCTGGCTCTTCATTCCTTACATTTAGCAACTCACTGAAGTACTCCCTCCATCTTTCGACTCTCTCTTGCTTCTCGGCTAGCATTCTCCCATCCTTATCTTTCACACCCTTACTGTTTCCCTTGCTACCTTCCCTAACTTTCTTGACTCCTTTCCAGAACAGTTTCTTACTCTCCCTCCATTTTACACTCAGATTCCTTCCAAATTCCTTATCTACTCTTCTCTTACTTTCCTTCACTACTCTCTTCACCACCCTCTTACTCTCCACGTACCTCGCTCGTTTCTGTCTCTCGGAATCTTCATTCCCTCTACTACCCAACCACTCTCTATATGCTTTCTTCTTTTCTTCCACAGCTATTCTTACCTCTTCTGTCCACCATGCTGTACCTTTCACTCCCCTCCCTCTTTTCCTCACTCCACACACCTCCTCACATGCTGCACAGATCTCATCCTTAAACACCTTGCTCATCTCCTCCAGTTCCTCCATAACTTCCAGGTCGAACCCACCTAGTCGTCTTTCCACTGCTCTCCTGTACTCTTCCCTGACTTCCTCCTCCTGCAACCTCTCCACCCTCCTCACCATTCCACCCTCCTCTCACCTCCCTCCAGCTCTCCTCACCCACTTCTTTTGTATCCTAACCTTAGCTACCACTACATAATGATCAGACAGACCCCCTCCAATACCCCTATACAGCCTAGCATCCATCACAGATGTCTTCATTCGTTCATCCACACATACATAATCAATCAATGACTTTCGTTCCACCACTGTCTTATCCTTCATCGTCAACATCCGTTTCCACGTGTACGTGTGGATCATTCTGTGTCGGAAGAAGGTGTTGGCTATCCACAGTCTCCTCCCCACACATACGTCCACAAGTGCACTACCATTCCCATTCACCTCTGATGGTACCACCCACCCTCCCACCACTCCCTCAACTTTCCTATCACCCACCTTACCATTCATATCCCCAATCAGAAATATTCTTTCGTTCTTGTCAAACTTCTCCAGGCACGCCTCCACATTCATCCAGAACTCCTCTTTCTTTCTTTCAAGTATATCCTCTGTCGGGGCATACACGCATACAATCACCCACGTTTGTATTCCTACTTTCATTCTCACCCACACAATCCTTGAACCCACAGACCCATACTCTCTTACACATTCCTTCCATTTGCTACTTACAAACAAACATGCACCTTCTCTCGCTGTTCCTTCACTCACTCCAGCACACACACCCATTCCACACTCCCACTCTCTCACATCTGAACCTTTCCATTTGGTCTCTGTCATTCCACATACATCTAGCCTGGCATTTACTAACACTTCCAGAACCTCTCTCTCTTTTGTGCCATCATTCATGCCACTAACATTCCACGTAGCCATTCTCAGAATGTCCGAAGGCATGTTCTTAGTCGGTCGTGGTTCGTCAACGTTGGTTCCGTCCGCATTCGAGGCTGTTCGTTCGTTTTTCTTTGCTTAGATTTTTTTTCCGGGTGGGGGTCGCAAGCCCACCGACCCAACCTCTTTAGTCGCCTCTTACGACACGCAGAAGGCATGTGGGGCATATTCTATTCCCTAACCCCCAGGGGGATACATTTTGTATTAAATACAGATAATACAGGGGTTTGACTTGTTCATTTTTAGTGTAGAGTCTGGGGTCAGGGGTCTTGTTGAGCGCGACATCTGGGGATTAATTTATCGCTAACTGGGGTTAAGGTCTCAGAGGAGCTGATCAGGTGTGTACCTTTCACCACAAGATCTGAACTAAGACTGAGAGAGAGAGAGAGAGAGAGAGAGAGAGAGAGAGAGAGAGAGAGGGAGGAATAAAGAAGAAAGCAAGCAACATTATATATATATATATATATATATATATATATATATATATATATATATATATATATATATATATATATTACCCCTTGGGGGTAAGGGAGCCTCCATCTTATGGTGGAGGAAAAAAGAATATGCCCCACGCATCCTACTGCGTGTTGTACAAGGCGACTAATAGGGGGAATGGGGGTAGATTGTAGGCACCAATCGAACAGGGCTATACCCAGGAGAGGCTGTAAGCATTTGATAAGGAATCGCTGGAACTCCTGTTTCGTTTGTTTGGCCTCTCTTACTGATTCCCTTTGTGCCTCACTTACACTGAAAGTAGTCCAGCATGCTCTCACAAACACCTCCTCCTCCTATCTACTTCACTACACTTAACATGCACACCACACTTCCTCCTTCAAAATTAATAAAACAACAAAAATTATGAACACAGGCCCAGCCTCGTAGTCCCCAGGGGGGGGGGGGGGACCATAAATACCCCCACACATGCCCCACATGCCCGACCTTCCCCTGATGACCCCTCTAAATGCTCTGGACCACGGTCTGTCACTCTTACTATCAACTTTTGCAATATTCTCGGCCTTTCCTCTAATTTTCACTCTGTCGAACACCATCTCGATCTCCTCCTCCAAACCTGATCTTCTTTTCCTCACCGAAACCCAGGTATCTGAAACTACTTCCAGCAGCCCCTTCTCTGTATCCTCCTACTTTCTCTATCCTAGTTTCAAAGCCAATGGCAGATGTTGTGCATACGTGCCCAATAAACTCAATTGCTCTCGTATTCCCGATTTCGACTCCTCTGAATTCTCAACTTTATGGCTCAAACTATCCTGTCATTCTCATACTAATTATTTCTGTGCTGTCTATCTTTCCCCTAACTCTACCGACTTTCCCAAATTCTTCGACTAAGCTCTAAAGTGGAACACATTCTATCTATCTCTCCCTTCTTTGAAATCTCCATCTAATGGTGGGGTCACACATTCACGTATATTGCTCCCGTCAGCTCCCGTCCGGCGTAATCGCCAATTTATGTAAAGACGCGAGTAGTTCCTGCCGTGAACGCCCGTTCTTACCACGAGTATTGCACTTCCCGACAGACGTACCGTAACGGGGCCAGTGTTAGGTCAGACATAATGGAGTCGTATTGAACTACGTACGTGTTTGCGACGTGCGTAAGCATAGCCCCGTTCGACCGCATGGGCTGCCCGATTTGCGGGAACACAGGCCACGCCCATGCCACGCCCCCACAAGACCGGCGTAGCTGAGGCCGCACGTCTTGGGATTTGTTAGGTCGTACCTGGATTGGTTCCGGCCATTCGTAGGCACACCCCATCTGATCAAACACAGACAAAGACAGTCTTTGTCAACCACGTCTGTCGGGGTTGCAATCTGGGAAGTACAAAAGGGCAGGACTGGCCACACCTTTCCCATTCCCACTCATTCCTCTGCACCATGAACAACATCACGGAATTCATCCTGGAGGAGTTCAAATTTGTGAACTCCTTAATCAAACCAGAGATTAGGCATAACACGCGGCTCATACAATGCATCCTTGCCTACATAGAAGTCTTAAAACTACTTGCAATAGCAAACTCCATCCATCAAGAGGAACAAGAGAAGAAGAAGGAAAGGACCAAGAGGACAGTGTGGGTGTGGCCATATCTACAACGGAGGCCTGAACATGGCCATTATGAGAACCTCATGCAAGAGTTGGCCAGAGAATGTCCACTACTGTACAAGAACTTCACCCGGGTAGACAAACAACTATTTGATGAGATTGTGGAACGTGTCACCCCCATCATTCAGAGGAAACCTACGTTCTGGCGAAAACCCATTCCTCCTGGTCTGCAGGTGGCCATCACCCTACGTTTCCTCGCTACGGGTGAAACCTACAAGAGCCTGCAATTCTCCTTTCGTGTTGCCCACAACACCATCAGCCAAATTGTTCCAGACACATGCCAGGCCATCATCTCTGTCTACGGAGATCAGGAGCTCAAAACGCCACAATCGCCTGATGAACGGAAGGAGGTTGCCAGCGGCTTTGAGGAACGATGGAACCTGCCGCATTGTGTAGGAGCCATTGATGGCAAACACATATGGATCCGCAACCCCTCATTTGGTGGCACATATTACTTCAACTACAAAAGTTTTTTTCCATTGTCCTGTTGGCAATTGTTGACTCCAACTACAAGTTCATCTACGTCGACGTTGGTGCCATAGGGTCAGAGTGTGATGGCTTTGCACACACCCCTCTGTCTAAGTTGCTTGAAAGACAGACCGCCAAACTGCCCCCCCCCCCCCCCCCCCCGGCCCCCCCTCCCCCCCCCCCCCCCCCCCCCCCCCCGCCCCCCCACCACCCCCCCCCCCCGAGGTCATCTCTACCGATCCCACTGGACCACCCACGGACTACTTCTTAGTAGGGGATGATGCATTCCCTCTGCGCCCCTACATGATGAAGCCCTACCCCCAACGATTCCTCTCGAAACCTGAACGGATCTACAACTACAGACTCAGCAGGGGCCGCCGGGTGGTAGAGAACGCCTTTGGCATTCTTGCCAACCGCTTCCGGGTTTTCCACACTCCAATATCTATGAAACCTGAGCGTGCAGAGGTTGTTGTGTTGGCCTCATGCATTCTGCACAACATCCTACGAGGACGAAACCCACCCCGAGCAGAGGTAGATCAAGAGGACCCACACACCCACCAACTCATACCTGGCCCCTGGAGGACTGACCCAGCTGTGGGAAGGAACCTACCAACCATGGCCCGCAACACTGCAACCAGGCTTGCCAAGGAGCAACGGGACTACCTCAAGACCTACTTCTCTTCCCCTCAAGGATCTGTGGGTTGGCAGGATGACCGTATTTAGGTGAGTGAGGTTTTCCCCTGTTTAATTTGTATTTTGCTGTATATTTCAGTTTCATCTTAAATTTTTGTTATAGAGTCTTTGCCAGTTTGCTTTGTATTGTACTTTTATCAGTAACTTTTGATGTTCAGTAAGTTTGTAGGTTCTTCTATATTTTTTTTATTGTATATTTTTAAATTCCTTTAATTACTTTAATTGTTCCCTGCTTACTTTATTTTTCATCTTTTAGTTTTATATTTCAATCAAGTTGTTAATTGTTTCAATGTTTCCTTTGTTTTTTACTGTATGTTTTATTTAATTTTTCATGATTTTCCATATTTATTATTAACCATATCAGTATTTCTTTATTATTTACTTTATTTTTCATCTTTTAGTTTTATATTTCAATCACATTGTTAATTGTTTCAATGTTTCATTTGTTTTGTACTGTATGTTTTATTTAATTTGTCATGATTTTTCATATTTATTATTAACCATATTATCAGTATTTCTTTTCAATTAGTCATTTATTTTTTATTACTTTCAGTATATATTTCATTTGTCATCTTATTAATAAATATTTTAGCTACAATATTGGAATTAGAAACACACACGTCATTACAAAATTGTTTTTAATTTTTAATACATGTTTTATTTTCTACAAAATATAACATAACATTATTACATTAGGGTTGCTTCTTTGGGGTCTCCAGGCTCTGATTAGGATTGCTTCTTGGGGGTCTCCAGGGTCTGATCGGGATCAATATTTGGTGCTGGCGTAGCTGGGTTCGAAGGTGCAGGTGAGGATGCCGGCAGATACTGTTCTATGTTGAAGCTTGTGTTCCCAAGCCCAAACTGGGAGTTCAACTGCGAGAGGTCGAAGTGCGTCGGTGTGGAGGCAGTAGGTGGCTGGAATGTGGCAGGGGAGGCAGCGGGTGTTGCCGATTGGGGCGGCCGCATCATCAATGTCTGCAGTGCTGCAACCTGGTGTGCAGGTAGCACGTAGGTAGGAGCAGGCTTGGGCAACACTGGTTGAGGCAGGGTGATTGCCGGAGTGCCCTGGTACATCACAGCGGTTGGTTGAGATTGAGGTTGAGGTGGTTGTGGTTGAGGTTGTGGTTGTGGTTGTGGTTGTGGTTGTGGTTGTGGCGCCGGAATGCCATAATTTCGTATGGCATGCAGCATGAGGTCCGGACCAACACTGGTGACTCCCTCCTCAAAGGCAGTCTTGAACCTGTGGAGGGCTGCCAGGAGCTCACTCTTGAATGGAGTTCTAAAATTGGCCGGCAACCCCACACAGTCCTTTGCCATGACATCCATGGAGGTGCGCCAATACTGGAGTTCGGGGTCCTCCACCAAATCAGCCACCCCAGCCAGGTTCTGCCGCACCTGCTCCGCAGTGACAAGGACCTGGTAAGGGAACAAGGAACAAGACGACATTAAACACACGAAACATAATATATTTTAATATTGGATCAATTATGAATGTTAACAAATAAAATGATGTGGTATTCTGTGAAGCCTAATATGTTCAAAGTTATTGTTACCATTATGGAAAAAGAGAAGATTAACACGTTGCACAACACACGAAACATAACATATTTCAATAATTAACCAATTATGAATGTTAACAAATAAAATTATGTAGTATTCTGGGAAGCCAATATGTTCAAAGTTATTGTTGCTATTATGAAACTAATATTTCCTCTACTCAATTGCTCCAGGGATCCGGTTCCGTGGGTTGCAGGAACAGCACCAGGAGGCTTCCCCTGCTTCGCCCTCCGCGGAGGCATGGAGATGGCTGGGGTGGTGTTCTCCTGACTGCCGGCTGCTTGGTCTTCCTCATCAGCGTCTGCTGGGGCGGGGTCATCAGGCACAGGACCACACACAGGAGGCACAGGAGCATGCACAGGAGCAGGTTCGGCAGCTTGGGCAGCAGACTGTTGAGACATGAATGTATAATTAGTAACATGTAAATTATTTATCAACTGTTAAATACCAATCAACATAACCATTCATCCTTGTAACCTTTAAATAAAATGAATAAACTGCTTTGTGTTATTATGTGTTTCATTAACAAAAATGTTAGGTAATTATAAACTTAAGTGAACAAGATAAATTTACAAAAATAATGGCACCATTATAAGCAAAATATTTCAGAAAAAGACACATCCTGTTACTGTCCTGAGGACGCCAAAACTCTTGGCTTGCTATCGCTCGCCGGGAAAATATTGATGTTGTTGACGATTTAATAGTGAAAGGGTTGGGAAACAAACAAATATAAACGTACCTGAGGCATACCCAGATTCCGGGGCTTCTTCTGTCGCACGATGTGGGGCTTGAGGAACTGGAACATGGCCAGTATCCACTTCTCCCTCTCAGTCAACCTCTTGGCCCCCTCGCCACTCTTGTCCTTGGTGAGCCTGCCAAACTTGGAGCGGAGAGAGGTGAACCACGTCAACAATTCCAAGCCGGTGATGGGGGGGGTCCAGACTGGCTGCCTTCTCCGCCCAAACATGGTCGATGTGCTCCTTGTCTTTGTGGCGGTTATCACCCTTATCATACAGATAAGGCACATCCTGTTCCAGCCAGTCTCCCAACATACGCTCCTGTGCCTCCGTCAAGATAATGTTGGTGCTCTTCCGGCGCCGTTTTATTGGTACTGTTGGCTGTTCCTGTCCCTGTCCCTGTTCAACGTCGTCGGGGTTTTCCTCACTTTCATCCACGTCCAACACCTCTCCATCATCGTCGGGTATATTCATCAACACTTCACCGTCAGAGGGGTTAATCGGCGAGGTTCCAGACGACGAGGGGACAACCGGTGAGATTGCAGAGTTCGAGGGGAGAGCCGGTGAGGTTGCAGAGTTCGAGGGGCCAGGCGGTGAGGTTGCTGAGTTCGAGGAGACAGGCGAGGTTGCAGGCGTCAAGGGGACAGGCGGTGATGAGGTTGCAGGCGTCAAGGGGACAGGCGGTGAGGTTGCAGACGTCTTCTTCACGCTTCTCTTGGTAGCCTTGGTAGACATGGTGACAGGGCAGGGCAGGGCAGCGTGCAGAGGGTGGCAGCAGAGGGTGGCAGGGTGGCAGGCAGGGTGGCAGGGTGGCAGAGTAGCAGGGATGGTGGTGGTCGTCGTGGTGTGGTGAGAGGTATGACGGCAGTACCTCCCGTTGTCCCTATATACCCCCCCGTACGACGTTGCCGCGTCTTCCCGGCAACACACAGTGCGGCGGTGTTGCCAAACGAACGAAAACTTCCACGTTCGACTGGAACTTTCCACGATGGACGGGAGCAGCTCACGTCTGACGGGCGAGCTGCTACGTCTGACGGGGCTGCTCCCGTCAGACGGCCGTGGTGGCCCGGTCGGTCGTAAGCTTTCCCGTCTTTTGACATACGTGAGGGCGAGCCATGTATTTGATTCTACTCGAATCAACAACCGTGCGGCCTCGGCCGCACCCACAACATTCCCGACCCACGTGGGCTACTCGTTTCTACTCTCGCCATGCGTGAGTACCCCCCCCCCCCCCCGACTGGCCGCAATTTAATTTACGTTTTGCGTATTATGCCCTTATGTTTTACGTAATCGGTTGTCAACTACCAATATACCTTCGTTTACAAAAGACGGGAGCTGACGGGAGCAATATACGTGAATGTGTGACCCCACCATTAGGAGATTTCAACATTCACCACCGCCAATGGCTCTCCTCTCACTCTACTGACCAACCTGGTGAACAAGCCTATGTCTTTTCTATCATAAATGACCTAGAGCAGCTGGTCCAGCAACCCATCCGTATCCCGGATCGCTTCGGAGATCGGCCCAACATTCTTGACTTATTTCTATTTTTTTTTTTACTTCTAACCCTTCCTCTTATACTGTCAATCTGTTCTTTCCTTTGGGCTCCTCCGACCATAAACTTATCTACGTCACCTGTCCTATCTCTTCAGTACGGCCATCCGATCCTCCCAGCCGGCGGCGCTTGTGGCACTTTGGCGCTGCCGACTGGGAGGCTCTCCGGCAGTACTTCTTTGATTTCCCATGGAATGATTTCTGCTTCCGTGGCCGAGGACCCTCGGAGAGTACTGAACGCATTACCGAGGTAATCTTCTCGGGCATGGAAGCGTACATTCCATTTTCTTTCTCTCAGTCTAATGCAAAAAAATCTTGGTTTACTCACGCTTGTTCTACTGCTGTCCACAACAATGAGGAAGCATTCAAACGGTACCGACACCTCAAAACTCAAGAATCTCATTCTTCCTATGTTTCTGCCCAGAATCAAGCCAAATCTGTTCTTCGACTTGCCAAGCACTCTTTCATCAATAATAAATGCACTGAACTATCCAACTCTAGCTCTTCCCAAGCTTTCTGGCATCTAGCCAAAAACCTCTCCAACAACTTTTCTTCCTCGTCTTTCCCTCCCCTTTTCCACTCTGATGGCACAACTATCACTTCTTCCTCTGACAAAGCTGAACTCTTTGCTTAAACTTTTGCCAGAAACTCTACCTTGGATAATTCCTGTGCTATTCCTCCCTCTCCACCCCCCTCTCTCCTACTTATGCCTAATATCCTAATCTCTTCTAAAGATGTACATTCTACCCTCTCTGGGCTTATTACTATGAAGGCGTACGGTCTGGACGGTGTTCCTCCTGTTGTTCTTAAAAACTGTGCTTCCGTGCTGACCCCCTGTCTAGGCAAAACTCTTTCGTCTCTGTCTCTCCTCTAACATCTTTCCTTCTTGCTGGAAGTTTTCTCTCATTCAACCTGTCCCAAAGAAGTCCGACCGCTCTCAACCCTCCAACTATCGTCCAATTGCTCTCATCTCTTGTATCTCTAAAGTTTTTGAAACTATTCTTGCTTCTAAATTTCTTAAGCATTTCTCTTCTCATAATCTGCTCTCAGATCGCCTGTATGGCTTCCTTAAGGGTTGCCTTACTGGTGATCTTCTTTCATATCTTACTAATCTTGGTCATCCAACTTTCAGGACTTCTGTGAATTTTTTGTTGTTGCGCTAGACATATCGAAGGCCTTCGATAGAGTCTGGCACAAATCTTAAATTTCCAAACTGCCCTCCTTCGGTTTCTGTCCCTCCATCTGTGCCTTTGTCTCTAATTTCCTTTCTGACCATTCCATAGCTGCGGTTGTGGACAGCCAATGCTCATTTCCTCATCCTATCAACTCCAGTGTTCCTCAGGGGTCAGTCCTATCTCCTTTTCTCTTTCTAATTTTCATAAATAATCTTCTCAACTGTACATCCAGTCCCATCCATTCATATGCAGACGACTCTACCTTACACCACTCATTTAGTTTTCCAGAACGCCCAAGCCAGCAGTCCCTCAAAAGTAAACATAATGAAGCCATAAAATGCTTATCTTCTGATCTAGCTACTATTTCCAATTGGAGTATAGAAAACCTTGTTTTTTTTGGGTGTTTTTTTTTTCTATGTGATTGAGGGAGGCAAAAGGCATAACTGCCTATAGCGAGTGCCTCCCCCATAGTTGAAAGAGTGACAGGGCCAAAATCAAGGGACGTTCGAGCCAAAATGCCTGGACACACAGAGTTTGAAGCAATTCAAGTCATAGGAAGAGGGAAAGACTGATTCTGGGAGAGAGTTCCAGAGCTCAGATGTTGAGTAGAAGAAAGTGTGAGAGTAACGTTTCACTCATGGGTTGGAGAGTTGCACAGAGTAGGGGTGGGATTGAGTTGCAAGACGGGTACCACGTGCCCTACGTAAAGGAGGTGGTATGCACTGGGATAGCTCTGAGGAACACTGATTATTATAGTAGCGATAGAATAGCGAGAGAGATGCAACATTGCGGCGGAGAGAGAGAGATTGCAGAGAGTTGGTGAGTGGACGGGAGTTAATGATACGAAAGGCCTTCCTTTCAACTTTGTCTAGGAGAGCGGTGTGAGAGGAACCTCCCCACACATGTGAACAATACTCAATACAAGGGCGCACTATGCCCCTGTACAAAGCAAGAAGCTGTGCAGGGGAAAAGAACCCCCTAAGGCGGTTGAGCACACCCAGCTTCTGGGAGGCTGCCGGAGCAAGACTGGTAATACGGTCCTTCCAAATGAGAGCAGAAGAAAAAGAGACACCAAGAATATTGAGAGAAGATGAAGGGTTGATTTTTGTATTGTTGAAGAATAAGGGATAGTCCGCTGGGAGATCCTGACGGGTAGATAGATGGAGAAATTGGGTTTTGGAAGCATTAAAGTTAACAAGGTTTTCTCTGCCTCAATTGGAAATAGTATTTAGATCAGAATTTAAGAGTTCTATGGCTTCATTACGTTTATCATTGAGGGATTGCTGGCTGGGGCGTTCTGAAAAACTAATGGAGTAGTGTAAAGTTGATTCGTCTGTGTATGAATGGATGGGAATTAAGATACAGTTAACCCTTTCACGCATTTATGACGCAGAGGTTGCCAGATTAACAATAGGAAATAGAGTTCTCTCACTCTTATAATTACTTCTCCAAAATTAGTTTTCTGCCCACAGCTAACTCAAAGACAACTGCAGAGGTTGAAGTAACTAAACTAAAGGTTTCTAAATACCTCTGATGGTAACAAAGGCTTTAAAGTATCCCTAATAGGCTCAACATCGCGTCATATGTCGGAGAGGGTTAAGGAGATCATTTATAAAAATTAGAAAGATAATAGGAGATAGGACAGAGCCCTGAGGAACACCGGAGTTTATAGGGTGAGGAAGTGAACAATGGCCGTCCACAACCGCGGCTATGGAACGGCCGGAAAGGAAATTAGAGACAAAGGCACAGATGGAGGGATAGAAACCGAAGGAGGGTAGTTTAGAAATTAAAGATTTATGCCAGACTCTATCGAAGGCTTTCGATATGTCTAGTGCAATAGAAAAAGTCTCACCGAAGTCCCGAATGTTGCATTTAATTCTTCCAAAACTCAATTTATCCATCTTACTACCCGTCAGGAACCTCCAGAGGACTATCCCTTATTCTTCAACAATACAAAAATCAACCCTTCATCTTCTCTCAATATTCTCTGTGTCTCTTTTTCTTCTACTCTCACTTGGAAAGACCATATTTCCAGTCTCGCTAAGGCAGCCTCCCAGAATCTGGATGTGCTCAACTGCCTCAAGGGGTTCTTTACCCCTGCGCAGCTTCTTGCTCTGTACAGGGGCACAGTGCGTCCTTGTATTGCGTATTGTTCACATGTGTGGGGAGGATCCTCCCACACCGCACTCCTAGATAAAGTAGAAAGGAAAGCCTTTCGTATCATTAACTCCCGTCCACTCACCAACTCTCTGCAATCTCTCTCTCTTCGCTGCAATGTTGTATCTCTCTCGCTATTCTATCGCTACTATAATAAGAAGTGTTCCTCGGAGCTTTCCCAGTCTATACCACCTTCTCTACGTGGGGTACATAGTACCCGCCTTGCAACACAATCCCACCCCTACTCTGTGCAACTCTCCAACCCAAGAGTGAAACGCTATTCTCAGACTTTCTTCTATTCAACTGCTGAGCTCTGGAACTCTCTCCCAGCATCAGTCTTTCCCTCTTCCTATGACTTAAATTGCTTCAACTTCGTGTGTCCAAGCATTTTAGCTCGAACGTCCCTTGATTTCGGCCCTGTCACTCTTTGAAATCTGGCGGAGGCACTCACTGCAGGCAGTTATGCCTTTTGTCCCCCTGATTCACATATCATTTTGTTTTATATAAAGTTATATACTGTATATATAATATATATATATATATTTATATATATATATATATATATATATATATATATATATATATATATATATATATATATATATATATATATATATATACCGGTATATATATATATATATACTGTATATATATATTGTTAGGTATGAGCCTATATAAGTTGTCCCTCTGACTTCCATATTATGGAAGTCAGAGGGACAACTGATACAGTCTCGACCCACTGAACTGCCACAACCCCCTCCCTAACTGCATAAAATCGTTCGAGGTGGCCAGAATAAACTATCAACATGTGCCATGGTCCTGAATACTTGATATTAACCCATAATTAGCGGCGAGCAACATAAGTCGAGTTAAATAAAGCTGGACTATGTGGCGGCGCTCGACATAACTCGAGTGGCAATTTCAGCACGTAATGTGGCTGAGAGAGAGAGACAAGTGGTGGCAGGAGACTAGCGAGCGTATGACTGCTCCAGACCACCGCGGCGAACCTACTGACACAAATCTCAGCTCCCTCCTCCCTCTCTCACTCGCTACATACTCAATTATGTACTGAAAGTACCGAATTACCTGCTTTTTGCACTCGCGTTGCACGGTTATTGCAAGAAAACTATCCATCATACAAGGATCGTTATGGTGTCATTCGAAAGCTCTGTTTATGCCCTTTCAGGGATAGGTACTTGTTTTACGTTCTGGGTCTTATTTAGGCATGAAAATGATCACGTAAACAGCCCTATTTTGGCTAAAAACACCCCGCTGTGCGGTACACATAAATAAACCGCATAGGCCGCTCGTAAGGTGTTAAATACTGATCTACATTATTAAATAATAGTATATAGGCTCATACCTAACAATATATATATACAGTATATATATATATATATACCGGTATATATATATATATATATATATATATATATATATATATATATAGATAGATATATATAGATATATATATATATATATATATATATACTGTATATATATATATATATATATATATATATATATATATATATATATTAAATATATATATATATATTATATTATACAGTATATAACTTTATATAAAACAAAATGATATGTGAATGAGGGGGACAAAAGGCAATCCAAGTAAATTCAATTAACCATCAATACAGGATTCAAATCAAATACTGTAGTATAACGAACTTCCACTAAGCATTCCGAAAATATAATAAAAAGTTATGAACCTCTCAAGCCACCATGACTAATTTCTTTACGTTATTCCGGTTAATACCAGACGACTTTACTCAGACTAGGAAGAACATATTATTATGTTCTTCCTAGTCTGAGTAAAGTCGTCTGGTATTAACCGGAATAACGTAAAGAAATGAGTCATGGTGGCTTGAGAGGTTCATAACTTTTTATTATATTTTCGGAATGCTTAGTGGAAGTTCGTTATACTACAGTATTTGATTTGAATCCTGTATTGATGGTTAATTTAATTTACTTGGATTGTCTTTTCGTATTATTTAGTTTCTGTAAACTGATTGGTGTGAGCATTAGATTATGGTTTACAATACTTGAATACGAGAGATGGGGTCTCACAGGTTTATTAAATATTCCTGTATGATCTAAGATTTATTAAGTTCATTTAGGTTTCGAATAGCTATAATTCAATTTGTATAAATAGTATATAGCATGAAGCTCAATCGTTTCATAAGATTGTAAGTTTAAGATTTGAGTTACCTTGTTTCAAGTGTGTTGATTTAATATTAACCCTTTCACTACCGGGTGTGTATGTTGTTTTATTTCAGCTATATTTAGACGATTTTATGCAGCTCAGGAAGGATCTGTGGTAGTTAAAAGGGTTATTTGAGATAGTCTGTAGTCTTTTAATTGCTACAAGTCCGTCCTAAGCTGAATAAATCGTCTAATAACTGCCGGAATATAATGAAAAAGACGTCGCCGGTACAGAAGGGGTTAAAGATTTTGTTGTCTCGAAACTTTGAGATAATGGAAATATTTTAAACCAAAGCGTTGTAAGCTCGGTGGTCGTAGAGGAAGGTCAGATTTTGCAGTGGAGTGAGTGTGGTGATACGTCAGTGGATACGTCATGAAGACCTCCAGCCCTGGATATTCTTGATCCTCTAAGTTACGGTAGAATACATAGACCTTTTAGGGGTTCTAAGTGATTGTTGGTAAAACAGTGAACCACCTTAGATAATAGGAATTTTAAGGCTGTTTTGGGACAGAAATCAGGGCTAGGAAAGATATTTATATTTTGTATGATCCATGGTGTTAGTGTTGTATCATTAAATATAATTAATTAATGTACATACCGGTATGTCAAACTTTAAGTATTAATGAACAAATGGTAATTTACTTATTTTTTCACTTTCCTTAATTGTTTAGATAATTTGGACTTTTGTCTTTTATATATTCCTCTAACTGTTTTTCTTTTCCTATTCTTAATTTTCTCTTATCTAAATTTATGTCATAGATTATGGGTCAGGAAATGGGATTTAACCCGGGAACGGCGAGAATATTCTTAAGAGGTAAGGCCTAAAATAAGCCTTTTAAAAGGCCCCAGTAGCACTTAAAACAAAAGAATAGGTGGTTAAGTGAGATAAATCCCCTCCATACCTCCCATCACTCCTCCACATATGTCAAAACCCCCTCCTACCCTCCTTCAATTATCACCTATTTTTCCTCTTATTCCCTTGTTTATCGGTTTATTTACCGCGCCAACATCTCCAATCCGGTTCCAAGGCATGGTGCTAGGCCTAGCTACTGCGTAGTGTGAGAGAGAGAGTATGAGAGCGAGCTCAGTCTGCCTCTAGGCTTGGGAGAGAGAGGATATACATCGCGTCCGCCTGACATTTCATAACTGAACGGTCGGCAATAATTCAAATTTTTCACCCCCAAAACACTATTCCCACTTGTTTTATTGCTGTTACAAGTTACTATCTTCATATTAAAAGTAAAATTGGCACTTATGAATAAGTAATAACGATATTTATCGTAAAATGACTATTTTAGGCAGGAATGAAGCCTAATATGGCCGCCCAGTAGTAGGGTGTTCACTACACACAGCTTGCCTTTTAAAGGTTAAATCTGTAACAATATATATATATATATATATATACTTTATATATATATGTATATATATATATATATTAATAATATCAGCTATACTCAAACCATTATATGAGCGACCGACCGACCAGCAGTCCTCCATTCTTGGCGACCCTGCTATCCTTTCGCACAGGCTTCTGTAAACACATTAGCAGCTGATATTGGACAGTTTGGTTAATAAGCGTATACGCCCTCTTTCACCTCCCATATTCATTCTCATTCTCTCTTCTTCCCTCATTCAATATACTTCTATTAATTAATCATTAGATCAAGTGAAGACACCGAAGTGATTTTGTTCAAATTAGGAATTACCTCATATGCAGTATATATATATATATATATATATATATATATATATATATATAATATTCTTATCTCTCTCTCTCCCTCTCCACCTATCCATCAATCTATATGTCTATATCTATCTATCTACCTATCTGAGAAATGCAGGGATGCCAACAATTAAATTTTTAACAATTAAATAGATAGATAGATAGACATATAGATAGATGGATAGGTGGAGAGAGAGAGAGAGAGAATATACAGTATATATTTATATATATACTGTATATATATGAGGTCCTTCCTAATTTGAACAAAATCACTTCGTTGTCTTCACTTTAACTAATGATTAATTAATAGAAGTATATTGAATGAGGGAAGAAGAGAGAATGAGAATGAATACGGGAGGTGAAAGAGGTCATATACGGGAGGTGAACCGTGAAAGAGGTCATATACTCTTGTCAACCAAACTGTCCAATATCAGCTGCTAATGTGTTTACAGAAGCCCGTGCGAAAGGATCGCAGGGTCGTCAAGAATGGAGGACTGAGGGTTGCTCATATAATGGTTTGACTATAGTGATATTGTGTGTGGGAAGGGCAGACATATGAGGAAGATGAACACCAGTGCAGGTATTCACATCTTGATTTATTTACTTACGTCTCCATAATATCCTTGTATCTTCATCAGAGCCTATAAGGAACAACATTTTTATTTAGATACAATACATCTGATTTAATAATTATACAAATTTATTAAACTAAATATTTACATTATATATATTACATATACTGTAATTACATTATATATATTACATATACTGAATATTTACATTATATATATTACATATACTGTATATACATTATATATATTACATATACTGTATATACATTATATATATTACATATACTGTATATACATTATATATATTACATATACTGAATATTTACATTATATATATTACATATACTGTATATACATTATATATATTACATATACTGTATATACATTATATATATTACATATACTGTATATACATTATATATATTACATATACTGTATATACATTATATATATTACATATACTGTATATACATTATATATTACATATACTGTATATACATTATATATATTACATATACTGAATATTTACATTATATATATTACATATACTGTATATACATTATATATATTACATATACTGAATATTTACATTATATATATTACATATACTGAATATTACATTATATATATTACATATACTGTATATACATTATATATATTACATATACTGTATATACATTATATATATTACATATACTGTATATGCATTATATATTACATATACTGTATATACATTATATATATTACATATACTGTATATACATTATATATATTACATATACTGTATATACATTATATATATATTACATATACTGTATATACATTATATATATTACATATACTGTATATACATTATATATATTACATATACTGTATATACATTATATATATTACATATACTGTATATGCATTATATATATTACATATATATACATTATATATTACATATACTGTATATACATTATATATACATATACTGAATATTTACATTATATATATTACATATACTGTATATACATTATATATATTACATATACTGAATATTTACATTATATATTACATATACTGTATATACATTATATATATTACATATACTGAATATTTACATTATATATATTACATATACTGTATATACATTATATATATTACATATACTGAATATTTACATTATATATATTACATATACTGTATATACATTATATATTACATATACTGTATATACATTATATATATTACATATACTGTATATACATTATATATATTACATATAGTGAATATTTACATTATATATATTACATATACTGTATATACATTATATATATTACATATACTGTATATACATTATATATATTACATATACTGTATATACATTATATATATATTACATATACTGTATATACATTATATATATTACATATATTACATATACTGTGTATACATTATATATATTACATATACTGAATATTTACATTATATATATTACATATACTGTGTATACATTATATATATTACATATACTGAATATTTACATTATATATATTACATATACTGAATATTTACATTATATATATTACATATACTGTATATACATTATATATATTACATATACTGAATATTTACATTATATATATTACATATACTGTATATACATTATATATATTACATATACTGTATATACATTATATATATTACATATACTGTATTACATTATACTATATGCATTATATATATTACATATACTGTATATACATTATATATATTACATATACTGTATATACATTATATATATTACATATACTGTATATACATTATATATATTACATATACTGAATATTTACATTATATATATTACATATACTGTATATACATTATATATATTACATATACTGTATATACATTATATATATTACATATGCTGAATATTTACATTATATATATTACATATACTGTATATACATTATATATATTACATATACTGTATATACATTATATATATTACATATACTGTATATACATTATATATATTACATATACTGAATATTTACATTATATATATTACATATACTGAATATTTACATTATATATATTACATATACTGTATATACATTATATATATTACATATACTGTATAATTATACATATATATAGTACATATACTGAATATTTACATTATATATATTACATATACTGAATATTTACATTATATATATTACATATACTGTATATACATTATATATATTACATATACTGTATATACATTATATATATTACATATACTGTATATACATTATACACCTATCCAACTTCGTTGGCGGAGGTAACAATGAGGGGCACTCTGAAAAGCGCGTACCTCCGCCAAAGGTGGCGGAGCTATGCGCTCTACTGATTGCCCCCTAATTTGAATGACTTCTCCCTTGGTGCATATCCTATCTGCCCACCATATTTCGTGGGCATCGGTTCTTAACTTTTGGAGATATTATTTTTACAGACAATCAGACAAACGGAGGCAAAAACATAACCTCTGTCCAACTTCGCTGGCAGAGGTAACTAGAGGGCACTCTGGAAAGTGCGTAGCTCCGCCTACGCTGGCGGAGATATGCACTCTACCGATTGCCTCCTACATTGAATTAAATCTCCTTTTATGCACATCATATTTTCCCACCAAGTTTCGTGAACATCGGTTCATAACTGTGTGAGCCGTCTACGCTGGTGGAGCCGTGGAGGTATGCACTGTGTGAGCCGTCTACGCTGGTGGAGCCGTGGAGGTATGCACTGTGTGAGCCGTCTACGCTGGTGGAGCCGTGGAGGTATGCACTGTGTGAGCTGTCTACGCTGGTGGAGCCGTGGAGGTATGCACTGTGTGAGCCGTCTACGCTGGTGGAGCCGTGGAGGTATGCACTGTGTGAGCCGTCTACGCTGGTGGAGCCGTGGAGGTATGCACTGTAACTCTTCAATTTAATGACTTCTTCCTTTGGTGCATAATATCCTATCTGGCCTCCAACTTTCGTGACAATCTTTTCATAGCTTTTTGATAGGCTATATCTTGCTTACAGACAGAAAAACAAATAAACAGACAAAAAGACAAACAATTGGAGGCAAAAACACGACTTCCTCCAACTTCGTTGGCAGAGGTAATTAAAATAATGTGCAGTTGCACGTAATGTATTTCATGAACACATTTTCTGTCACTCTAGAAGGGAACCAACATCAGGGCGCCCGCTGAAAAAATAGAAAATAGGACTCCAACCATTATGTCTAAGAAATAGATGAGATTATGTAGGCTACATGTGCAAGTAAAAAATGGGCAATATCCTCTCAAAACAACAATTTTAACTTTGCGTCACTCCTGTAGAAAGGGCCCTGTGGTGAAGCCAAGGCCGATATATTGAATCCAATTATTAATTGGAAGTATGTGTATGTAATATGTGGTTCATTAATCATATAGAAATATCCAATCTCATTTTACGTCACTCCTGTAAAAGGGAGACAGTAGCGAGGTGCCCTGGGCTAAAGTTGGGGATTCAACTCTGATAATTATGGTCAAGGAATAGATCAGAGTATAGCATACAGTATGTATGAGAATGAAATTGGCAAAGCAAAAACCCCAAGAGACAGCCAATTTAATTTTCAATCAACTTCTGTAGAAGGGGTCCTATAGTTAACCACCAGGGGCAAAGTATTTTAAACGTGCCCTTTTACAGCCTGAACAATAAGCAAGAGTCTATGCATAATTATGGAGTTCTGAATATGCCTTAGTCATTTCCAAATAGATGGCCATTTCACTTTTCACCATTACTGCACAAGGCGCCGATTTACGGGGCGTCCAGAATGAAATTTAAGAAAAGGGCTCAGTTACAGCCTAGAGGATATATTCGAGTATATGCGTGTGGAAGTTCATTAAATTTGGTTCAGTAATAAACGAGAAATAGCAAATTTTGATAAGGTCCCACTACTGCAGGAGGTGGCTATTTGGGTGGCGCCCAGGGCAAAATGTGAACACAGAGCTCCGTTATGGCCTAGAGGATAGATAGTTTATAGGCATGTGTAAGGTCTTTACATTGGGTTTAGAAATAACTGAGAAATAGCAATTTTAATAAACATCGCACTACTGCAGAAAGTGGCGATTTGAGGGGCGCCCAGGCCGAAATTATTAAAAGGTGCTCTGTTACGGCCTAGGGGACAGATCAGCGTATATGCATGTGAAAAATAATTATATTTGGTTCAGTAATGACCGAGAAATAGCACTTCTTTAATATGCGTTGCCCCAACAAGAAGAAGAAAAACAACAATAAACCCTAAAGAAATTACCGATAGGCGACACGCTAATCGGTGCCACTTGCACGTGGCGATCTTTGTAACAGATAACAGATAACAGATAACAACTAAAATGACATATGTAAGCTTTAGACTTTTTAGAGGTTCTCACTTCGCACGGACCTAACAACGAAGTATGGGGGGCATAATAAACGTTTATAATACACAGAGATCGAGGTGCCTGATTTTAGTTCATGTGTTTAAATAAATGTCTAACCATCATAGATATAATTAATACAAAATTGAGTGAAATGTTGCACAATATTAAGGAGACGGACCCCGGCTATCTATTTAAATAAAACAAATTATTGGATTTGTAATTTTGTAGGTTTATAAGCATTCTATAATAATTAATTTATTAGTGGCCCCTCCATCATTGACGATATGCCTATTAAGTAATGGCTTTCTTTCGAACACCCGCAGTCAGCCTGTTTGAAACACCCGCCACAGGGGAAAGAGTGCCAACACCATAAGTGCAACACTCATTCTCTTATGGAATCGTCTTTATGATTCGGTACTCGCTACGAAAAAACTTCGTAAAAAATAATTTTTTAAAATTAACTTAAGAATTGTTATAATAAAGCTTTCCAACTCGTGGATGTCTTTTGTGGATTCTATCAGAGACGCTGAACCAGGCAACGCCTTTCCTCCTTCCTTCCCCTGTGGCCGTCCCGACAAGGTGTGCCTAACCTGTCCTCCGCTTCATTCGACATTCGTTCACCTCTAGTGAGTCTTTTGCTCATTTGTATTTATCTAAGATGTTCTAGAATAGGTTTAGATTAGCCAGGACGGTCGGCCCCATTGGTACGTCCACAGGAAGTGCTAAAATAGGGTACTTGTGTGTAGGCCCTCACTCGGTCCTCCTCGGAAGCGCGCGCCATGTGTTTTTTTTTTTTTTTCTGCACCTTAGCTTTTGCTATGACCTAGTTATTTAGGAGGCTATATATCCGCGGAACTATGTTACTTGCTATCCTTATGATGGAATAGCATTTTGTGCTTTGAGAGCAATCGGGATGGTATAAGAGTTGTCCCACGTGGTTGGGGAACTTTCCAGAAATCGAGTCTGCTGTTTTTCCCCTTTTGGCTTGGGGCGCCTCGTGTGCTGCTGCTGCTGTGTCTTCTTGGGAGGTAAGGGTGTATTATTCGTCGAAATATCTACCATGAGCCTCGTGGCCAGCCTCATTAAGGGAATTCTTAGTAGGGTAGGGGTGTATTATTAATTGCTTAATTATTATGTTTTAGCCCTAAGATGTGACCTTCACTTTCATGTGGCGTGTAATATACAGGTTTGGGAAGGTGTCAGGAGACGTTCTGACTTATGCAGGTAGTTTTTGAGGGTAGTTGCCTTGCCCGGACAAGTCAATACTCTTAAATTAGCTTGGTTTTCCCTCCGGCAATCTTTACCGGGTATTGATGCCAGAGGCTCGCCTTGCAGGCGGGCAGGAAATAGATCGAAGGATCCCGTCTTGGTCTGGAGTACCATTAGACTCCCGGCGTAAATGCCGATTCCTAAGGGGGTAATCTCGGCCCGGCCGAGAGAACTCGCCTATACAAAGAGCCTCACGGCATAACATGACTTTGAATCCGCCCGGCGGAAAAGTCTAGTCGGGTAATTAACTATAAAGTCATGCGAGACAGTGTGTTAATTTATATCCAAATGGAATTCTCTAAAGTATGGGTCAGTGACACTTAGTCACAGGTAAGCAGTTCAAACCGAGAAAGGATCTCAGAGATATTTTCGAAAAAAAGTGTGAAGGAAGATTAGAGTAGCGGTGTGGCTAGTCTAATTTTCCGGTGCCTTTTTATTTTATTTTTATTTTTTTATTTTTTTCTATATTCCAACTACTCCCTCTCGGGCATAGGCTGAGAGCCTTTACACTATACCGCTGAACACGGTGAAGCCTGTAAAGTCTTGTTCCAGTCTAGGGAGGGAGACATACGAAGCACCCCGGCTCGAAGCAACTCCATCTTCTGAAGCAGCTTCGCCTCTGCGCTTCACAGTCTCACCCCCCACACTCGGACCCTCACTCTCAGAACGCCACCTATTGAGAAATTACCTCACTAGGCATTGCCCCCCTGTAACATGTTTTGAGTATGGGAATATTCATATAATGCTATTTAATCAGGGAACAATGAGGGTATTTTTTTGGCATTTCGGTGTGGTGTGATAATGCACTGAAACTAGGTACAGCACAAATTCCATCCCAATAATATCTTCCCATTGACATATTGGGATTCGAACCCGGGTCCATTGGATTACCAGTCCAGTGGCAAGACCACAGACATATCATTTGGGGGTGATATGATGTGTAAATGTCTCGGTTTATTCTTATGAGCATTGATTCCTGGAAATTTTCTTTCCAGATCATAACACATCTGTGCGGGCACCAGACTACAGGGGGAGGGGCCGATCCCGGCGGGGGGTGGGGGGGGGGGATCGTAATCTCTATCATGCCCTTAGTCACGTTATGCTCAACCCCAACTTGTTCAAACATCCCTGTCTTTTACCATAATTTATGCGTAAAATGTGCTAAGTGCCTCGATAGGTCCAGGGGAGTCTGGGTTTCAAAGAGGTGCGGAGTATGCACAGACCTGAGGAATGGTTTATTAACTCAAAGAGATCAATCATGTCTAGTTGCATTACAAGAAGATAAAACACTTTTAATTCTTACTCAAAGGACATTGCTCATAAAGCTCTCCATTGTGATGATGAGGCACTCTGGGACCAATTAGTAAATTTATCGCCAGTTGTTAAAACTCCCCCTTCTCGGCCCAGTTCTAAAGTAAAACAGAAGCCCAAAATTATCTCTAAAGAAACAGTGAGCAGTAGTGACAATAGTGACTCAAGTAGGGAAACCCCCCCTGGCCGCCCTAAGAGAGCGCAATCTACGTCACCGAAAGAGGACTGTTCCAGGTCCCGGTCCAGATTGCCGCTCAAGCGGTCCTACAAGTCGTCTACAGAGACGTCCAGGTCGCTCAAGAGGCGGAAGACAGACGCTGCGTCGTCTAGTGACAGACAGTCAGAGGGGAAGGGACATAGACATTCCCGCAAGGAGGCGACGTGGTCGCGGCCTCGGCAATCGCCGGGGTCGCATTCATCGCCCTCCGCCAATACCTCTACCATGCCTAACGTCCAATCTGGCAGTTCCGAGGTAGGGATGGAGGGAGCTGAATCAACTCCCAGGGATGGGGCTAGTGATAGATATGTGGACCATAATATGAACTTTGCTATACCTAAATTAGATACTACTCCAGGGCTCCTATAGTGTCTCAAAGAGTTCTTGCCAAACAGTACGGTAGTTACACAGTGAGTGAGCCACATGGCTATGATACGGGTTTACAATTAAGTCAGAGTTCTCAATTTATCCCTGATTCACAACATAGTGTAGAGTTAGGGGAGGTGTGGCGGAGTGGTCTTGCCACTGGACTGGTAATCCAATGGACCCGAGTTCAAATCCCAATATGTCAATGAGAAGATATTATTGGGATGGAATTTGTGCTGTGCCTAGTATCAGTGCATTACCACAGCACACCGAAATGCCAACAAAATACCCTCATTGTTCCCTGATTAAATAGCATTGTATGAATATTCCCATATTAAAAAAATATGCTACAGGGGGGCAATGCCTGGTGAGTTAATTGCTCAATAGGTGGCTTTCTGAGAGTGAGGGTCCAAGTGTGGGGGGTAAGACTGTGAAGCGCAGAGGCGAGGCGGCTTCAGAGATGGAATTGCTTTGAGCCGTGAAGCTTCGCATGTCTCACTCCCTAGACTGGAGCAAGACCTCACGGGCCTCACCATGTTCAGCGGTAGAGTGTAAAGGCTATCAGCCTATGCCCGAGAGGGAGTAGTTGGAATAAAAAAAAAAAAAAAAAAAAAAAAAAAACGCAGTGTGTGGAGACACCTTGGGGCCGTGCCAACACAGCCCTTACAACAATACACAGCGGATAATAGAGGTAGTGACAATGTTAACAATATTCCCTCTTCAGTCCCTGACCTAGTATGGCCAGGTATTGAACAGTTTACATCTGAATCCCGGCAGCAACAGGAAGAGATGGAGGTTACAGAGCAAGGGCCGGAAGACGTAGAACAGTAACTGTCTTCATCTCAGCCTGGGCCCGTTGAGGAGGGGTCAGAGGTAGGGTCTGAGTCATCCAGGGGTTCACAAAAAATATTTCACCAGGGAGGATCTAGATTACATTCTCCATAATATGATGCAACAATATAACCTACCACCTAAGTCACAGGAAACTCCCACAGCTATACCGGGGGCTCCTCCGATGGGGTTTATTGTGCGGCCATTAGTGCTAACTAGAGTCGTTGTTCCATCTAATTTGCCACCCTCCCTACCTAATGTAACTCAACCTACTGCTTCTACTAGTAGTGTGCAAAGTCCGACCTTAACCACCACTAACGTGCGTGTAATTACGGACATTAATCCCCCTCCTTTAGAGAAGGTACCGATAAAGAAAAGCCCTATGCCTCTTCTTTACGGACCGGATTGTTCATGGGTGACTATCATGGCTTCAAATTCAACTGTAGCATAAACGACAATTGCGGGGGAGCTCCCAGTTCCTAGTGACTGGGTTATCCAGATGAATAAGAGTATAAAGTTAAGGGCAAAAGACACACAGGGTCAAATTTTGGATGTTGCTGTCAAAGCCATCCCCAATGTTTATTCTTATGATTATTTTATGTATTCCCCCACACCGGCTATTCCTCCTGCCTCCTCTGCACGACTATTTGTGGCTTGGTCCAAGACTGACGGCATAAACGACATCAAAGTCTTAGCCACGCTCACGCCGGAACTGGATACACTTTCGGTGAGCGACCAGTCCGGTAATCCGGTCCTGCAGGTGGGACAGGTAGGCTCAGGCCCTTGGGTGGACTGGGAGATTGAGGCGCAACAGTTTGCGGCCACCAAATCCCTCAGGAGAATCATAGTTGGTTCTCATTGACCATCACAAAAGCCGGAGGTGTTCCCCCTGCTATTTTTTATTTTCTTGCTGCCCCTAAATTAGCTTTATGGGACTTACAGGAGCCTTTTTCAATGCCTCCTCCGGCACATCTGAACAGAGATTTCAGGTTGAGACATAAAGCTTTCAGGCTCTTCTCCCAGTTCTTACTCATTCGCCAAATAGCCCAATCACTTACTAGAACAATTGATGCTATAAATGACACAGATGTTAGGAAAGCCACAGATTTTTCACGCCGGCTCCTACTACAGAACTCGATACAATCTCTGGGCGACGTCAGGATAGCCTTGTTGGAGGCTGTCACCGCACTTGAGAGTCAACATGGTGAAGAATTACCGGATGACATTGGTCGCTGAATAATTCTTTCACCAGTGTTGACGCCCTCTTTACTTTGCCCCAACACTTGGAAAACGGTCTTCAATATGGTAGATACTGTCAAGGAGGGTGCTTCCCAGGCTAGGAAGGATCATTTTAAGAAACCTTATTCTAAGTCCAAGAGCAGTATGAAACTCCAACCTAGTGGGTCTAAGCCCTTTCAGAGCCATAAATCACCTCCACCACAAGGAAGCACCCCGCCCAAGTATCAGCAGGGAAAACAGTCCGGTAAATGGCACAAGCATCAACCAAAACATAAATCAGGTCAGGGATCGACATCTGCCAAAACTAGTCAACCGTCTAACCCTAACCAACCACCATAAAAAAACTAGTCATATCACAAACTCTCTCACTCCCGGGGCCTGTCACGAGTTGGATACGAGGCTAGTTAAGCCGGACAAGCCCAGTCAACGAACTGGGTCATTCCGGGCATGTTACCGGCAAACTTGGGCACGGACTGTGGTATGCAAGGGCATATCCTGGCGGTGGCTCCGGCGACCTCGTTTACATCAATCACTAGAAATAAATCATGTCTTTAGAGGTGGAGTCACTAGTCCAGGAAATGATCACCAAACTTATCATTGTCCCGGTCAATCAAACTTGCCCAGTATACACGTCCAAACTTTTCTCGTACCAAAGAGGGACAGTATGCAGATGAGACCGGTCGTTGTTGTTGTTGTTGTTTTTCCCCAAGCTGCCTGGCCGAACAGCCCCAAGGCCCCGAGCAAGGCCAAGGCCATAACAGAGCGCCCCCACAGAACCCTCCCTGCCGACCACAATAAAGCCTGGGTGACCGAATCCACTCCATGGCGGGGAGCTGAGGAGGGCGCGGAAACGCCCGGGAAACCAAAGCCCCACCCAGGGCCCTGTGCCCCTCAGCAATTATGAAGAGAAAGTTGAAGGGCAAAGGAAAGATGTGACGCTTTGGCTTCCAATCTTGGTAGATTAGGAGGTCAATCCACGCAAGAGACGCCGTCACTTGAGATCTATAAAATATATAAGTAAAAGGAACAGTCAGAGTAAGCTATGGGTATGGCAGAGATCGCTCAGTTCTCACTCTGATAGACCAGCCCATCACCACATGACTAGAACCCAATCCTCTCAGCATCAGCTAGGAAAGGCCCTAGAAATCTGCCTTTGGCGGGGGGATAGCTCCCCTATTTCAACCCTTTTCGGGGTTGGGCACCCGCCCAGACCGGTCGTAGACCTATCTTGTTTGAATCGACACATTCACAACACATCGTTCAGGATGCTCACTGTGAATCATATCAGGCTAACTCTTCCGCCGCAAGGTTGGATGTGCTCGTTAGACCTGACAGAGGCCTATTGGCACATCCCGGTAAACAAAAGATTCCAAAAATTCCTTGCTTTGAGGATAGAGCATCAGACATACGTCTTTCAGAGAATGCCATTCGGATTGAACCTTGCACCGAGAATATTCACAAAATTAGTCCGGCAAGCCCTCATGCCAATATTGAATCAAGGAATCAAGGTGCTGTGGTACCATCCGAGAAGAAGCAGCAGTGACATAAATCATCCAACGCCAAGCAAAAAACAGAGGCAACCGAGGACCTCCAGCGATATGGACCGATGACTGCAAGGACCGAGGACCGCCATGAACATAAATGTAGATCCGACAAGAACCAAAAATATTATTAAAGAGCGTTCCGTGAGTTCTAAAATAACAAATTTAAAGGTTTTCTATGCAAACGCTCGTAGCATACGCAATAAATTTTCAGATTTAGAGGAGCTAGTGTTTACAGAAAATTATGATGTGATTGGCATAACAGAATCTTGGCTCAATACAGAAGATAGACTTTTTAGCAGAGTATTCACTTCCCGGTTATGTAATGTTTGAGAAAAGCCGAATAATTCGAAATGGAGATGGCGTTTTACTTTATATCAAAGAAAGTCTTAACCCTACCCTCTTGTCAAAACCTCAAATTGTGAACGTCGACACATCTTTTGTGCTAATAAAGAATAATAAAGGTACAAAAATAATACTTGCGTTAATATACAGAACTCCAGCTCAATCAGTGCAAACTGACCGAGAAATTTACGAACAAATTGCAGATGTAAGTAACTCACAAGATACCGTAATTTTTAGCGACTTTAATTTACCTGTGACCAAGTGGGGCGATACTCTTACTTCACACTCCGGACATGACTTGTATACGAACTTGCAAGAGAGTTCGCTTTATCAATTTGTTCGAACGCCGACCCGTGGTAATAACGTTCTTGACATTGTACTTGCAACAAAAGAAGAATTGATAGAGAATTTGAATGTTGGTGATGAATTCAGTAACAGCGATCATCGTACGATAACTTTCACTTTAAAGTTTACTAGTAACGAACCAAATAGTAGCATCGAAAAAGTCCCTAATTTCAAGAAAGCAAACTTCCATAAACTTAGAGCTATGTTTAAAGAAACTGACTGGAGCTTTTTAATTAACAATAACGACATACATACATCTTGGAAGTTATTCGAAACCACTTACCTAAAAGCAGTGCAAGACTGCATACCATCGAAAATACGGCGTCCAGGCCATAATAATAAGCCCAAATGGTGGAATAAAGATATTTCAAACTGCCTGCTTGCTAAAAAAAATTGCTAATGATAGATTAAAATCCTCACAAAATGACGAAGAACGGGTGAAATTTGTAGAGCTACGACGCAAAGCCAAAAAGTTAATTAAGCAAAGTAAAAAGACCTTAGAGTTACATATTGCGAATCAAAGTAAAACAAACCCGAAAGAATTCTATAGTTATATCAGAAAGAAAAAAGTAGTTACTTCAACTGTTGGACCGTTAGTCGATGAAAATGGAGAATACACCAAAGACGAAGTACAAATGAGTAATGCCCTCAATACCTTCTTTGCATCAGTTTTTACAACAGAAAACCTCAGTATCCCTACACCATCGCCGATTCAGATTGATAATTCAGATGTTCTAAGCAATATCACCGTTACAGAGAGAAGTATTGAATTGTTTAGATAAACTCAAGGTAAATAAAACGCCAGGACCTGATTCAATCTCGCCTAGAGTTCTAAAGGAAGCTAAGGATGAGCTCTCCAATCCACTGACATTAATATTCAATAAATCCTTGCAGTCTGGAACTATGCCTGATCAGTGGAAGCTAGCCAACGTAACACCGATATTCAAAAAAGGCAGCAAATCCCTACCCAGTAACTATCGTCCAATTAGCTTAACCTCAGTTGTATGTAAAATGCTAGAAACGGTCATACGAGACAGACTCGTAAATCACTTAGAGGAAAATAACATACTTAAAGATACTCAACACGGCTTTCGTAAAAAACATTCCTGTTTAACAAACCTCTTAGACTTCTTCCACGATATCCTCAACATCTACGATGAGAGGCCTTTTTTCAAAAGGCCTTTGACAAAGTTCCCCACAAACGTTTACTGTTAAAACTAAAAGCGCATGGAATACAAGACGGTGTGTTGAAATGGATAGAAAATTGGCTCAGCGACAGAAAGGAAAGAGTAGTCATAAACGGTAAGGCATCTAAATGGACCAATGTAAGTAGCGGGGTACCCCAGGGATCGGTACTAGGACCAATTCTCTTTCTAATTTACATCAACGACATAGATGAGGGTCTCACCTGTACAATCTCATAATTTGCTGATGATACAAAAATTGCAAATAGCGTACTCTCAAAAGAACAAGTTGACGATATGCAACACAATCTGGATAAATTGTCATGTTGGGCCCAAATTTGGCAAATGAGTTTCAATGCGAATAAATGTAAAGTACTACATATCGGATACCTAAATGAGAAAGCAAACTATTCGATGAATGGCACTCGGCTTAAGAATGTAAACAGAGAAACTGATCTGGGAGTAACAATATCGAGTAACCTAAAACCGAGTCAACAATGTTCAGAAGTTGGTAAGAAGGCAAACAAAATAATTGGCTTTATAGGCACGTCATTTGAGCATAAATCCAAAGAAGTTATCCTAACCCTTTACAATTCCTTAGTCCGCCCTCTTCTGGAATACTGCGTTCAATCCTGGTGCCCTTATTACCAAAAAGATATAAACAAGCTAGAACGAGTTCAACGTAGAGTTACCAAAATGATACCTAGCCTAAAGAACAAACCATATGAAGAGCGTCTTAGAGAATTAAAGCTATTTCCTTTAACCCAGCGCAGATTAAGAGGTGACTTAATTCAAGTGTTCAAAATCATCAAAGGCATCGACAATATGAACTATAGTAAGTACTTCACTATCGACCAATCTAATTACACGCGGGGAAACGGTTGCAAAATTATTGGTAAATCTTTTAACTCGCACAAATCTAAGAATTTCTTCTTCAATCGAGTTGTCAACTTGTGGAATGGGTTTCCCCGAAACATTATAGACTGTATCACCATTGATTCATTTAAACTCCGCCTAGACAAATATCTCGCATCAAACCCGCGACTGACTGCGTTTGTAAATTAATAACTTTATTTTATCCCCCCCTCAGTTACTAACCCATCTATCCTCTACTTACTTCCTAATCCTGCCACGGACATTAGTTCCAGGGCAGTAATTCCCTTTCCAATGTTCCCTTACCCACTCTAAACCACTGTTTGGACACTTTATCCTCAGTGTTTTGGAGGACAAGCAACCTAGAAGGGTCACTAGATCTGTTGTTGCTTAATTTCCTTTGTACTCCTTTGTACTCCTTTGTACTTAGACGACTGGCTAGTGGTGGCAGAATCAGAGAGTCCATCCAAAATTCATGTCACTCAAATTATAAACCATGTTCAATCCCTAGGGTTCAAGGTCAACTTGGCAAAGTCGAACCTTGTTCCCACACGGGTAATTCAGTGGATAGGGCTGGTCTGGGACACAGCATATCTTCCTCTCAGTCAGAGTGTGGACAACCGCAACAGATTTCGAAAGAAATTGATTTTGTTTCTCCACAGTCGGACTACCACGAGAAGGACATGGGAATCCCTGGTTAGCTCTCTCAACTGGATTCAATTTACTGTGAAATTGGGCCGGTTGAAAGTAAAGAGATTAATCCTGGAAGGATACAAACATTTCCACTGTTGCCGGTGGGAAAGTTATGGTGAATTCCGAAATTAATTCACAACCTATTATCGGTCTGGGCGAGGAGAGAAACATTGCACTCAATAATGACTTGGACATCTCCCCCACCTACGGTATGGATAGACACGGATGCTTTAGGGACAAGAGGCTGGGGTTATCCGTCGAACCTAGGCCATCAGGGTCAAGGTCTTTGGTCCCAATCCGAGAACTTTCACATCAATGCGAAAGAACTATTAGTCCCTTTATTTTTCCTTCAGGCTCACGGCTCCACCTTGCGGGGGAAATCAGTAGCTTTTCGAATGGACAATTTGAATGCGATATCCTGCATTCAAAAGCAAAGGTCAACGAGGTCTCGGAAATTGCTAGAGTTGTCAGAGGAGAATCCCAGGCGTAGCAAACGTCTGGGCAGACGCCCTCTCAAGAAGCCAGATCACCAAAGTAGAATGGGCTCTCAAGCAAAACCTCTTCAATCAGATGATTGCAGAGCCATACCGTCCACAAGTGGACTTATTCGCGTCCAAGGAAAATCACAGGCTTCCTTTCTACCTAACCTGCTGGGAAATATCTGCGGCGGGGGGTCCAGACGCATTGCTGGAGGACTGGCACAGGTGGAGTTCCATCTATCTGTTTACCCCTCCAGACGCTTCACTTATGTGTCAGGTAGTTCACAAACTATGAGGTTACCGGGGTTTAGTCTTGATGATCGCGCCTCTATGGCTCAGGTGTGGTACCACCAGTTGAAAATGTGGTGCGAGACCCCGGTGTCACTCCCGATCTCGTACTTCCACTTGGAGACAATTGGCAACCTAAAGACCTCGCTGACTTTTGCCTTTTTACATTCAGAATGCCAAATGGTTAACCCCGTACGGAGAGAGCGTCACTAATAAATTCCTTAATCAGTATACTCTTTCTACCAGGCGTCAATATCAATCGCATTGGAAGTCTTTCACGACCTGGATAGTAGAAACGGCGCAAACTGATGCATCAGTAGATTTGATCTTCAAGTATTTGGATTACTTATTTGAGCAAAAATCCCTTTCTGCAATTACACTGAAAAATTATTTGTCAGCTATCAGAACTCCCTTTTATGACTTAACAGGGCTATCTATACCACAGGCAGAGGAGAAAGGGTTAATGAGTGCATGTTTCAAGCTTCGCCCACCACCCTGTCAGCTCATGTGTACCTGGTCACTTGACAAAACATTGTCTTTGCTTCATTCGCGCAAGTATAATCATGCGCCGGATTTCGACTCACTGTTAAAGAAGGCTGTGTTCTGTATGGCTTTGGCCACAGGTAACAGGGTGTCTGAGCTGGCGGCAATGAGCAACGAACCTAATTGCTTAAGGTTTGGGAGACGCAATATTAATGTACAAATTGCTCCTTCCCCCACCTTTGTCGCAAAGAATGAACATTCTGATCATCTTTTTTCTGAATTTACTGTCCCGGCGCTTAAACGCGGAGACACAGACCATATTTTATGCCCAGGACAATCTCTGATAAAGTTTTTGAGAGTGTCACAACCTCAGCAACAGGGAGCTTTATGTGTAAATACTGCAGGTAAGCGTGTCGCAAGAAGAAAATTGGTATCATTGCATGTAGATGTAATCCGAGAAAGTAATCCCGGCATAGTGGGAAGGGCCCACGACATTAGGAAGTGGGCAGTTTCATTAAGATTCTTGCATAATTATTCCATAGATGATGCTGCGGATACACAATTGTGGTCATCCAATCATACTTTTCTGACGCGCTACTTATCTGTGGCCTTAGATAAACCAAAACTTACCTGTGTGGCATTACGGCAGCGGGTCTAATTGGTCTTGTGTGCTACTAGTTATAAGAATTATCTTATATGTAAAAAGAAGAGGGGGGGGGGGGGGTAATGAGAGCCAAGACCCTCAGACCCTCCGCCGGAGAATGTGATAAGTATACGAGCTGTGATACTTGATAAGCCGGACTGGTTATACAGTCCAAAAAAATATATTTTTGGAATATATATCATTAATAGTTACACTATGAGATATAGAAGATAATTTGTACAAAATATACGTACAGTATGTACAAATTAATCTTAAGGACCAAATGTATATAATCAAATGATTTGTTTGTTCCTAGAGAACTTTGACGCCGAGGAAGGGTCAAAGACTTCTTATGTTTTTGGACAATAATACACAAATTCTTGTAAAATATATTTTATTGAATCTCAACGTGATATTAATTTACTGATGTACCTGCAAGGTTCTTTATAAGCAGACTTCTTTGAAGCACGCAATCTGCTTTCTTTCCATTTTTTACCAAAAATATTGTTTGTATACAATAAATTTAAGATTGTTATATGGTTCTTTTTCTCTACCTATGGTAATTTGTTAGTGGGTTAGATATTGTCACGGATATCTCACTCCAGTCTTGAGATATCAGGCATATCGTCAATGATGGAGGGGCCACTAATAAATTATAGGTTTGAGTCCGGGAGGGAAGAAGCAAAACCTAATATTTAGTAGTGGCCCCGAAATCATTGACGATGTAGGGACCTCCCTTCCATCCCCTTCCCATTTGTTGATGTCTTGAGTTTAATCTTGATATATCATTGAAGGAGGAATGGCGTTGCCTGGTTCAGCGTCTCGGATAGGATGTACAAAAGACATTCATGAGTTGGAAAGTTTTATTATAACAATTCTTAAGTTAATTTTATTTTACAAAGTTTTTTCGTAGTGAGTACCCAATCATAAAGACTATTCCATAAGAGAATGAGCGTTGCACTTATGATGTTGGCACTCTTTCCCCAGTGGCGGGTGTTTCAAACAGGCTGACCGCGGGTGTTCGAAAGAGAGCTATTACTTAATAGGCATATCGTCAATGATTTCGGGCCCAGTACTAAATATTAGGTTTTCCTTCTTCCCTCCGGGACTCAAACTTATATTATTACTGGAAATGAGTATTTACCCATTGCCCATCAATGTTAAGACACGGCCCCCGATAGTCGGAAGGGCTATGAAGAATGGGGATATTGAAGGGTAAAAGGCTTAAAAAGCGATAATAATCTTTTCTAACTGAAACTTGGCTCAAACTGTTAAAATATATGAGAATTTCAAGAAGTCTTGGGCAAGCTCCCCCTCAACTTATTATGTATCCCACGGTGTAATAGGTGTCTCCCTGACTTGTAGTATAAATTGGGTCAACTAAAAATAGAATCACTATAGGAACATATTCCTTAATTAATTACCCTGGCTACATATCAAAGACATGCCTATCCAATATATTTATACCGATTCGATTCCATATATTATTGAGAAGATTGAGAATTCGGCCAGATACAGGATAACGGTGTGCATACGATTATTAACAAGATGAGTTACTTATGATCTTTGAGAATTTAACACATAAATGGCAAAATGTTATTTAACAATTAACAAATGATAAATTAAACGAACATTCTACTAAATCGGGTTTTATTGAATAAAACAAAGAGCACAAAATTGATATGAGAATTATTCCGAAAAATCCGTTCACACACCACTCTTACCTTCTATTCAAATTCTTAACTAACTTAATTAACCTTTCTAATTTAATTAACTAGTCTTGACTGAGCCACACTCAGTCAAAACTCACTCCTAAAATTACCCATCACTAAACTGATAACGCTAGTCCCACGACGTCCTATGCCAGGCAAACCACTATCCCTTGACTTTCCCCTTATCGCATATTAACCCTTTCACGCTTATGACGCAATTTTTGAGCCTATTAGGGACACTTTAACCCTTTCGCTGCAGGTGACGTTGTGGAATGTTTTGGCAAGTTACAGCAATTTCCAGGCTTTAAAAGCCTGTAAAAAACTTAAGAATCGAGTGTCAGTTGGTGGGAGCGTGAGGGGCCCACCTCCGACCCTCAGAGCACCGAGCGGCTCACTGAGCTAGGCTGTGTCTCGGGCGAGTCTCTCTCTGTCTCTCTCACCAGTGTAGCCAAGCGAGCGAGTTGTTGTTGTTGTTGTTGTTCCCCAAGCTGCCAGGCCGAACAGCCCCAAGGCCCCGAGCAAGGCCAAGGTCATAACCGAGCGCCCCCACAGAACCCTCCCTGCCGACCACAAAAAAGCCTGGGTGACCGAAGCCACTCCATGGCGGGGAGCTGAGGAGGGTGAAGACACCCGGGAAACCAAAGCCCCACCCAGGGCCCTGTGCCCCTCAGCAATTATGAAGAGAAAGTTAAGAGGCAAAGGAAAAATGTGACGCTTTGGCTTCCAATCTTGGTAGATTGGGAGGTCAATCCACGGAAGAGACGCCGTCACTTGAGATCTAGAAAATATATAAGTAAAAGGAACAGTCAGAGTAAGCTATGGGTATGGCAGAGATCGCTCAGTTCTCATTCTGATAGACCAGCCCATCACCACAGCGAGCGAGTGTTGCATAATAGCGGGGTTCCCGCGTTTCACTGGGACCACTGCGGGTGAACCAGACCACGTACACGGTCCGTTCTGGTGTCATTTTGAAGCTATTTTCGCCTAGTTTTCGGCAGAATACACTTCATTTAATGCAGATGCTTGATTTATCATTCAGGAGTGCCTGAATATGCCCTAAATAGCCCAAACATAGCCGCAGCCAAAGGGTTAAATCCTTTGTTACCATCAGGGGTATTTAGAAACTTTAGTTTAGTTACTTCAACCTCTGCAGTTGTCTTTGAGTTAGCTGTGGGCAGAAAACTAATTTTGGAGAAGTAATTATAAGAGTGAGAGAACTCTATTTCTTATTGCTAATCTGGCAACCTCTGCATCATAAAAGCGTGAAAGAGTTAATGACAATCGTCTAGCTCATCAGATAACTTAGAACATTAAGACAGCATACTAACCTTTAGGCATGGTGGAAGGAGGGACGCGTCATCACGCCGACTACACGCACACCACTCCACTCACAAGCACACGTACACTCAGTGGTGCCAACTGGGGACTAAGGGCCGCTTTCCCCTTGAAGAGTGCTTATATACTCTCGGTTCCTCGCCTACGCCTATAGCTTTTCCCGCCAACCAGGGAAACATTGTTTGGAGTCGGGGCAGGAAAAGGGAAGGACCTTCTAGAACCTTCTCCGCCATACCAAGGCACAAACACACGCACATACACTGCGTCGCCTCCCTCTCCTTCAATGAATGGTAGTCAACTCAAAAACACTGATAAAGAAACTGACTTAGGAGTAACCATATCAAGTACTTTAAAACCCAGCCAACAATGCACCGAAGTAGTTAAGAAATCAAACAAAATTATTGGCTTCATTGGAAGATCGTTTTAAATCTGAAAATGTAATTCTCACCTTATACGATTCTTTTGCCCCAATCTGGAATACTGTGTACAATTATGGCAATTATGGCAAAAGGACATAGATAAACTGGAGAGAATACAGCGGAGAGTCGCAAAAATGATCCCTAGAATGAGAAAAAAGTCATATGAAGAGCATCAAATAATAATTAAATCTTTTCACTTTAACAAAGCGCAGGCTAAGAGGGGACCTAATTCAAGTGTTTAGAATTGTTTAAGGTATTGACAATATGGATGTCAACAAATATTTCACAATCGCTCTTTCGAATTACACTAGAGGAAATGGTTGCAAGATAATCGGAAAACATTTTAACTCCCATGAGGAAAAGCATTTCTTTTCCAATTGAGTAGTAAAGTTTACTAAACCTATGGAATAGATTACTCAGTCATGCCATTGAATGCAGTAGCCTACTGTTGAAACTTTCAAAATACTCATAGATAAATATCTCTCTCTTAATCCACGATTAACTGCGTTTACAAACTAATAGCACGTCAGGCTGCGTGCTGATTGGCTGAGACGAGTGAGAGGTGGCACAGGTAGCCAGGCGTTATCTTTGAAGTTTTTCTCCATTATCTTCCTGTTTTATCTCGCCGTAATAATAGCCCAGTAATGCATTTTCTACATTTTGAAGTGGCTGACGGTAATACTGGGTTGGCACCGTGGTAATGGACTGCTTTCTACCGGGAAATATTATACGGGAGACAAGTTAGGGCGAGTTAGAAATATGAAATTAGAAGCTTCCTTACTATATTTTTTAATATGAAGCTAGACGAATCTGTGAACTGTTTCGGGGACTTGGGTAGGCTTATTTATTATCTATTAACAGCTTTGCCACTATAAGTTTCAACAACGTTTCTGGGGAATCCATTATTAGTAGCAGTTTCTTAATGATTTTTTTTTATAAAATTAAAAGTAGTTGGAACATTTTTTCTTTTTGTTTTGTATGAAGGAGACAAAAGGCAGGCTGCCTGTAACAAGTGTCTCTCCTAAAGCCAAAAGAGTGACGGAGAATCAAATTGAATGGACATTAGGACCAAAATGCCCGGCCACACAATGTTTAAAGCAGGCTAAGTCATAGGATGAAAGAAAGATTGATTGAGGGAGAGAGTTCCAGAGTTCATTTTTTGATTAGGCTAGATTAATAATAATTCAGTGGTCTTCAACCTGTGGGCCATAGGCTGGTTCTCAGGTGGGCCACGGACACCTACTAGGTAGGGTAGAATATAAAAAATAAAATAAAAGGTGAAGATATAATGAAAAAGGTAATTTATTGTTTGCATTAGGAAGCACTGTCGTGGGGAATATGTGTGACGTGTGTACTGATGTTAGGTTCAAAGTCAGGGTTTACATCCAGAGTTTAAGAGGCTACTCCTGGGTTTACAGTGAATCATTGCATGATTCACAGTCAGGCACACTTGCATCCAGAACCCTTCCTAGGGAAATCCAAGCCATCTTGGACAGTGCCATAAATATTGTCAATTATGTAAAGTCCAAGCCTGACAACTCACGTCTTTTCAAAGAGCTCTGTAAAGACTTCGATACAGAGCATCAATTCCTGCTATTCTACACTAAAGTTCGATGGATGTCAAAAGGCAATGTTCTCAGTCGAGTCTTTGAACTTAGAGAAGCTCTAAAGACGTTTTTCGGACATGCAAGATAAGGAATCTAATTTTTTCAGTGACCCACTGTGGGCACTAAGTTTAGCATACTTAGTAGGTCTATTTGACCAGCTTAATAAACTTAATCTGAAACTTCTGTGATTCCTTATGTTGACCCATTGCATGATTGTATTGCTAGGATCCAGAACTGGGCTAGTAGAGTTAACGCAGGTAACTTTGCAATGTTTGAGAAGTTTTGTGAAGTTGCTAAAGGAAAAGACAAAATAGATTATTGTCTCCAAGAAATAATCAATCACCTGCACCATTAGGACCAAGATTTTTCCAGGTCCTTCCCTGATCTTGAGGTCATAGATCTGTCATTGTAAGAAATCCATTTAATCTTGAACCAGATTCTGTTCCAGATCCTGACCAAGATGAATACTTGGAAATAATAATTGATTCAGGTGTAAAAGAATTGCATAACGAGCTTTCTGTACAGGAATTCAGGGCCCAAGTAAGTACATCATACCCTAGAATAGGAAATATTGCACTAAAAACACTTCTACTTTTCTCTTCCACTTATTTGTGTGAGTCAGGCTTTACTACCATACTTCAAATTAAAACAAAATCGAGAAATTACTTAAAGGTGGAGAATGATATGTAATGTGCCTTAACGGCAATTTCCCCCCGATTTAATAGCCTTATAGATAGGAAGCAAGTACAGCCAATATATTAGCTTCCTAACCTAGTTAGTAGTTACATGGTGAAGTAGAGTAATTTTGTTATATTTGTCTTTTGGCTGTTGTAGTATATTTAAAGTATTAAGTACAGTACAACAGGTTTTATTTACAGCGATTACAGTACAGTGGTTAATTTTTTGAAGACAAAAGTAAACTGTAATAACATTTCATAAGTGTGTAATATATGAATGTATTAAAATCTTATTCAAAATCTGAAGGAAAGTGGGCCATGAATGCTTGGGAATGCCAGAAGTAGGCCATGGTCTCAAAAAGGTTGAAGATCACTGGGCTAGAAGAAAGACTGAGCACATTTGCTAATTCTTGGGTTAGTGAGCTGGATAGAATAGGAGTGGGATTGTGTTGAAAGGCCTCCCACTCGCCGTAAGGGAGGGGGTATGCACTGAGAGAGCTCTAAGGAACACTGATTGTTGTGATAGCGATATAAATGTGAAAGAGATGCAACATTGCGAGATGTAGAAAGATTGTTTGGGAACTAGTAAGACGAAGTGAGTTGATGAGGCAAAATGCTTTTGAATCTACCCTTTCAAGAATTGCGGTGTGGGTGGAATCTCCGAACATATGTGAACAATACCCGATACATAGGCATACAGAGCAAGAAGAATTGCGGGTTTGAAGAACCCACAGAGACGGTTGAGCATACCTAACTTATGGGAAGCTGTTTTAGCAAGAGCTATGATCTTTCCAAGAAAGGCCAGAAAAAAAAGAAACGCCAATAATACTGAGAGAAGATGAAGGGTCGAATTGTGCATTGTTGAAGTATAAGGGATACATTTGTGGAAGTTCTTGATAGGTAGATACATTGAGAAATTGGGTTATGGAAGTATAGAAAGTAACTAGATTCTCTCTGCCCCTATCGGAAATAGTTGATGGATCAGAAGATAGACGTGAGTGATACATATACTTAGAGAGATGGTGTTGTTGTGAGATCACCGGCTTGTCCGAGTCTCGAGAATGTGTTCTTATGTAACTTTGAAGTCCAACAGTTAAACAATTGCCCTGAACATATAAAGCCTATTTTCTATAGACACTTTATCAATGACACTTTTCTTCTCTCCAAGAATATCGACCATGTGCCCTTATTTTTAGTCAACTCAAAACTTGCATATATTAAATTTACTTATGAAGTAGAATGCAATAATTCACTCTCATTTCTGGACATTAAGATTCAACAAGATAATTGTATATTTGTTTTCACCAACTCACCAATTAATTTACAAGTAAACCTAACTAATGAAATCAATGAAAATAATGAATGTATGTGGTGCTCCAAGGACTCGAACCTAGGATACTCACACCGAAACTCTGCACACTAAGCATTACGCTATCAAGACAGAATTACAGATTTATGCACAAGCCTACGATATAATATGCATTCTTGAATACTGCACATTTTAATCTAAGCATGGACATACTCCCGACTGCTCTATGGTAGCCTAATGTTTAGATGAATGGAAGGGGTAATTGGGGCACTTAACCACAAAGGAAGGCCTCGCTATAAATTACTCCTGAACCTGGGTAAATTCATATTTGTTTTCACCAACCCACCAATTAATTTACAAATAAAACTAACTTATGAAATCAATTAAAGTAATGGATACATGTGGTACTCCAAGTACTTCCTCATGCGTCTGTCTATCCCTACATGTAACTTCCTCATGCGTCTGTCTATCCCTACATGTAACTTCCTCATGCGTCTGTCTATCCCTACATGTAACTTCCTCATGCGTCTGTCTATCCCTACATGTAACTTCCTCATGCGTCTGGCTATCCCTACATGTAACTTCCTCATGCGTCTGTCTATCCCTACATGTAACTTCCTCATGCGTCTGTCTATCCCTACATGTAACTTCCTCATGCGTCTGTCTATCCCTACATGTAACTTCCTCATGCGTCTGTCTATCCCTACATGTAACTTCCTCATGCGTCTGGCTATCCCTACATGTAACTTCCTCATGCGTCTGGCTATCCCTACATGTAACTTCCTCATGCGTCTGTCTATCCCTACATGTAACTTCCTCATGCGTCTGTCTATCCCTACATGTAACTTCCTCATGTGTCTGTCTATCCCTACATGTAACTTCCTCATGCGTCTGTCTATCCCTACATGTAACTTCCTCATGCGTCTGTCTATCCCTACATGTAACTTCCTCATGCGTCTGGCTATCCCTACATGTAACTTCCTCATGCGTCTGTCTATCCCTACATGTAACTTCCTCATGCGTCTGTCTATCCCTACATGTAACTTCCTCATGCGTCTGTCTATCCCTACATGTAACTTCCTCATGCGTCTGTCTATCCCTACATGTAACTTCCTCATGCGTCTGGCTATCCCTACATGTAACTTCCTCATGCGTCTGGCTATCCCTACATGTAACTTCCTCAAGCGTCTGTCTATCCCTACATGTAACGTCCTCATTCGTCATGGGGGGGCAATATCTTGTCTATCCCTACAGTGTAACTTCCTCATCGCTGCCTGAATAATCTATCCCTACATGTAAACCGGCTATCCTCATGCGTTTCTGTCTTATCCCTGACATGTAACTTGCCATCATGCGTTCTGGTGTCTAGTCCCTACATGTAACTTCCTAATGCGTGGAAGAATCGGTGTGGCTATACCCTACGTCGGAACTGTGTCACTCATGCGTCTGTCTATCCCTACAGGTAACTTCCTCATGCGTCTGGCTATCCCATAACATGTAACCTAATCCTCATAGCGTCTGATCTAATCCACTACATGTAGACTTCCGTCTAAGGAAGTTCGTCCTTGATGCTATCCCCTAGCATTGTAACTTCCTCAAGCGTCATGGTCTATACCCTCACATGTAACGTGGCCTCGATGCGTCTGATCTATCCCTACATGTCCGTCCAAATTCGCCTCATGCGTTCTTGTCTATAACACACTACATGCTAACTTCCTTCAGGCCATTGCGTCCCTGTTCTGATCCCTACATAGAGAAACTTACGCCCTCATGTGGTCTGGTCTATCCCTACATGTAACTTCCTCATGGCAGTCTGGCTAAATCCCTAGCATGTAACTTCCTCATGGCGTCTGGCTATAACCAACTACATGTAACTTCCTCATGCTGGCCTAACTGTCTTACATCCCTACAGTGTAACTTTTTCCTACATGCGTCTGTCTATCCCATACATGTCAAACTTCCTCAGTGCGCCTTTCTGTTGATAAATCCCTACATAGTAACTAAAATCCTCATGCGTCTGTCTATCCCTACATGTAACTTCACCTCATGTCGTCTGGTCTATCCCTACATGATACTTCCTCATGCGTATTGTTTATACTATCACCTAGCAGTGGGGTACTTACTTCAAACCCGCGCTTCTGCAAGTAGTAAACGTCATTTACAAATCACCATCATAAACTAATTAGAATTTTGTCCTCTCCAATCTACAGTCCATTACTTCAATCCTAGTACCGTCAATGTTCGCGATATGACCACACTATCATGCAAGGATTAACCCCTTGAGTATGATGATGCGCTTTGACAGGTTGTAACTAGAGGGTTCATTGCATATAAATCCTTTTGATTTAAATCGTTCATAAGTTTAATTAAATCGCCAAATGTTAGCTAGAATAAAAATAAATGGACTTCCCTAGTACTGAGAGGGTCAACAAAGTACACAAACCGTCACCTCTTTCACCAATTACAATACAATAGAGTGCGTGGATAATAATGAGGGGATAATAGTACTGAATTGAAATTACAATACAATAAGAAGTGCTGGGGATAGATAGTACGGATTGACAAATGACCACAATACAATGAGTGGGGTGGAATCAATAATAGTACTGATTGAATTACAATACAATAGAGTGCGTGGATAATAGTACTGATTGAATTACAATACAATAGAGTGCGTGGATAATAGTACT